>CM070033.1:47496334-47510160 GCA_036250615.1 Ptychadena robeensis | reverse complement strand
AGTACACTCCAGTACAGCATTATATGTTGACACTATTTACATTTATAAAAATCATAAAACTGAAAGGGTGTCTAGATTTTTTTATTTCAATAAAAACAATCCGTGGAAAGACTTCTCCTCACTTCCTATTATGCACCAAGCTTTATATGCAACAGGAAGTGAATGAATGTATCCAGCAGAGCCCTTGGGACAATGAAACATCATTTCAGTTTTAAACCCTCACTACACTACTAGCTATAAAATGTAAATAAATAAAACGCACAGATACATTTGTTATCGTTATTCTTTCCTCCTGTCACCTTCCCATCTTCCTCCCTATACTTGGAAGTGAATATCTGCCAGTCAGGGTATGCTTTTGTTGTTGTTGTCCTGCGTCATGACTTGGCCCAGCCTCTCAGTGTGCTACATAAAAAGTGGCATCCCCCGCGTCCCTGCCTGTGTGCGCGCTCCCGTGATACCTGTGTGCGTGCCTTCCTGTTCTGTGCTTTGACCATGTTCAGTGAACTGGGTGCGCGCTTCACGTCTCCTGTGCACGGTGATGATCAGGTGACCTGGCACATCTGTAAAGTTGCTGATGTAGCACCCCCAAACCATCATTTTCCTCTCATGTTTGCAGCATCTCACCGCCCTCCACCACATTAACCCAATACCTGCCTACAGCCATTAACCCTTTACCTGCCTACAGCCATTAACCCTTTACCTGCCGAAAGCCTAAACCTTCTCTAGACCTTACTCTGTGAATCCTGCAGAATAAAAATAAAGTGAATGTTATTATAGTTATAAAGATGAACGCCGGTGTGCATGCTCTCTATAAGCACTAGGATCATCCAGTGACAATGGGCGTGCCTTCAGACAAAGGACTGAGGTCCAAACATAGTGAAACAACTGGTGGAAATTAACACAGCACAGTAAAGGGATGTCTCCACATCCCTTGGGACCCCCTACGCTAAGCGCATTGTTTGGCGGGAGGTCCCGACGGAGTACATACACTTACCTGCTCGGCAGATGCTGTGTTATCATGGTGCTGAGACGTTCTCCTGATGCAGGGGTTAACATAGTCGAGTCCGTAAACCCTTGCATCGGCACATGTCTGAACTCAGCATCCGTCCGTCAGCTAAAGTGTATATGGTCCGTCGGGATCCCGGCCAAGCACTGTGTTAGCGTAGGGGTCCCAACGGATAACTCAGCGCTGTGGAAACCCTCCCTAACTACTATGAATGGATACAGACAAGGCCTGTGAGCTAAGCACTGCCTCTCACTAGGGTCAGGGGCAATGTGTGGCCACACAGAACCACTACTTGGATGTCTGTCACTACACATGGTTGAATTTTTCGACTAGCTGAATTTGTGAGCTGATTGCAAAGCCTCTGAAAATTATATCATCACCAAAATAGCTGGAGATGTAGAGAAGGGTTGTGGAAACATTGAGGGGAAAACGTTTTGCTCTAGCACATGTCGTTTTTGCATAAATTAAGTTCAAAGTCAAATACTTAATTTATGCAAAACCTTTGTGTTAGAGCAATACTTTTTTGTAGTATACCCCCATCCCTTCTCTACATCTCCAGCAAGTTTGATGATGATACCGTGTTCAGGGGCTTTGCAATGATTCGACATCATCGAAATGGCCAAATAGTTTTTTAAAAATCCGACCTCTCTATCTGTCACCTTGGGAGGTGCGGTCTCTAACTTTAGGGCACTGGCAGGATCCATGGAGTTGTTGGGAAGTTCCACCCCACTGGAGCCGAATAGCACCACTAGATCCCTGCTGCACTGTAAATGGGTCTTTTCAAGAAGTTGCGTGTTATTAGGCTCACTGGCTGCCTGATTTAAAGGGGCCGTGTTATCGCCTTCGCTATGTAGTGCGGCCTCAAACATGGCGTCAGCGCATCAAACTGCATAGTGTTGGCCTAGTCTTACCCATCTCATCAAGTCAAACCTCCCAGAGCTGCCCCCCAATAGGCTGAGCCTGATTTATTCAATCTCTGCCCTCAACTGCATTATGGAGCAGAATCAAAAGAGCACAGTGCCCACTTCTCCCTGAGGGGGACTAAGGGTCCCCATACACCTTTATATTTTTCTGTCAGATTTCCTTTAGATCTGCTTTTGTTTTGCTAAGACCATGCAATATGAGGGACTTTCTAAACCATCAAGGCTACCTGTGTTCAATCCCAGAGGACCCTATACCACATTGTTGTTGGTAGATCTAAAGGATTTCTGACAAAGAGATCTAAAGGTGTATGGCCAGCTTTAAGGTGTATGGGAACCCTAAAGGCTGCCATACACGCGTCAATGCCCGTGAGATGGATCAGCCTTTGAGCTCAGTGCAATGACATTATCACGCTGAGCCCGATATAGAAGGAGCTGGAGGCGCAGCACTGTTGCGTCATCCAGCTCAGCCGATGCTGTGCATGAGAACCCGTGGTCCCCACCCAAAGCAATGGACATCAACCGTTATTTACGGTCATGCCCGACATCCCTGTTTTTGAGCTGGATTGATCCCACTAAAAGACAAAGGTGGCCGCATCAGATATTCTCCAGAAAGATGGCCTTGAGCATGCTTGGCGCTCGAAACGGCCATCGATCTAGTGCATATCTATGCATGTGTGGGCACCTTAACTCCTTACAAATCTTCCATCAGATCCATCAGATTTTTATGTATATATTACTGAAATTGTGTACCTGACCAATCATGCCTCTTTACTTGTTATGCTTCATTTCTATTACATCTGGTTCATTGTGTCAGGATTATTTGATTTCCTTATTAAATTTAAACAATCAATCTTTTTTGGTACAGGTATATGTCTCATATGCAGTCACAATGTTGCATTGATGTTTCTATTTTTTTTTCCAGATCTAGCTCTTCTAATGCAGCTTTAAAAAGATAATGGCAGGTATACATTAGTATTATTAACTTTTATTTATATAGCACCAATATAAAACACAGTGCTTTTACATTAAATTGGAGTTGAGATGCAAGACAAGATAACACCCAGGTACAGGTTATGACACAGAAGAAGCCTAATCGGGCTTACAATCTAAGAGGTTGTGAAACAGAGTAGAAGAACAGGAAGGGGGAATGGGACTGGCTGGGTAATGAAGTTAAGAATGAGAAGATGGTTCTGGACAATTGGAAGCCAGTGTAGAGATTTGCAGAGAGGAGCAGCAGATGCGGAGGAGCTATAGGAGAAAATAAGTCTAGCAGCAGCATTCATGATGGACTGAAGAGGTGACAGTCTAGTTAGAGCAGTGGTTCCCAAACTGGGGGTATTCCAGGGGGGTGCTGGCCCTCATTCTGAACCTGTGTTTGAATAGGTAGGGGGGTTTGATAATGTTCCTAAATAGAATTTTGGGAACCACTTTAGAGTTAGAGGAAGACCAGAGAGGTTGATGTTGCAGTAGTCCAGGCGAGAGATGATGAGAGCGTGTACCAGGACTTTGGTGGTCTCTGGGGACAGGAAGGGGTGGATCTTAGAGATGTTGCGGAGATGGATTTGGCAGGATCTATGTTCTGTATGTGGGAAGTAAAGGAGAGTGCAGAGTCAAAGTTCACACCAAGGCAGCGGGCTTGAGGAAAGGGGGATATGATGGTGTTATTTAATGTGTTAGTGAGATGTTGGGGGGAGGCTTGGAAGGTGATGGAGAGAAAGATAATGGGTTCAGTCCTAGGCCATGTGGCCACTGCTGTTTGTGTCGACACGTCTTTTTCCCCCTGCGCTGAATGTACAGTCTGCAGTTTGCCCGCAGCTTAGGGCAGCAATGCCAATGCATGCCCTATTAATTTAGTATGCCAAACACGATGGTGTGCGACGCAGTCTCCTATAGGGCCCCCGAAGAGCAAGAAACAGCACAATTTATAACATTCTCTACTGCCTCATTTACCATGCAGAGAGCATAGTTTTCTAAGGCAGCCCCGTTCTTTGAGGCCCACTGTCATATATGGCTATCTCGTGAATATAAAATGGAAGGGCTGGTAGATCATAATAAATACTTGCTTTGTAACGTCATTTTATGGCTTTCACTATCTCTTTGGTAGTTTGAACTCGCTCCAGCTCAGCTGATTATCACCCAATACAGGAGATCGGGAGCGCGCTAACTGAATACTGAGCATGCGCTGTATACTGCCTCTCGTGCAGGGGATGCCGACTTCTTCATGAACGCTAATCTGCTCGCCCTCCCTCTCCTCCAGTAGCGCGCATCTCCTCACCGCGGAGACTCAGGCAGCTCACAACAAAGACACAGCCCGAGCTCGCACACAAGTCTCCGCTCGCCTGCAGCTGCTCTTCCCGTTCCCGGGGCTCTGAGCAGACATGGTCAAGTTAGCCTTCAACTCTTCGCTGGCGCAGAAAGACGCCAAGAAGGAGGATGAGAACAGCGAGGTGCTGATAATCCCGGAGAACAAGGTAACAGAGGACGGGGAGGCGCCCTCACCTCACGGTACCGGTGCCCCATGTACTCCTATTGAAGAATGGAGCAACCTAATGTGGGGTCTCCCGTATGACAGGTAATGGTGACAGGGGTCCGTGTTGGTTTATAGACATGGCTGACATGCTATGGCTCTGGCAAGTCTCATACGAAGCCCTGTCACCATTATCATGTTAGTGGACATGGCAGGTGTGTGACACCCCTCCCGTATGTGTGCCCACCTCAGGGTGCCACGTTGTACCCCCCCGGGAATTCCCAGCAGGGATTGTGTACTGCAGCTGCCATGCCTCTGCTGTCCCTGATGGTGGGTGACTTGTGTCCTCTCTGTGTGTTATCCGGCTGGATCGGTCGGAGGAAGCGGACAAGTAAAATGGAGGAAGCTGTTAGTGATCAGTCAGCCCAGAGATAAGCTCTATAAAATGGCTGACAAGGGAGCAGCAGCAGTGAGAGCTCCGGCAGCGAGTCGGTGTGTATACACCTCCCTCCCCTCTCTGTCTTCTCATTGTACAGCAGGCACAGCAATTGCTGCTTCCAGCAACACATGGGGCAGGTGACATGCCTGGTCATGGACCCTCAGATCCCTGTGTATTCTGCATACATGTGCTGTGCCCTCCTGCCTGGACTAATGTGCCACCTCATTAAGTCATGGCAGATTGCAGGACCAGGGGAATAGAACACAAGGTAATCAGTGGAGCAGCCAGATCATCACAGCCTGTTGCTAATAACAATAGGTGTATTATTGATGGTGATTGATTATAGATGGTATATCAGTATGACACGCTTGGTGAGGACTCGTCCATGAGATCAGATTGTCCCCTGAACAGCTGTCATGGCCATTTCACAATGTAATTGTGTGCTGGGATGTGACAGGTGGAAAGTTTTTAGAGTGGTTATGTATATAGCTCACTTGTATAGGCACAGGATTATTTGCATAAGAGGTGCAGGTGGGTTTGCATAGCATGTAGCAGCTGGAGATCTGTGGCGTAAGCAGAACTTTCCATTTCCTATCCTGGTAAATGACAGTTGGAATTTCTGGATACACTTCTTCCACTCATGAATTGTATGGAAATCCTTTCATTGTGTCTCTGCAGATATAACATTTATAAGATGTTCGGATGTGAATAACAATTCTTTCTCAGCGCTCCATCCTACCATGCGTGTTGGTGGAGTTGGGTCACAGTCATCACAGGTCACACTAAAGCAGAGTGAGAAATTATAATGACATAAGAGATCAGCTAATTAACATAAGTAATTAGGATCAGAATTGTTGTTCAGTTATAATTGGACTAACAAAAAACTGAGGTAGGCCGACTAGACCTTAGACTCAGAAAGCACCCAGGGTCAATGCTGAACAAGCAGCATGTACCCAATTAAGGGACTTTTACCGGCACAAAGTACATCAAAAGATATTTATTTATACAGAGTAACATAAAGAATAACAGTGTAATAACATAAAGGTAGAGCCCCTATCAGGGCTAATATTACTATTCGTCGCTCTCTACGCGTTTCGCGATCAGGAGACTTGTACGATAGTAATTTCTGGCTGTAATGTTAGGAAAAAGAGTTGGCAATTATAGCATGAGTGTATATACTTATAGTGGATATATCACATGTATCAAGCAGAGAGCAGTAAGAACCACCTACTGTGTAAGTAGTATGGACCCCAGTAGTTCCTATGGACCTCAAGGAGGAGGAAAGGATCTCTCCCGACTCAGGGGCACCCTCAGAGGCGTGTTGGGGCGAGGGGTTCCGACCCGAGGTAGGTCCCTTCCGAATTATCAGTTATAATTGGAGTTGTAGAACATGCTGAGGGATGCAGATAGTCCTATTTTTTTCAACTAGCTGACTTTGTGAGTCGATTGCAAAGCCCCAGAACATGGTATCATCACCAAACTAGCTGGAGATGTAGAGAAGGATTGTGGGAACTAGAAAAAAAATATTGCTCTATGTAGTTTTTGCTTATATTAATTTCAAAGTCCAAATCGAAATTTTGACTTGAGAAAATTCAACTTGACTTTGAACTTAATTTATGCAAAAACGGTTTGTGTTGGAGCAATACTTTCTTTTTTTTTGTAGTATACCCTCAACTCTTCTGTACAACTACCGTGCTCAGGGGCTTTGCAATTAACTCCCAAAGTCAAACTAGTCGAAATTAAAAAAACAATATCCAAGTGGTTCTCTTTGCTTTGGATTACAGCTTGTAATAAGTTCCTGTGGCATCTGTATATTACACAAAATGATGTATTTGCACATGTTGGCCTCCTCGTAGTTTTTGGACTTATTTAATACTTTCTGATTTCTTGTTATATGTTGAGTATGTTCAACCCATTGATCTTGTCTAAAAACTTAATGTAAATGCTTCTTTCAGGTTACAGCATGCTGCCCCTATATAGTATCAAGGAGAAACAATAGGGTTTCTGTAGTCCTGTTTCATTAATTATCTAGTATGGATTGCCACCAAATATTGAAGTAATACATTTGTACCCTTATGTGCCACCCACTTAATATATATACATGTATACATTCCCTACTCTAGCATTAGGTTAGGGGTTACCCATCCACATTTTATCGACTACAAGGGCTTCTTCTGCTCAGGCTTGATCAATGTGACTAGAAACCAATGTAAAGTTGCACCATTACATATACAAAAATAAATCAACTAAAATGTATCCAAAAAGTAACATTTCACTGGAAATAGTAAGGCCATGCAAACAGATATTGCACAGTACTTTATGGTAGCATAGTCAATGAACATCTGTATGGTTAGAGATACATATTTGCAAGTGCTTCAGATCTTGTGCTCCAATGCGCTTCAGACCAAATTCTGGAGGTACAGCACTAGAAAAGGACGATATCAAACATCAATAACATTGAGCATTAAAGTCATCATATTTATTAAATCACATCTCAAACCTCAACTCTTTATGGGCTTGTGATCTTTTACAACTGGTTGGATCAGTTACTTGCCACAAGATGTCATAGGCAAAGAGGGAGGGACAGTAGTCCTGTTTCTAGTAATGTTATATATAAAGTGTTGTTTCTGCAAAATGTACAGATTGACAATAAAGGAAGTGTTAGAAAGAAAAAAAAATATATATATATACACTATTCCTTTTTCCGGGTACAATTCACACTTAAGGTCCCCACACATGTATCGAGAGGGGGCCGACAGATGAGCTGTGATGACGTCATCCTGCTGCTCTCCATTGCTCACCGGTGGGCACCCTTTGTGTACCGGCCATTAGTTTGGGCGGTGGTGCCAGTCCCCATTGAAACTAATGGCATCGGCCAGAGATTTAGGGACATGTCTGTTGCCTGGCCGACCAAGCTTTGGGACGGCCGCGAGCATGCACATCGGTCGGCGGCAAAATCTTTTTATTGGCGATTCTGAGATCTGTCTTTTTCCTTGAGTGTCATATGATGAAAAGTATAAAGCCATACACCTTACAATCTTACTATACAATTTCTGTACAATCAACCTTTGTTCTTTCAAAAACCATGTAATATGAGGACCTTTCTAACCCTTCCAATCACTATGTATTCTATCAGAGAGGACCCCGCACTACATAGTTGTTGGTAAATTTGAAGGAAATTAGACAGAGAGATCTAATGGTGTATGGAGGGCTTTAGAAAGATATTTTTGTTTTTAGTATTTCATGGATAGACTGTTTCAGGCCCCATTCACATCTGTCCATTTTACATGGGTTGACATTTGCATTTTCATGTAAGTCTTCCCATTGAATTTTGTAGCCGTTTATTGGACATGCGGTTGATGTGATCAGGCACTGGCATTGCTCTATTAAACCCATTTGCCTTGTGCTAGATATTGCAAATGAATGTGTGTTTCAAATATGTCCTGATAATGCCTGATATTTTCAGTAAATAGGCAGAAATTTAATAGTACATTGTAGTATTTTATAAGCACTATTAAGTGTTGACTGTACGAGCAGGCCGGCAGAAGGGATGTCACCAAATATTACCAGGTTGGTCTATTTTTGGAAAACATTCATTTAATCGCTGCTAAAATCGAGATGAATGCAGATAATCTGATCATCCTAATGACTGCCTTCTAGATAGTTAACAGGGGGTGGGTGTTGTGAATAGAGGAAGTATGGGTTAAGCTGGGCATAGACATTTAGATTTGCGGCTGATTTTGTCGACCGATCGACCGCCATGTGGCCTCGCAGCAAAATCGGCTGCAAATCTTATGCCTGAAAGCAAAAGTCGGCCATGAATAGGGGAAGAAAATCGATCTAAGAATTGACGGACATGCCTGTAAATTTTAGACTGATCCCATCTAAAGTAAGTGTCGGAACACAAAGGGTGCCCCAGCGATTCTCTGAATGACCGGCCATGCGTAATGACATCATCACACACTTTTTATTTCGATCAGAAACGCTGTGGTGTAGCCAGAAACACTTTGGTAGTTCGGTATACGAATAAACATAATACAAATGAATGTGTGCTCAATCCATCTCTATGCATTAAACTGCTAAATGCTAATTTTTCAGATTGAACAATTAACGATTGAATGACATTATGATACGTTCGATATACTTTCAATGTTCAACCGAGGATCAAAATGTACCAACATGTTTGGTCACCTTTATGATCGATTTTTTTGCTTTGTTTTTTTCGATATCGATAACTTTTGATTGGTTGAGCAAATTGTTTGGTTCTTGATGCTCTTTCGATCTATTTAAAAATCTTTCTTTTTACATTGATCAAACATAAATATCAAAGCGTGTATGCCCGCCTTTAGTGTGAAAGAGCCCATAGTTCTGATGACACTAGAAAGCGCCTTTGTTTTTTCAGTCTGTTTCATAAGAGGTATCCGTGCATTGGGACCCTCCCAAGAGGTACCTGTAGATTGGGACCCTCTTGGGGGTCAAACAACAATTTTACAGGGGCTTATGAGTTCTCTGGGAGCATTACAGCTGCTCTTAACAAGCAACAGCACTGATGCCCACAAGTGGGGTGGCAAGTTAGGAAGGTTGGAGTGTTACACTCCCTCCTAACTTCCCACCATGCACATCATTTGCACAAGTGGGGTGGGGAAATAAAGGGGAGGGGACTTTACACTTCCCAACTGGAAGTGATGCTGCAGAGTGTGACTTACGCTATGTGGAACATGCATGATGCTCAGCACCCGTGGTTCTATGTTCCAAATACTGGTAGTGATACTTTGTGACGTTGCTTCCCGGGTTGCGGATCTAAAAAGTTTGAGAACCACTGTCTTACATAGCTGTCCCACATTGTCCTCACTGTTCTTTAGGAAAAGGCTAAAATGGTAGCTATGTTTTTTTTACTTTGTCAGTAACAGTAGTGTGGATACTGGATGTGCATGCAATAAATTAGTAAGAATACATCTTCTTTCAAGAGCAGTGATGGCTTTAGGATTCTGTTAGATCCATTGACAAGATTATCCTGAATGAGCTGAAGGTGGAAATTTCCTATAAGAAGTTACCTTGAAATTTGTGCGCATCTATTGTATTGTATCTGGGTCATGAAGTCTGTGAGGACAAGGCAAGTCTTGATGTCTACAGTCTCATTCATTCCATTTTTATCTTACACTAAAACACTCATCTGCTGTGAGCTCAAACCTCTTTTGTTGAGAGGCAGCTTATGCCGGCCATACACATGCCGATAAACGGGCGGATTTTAATCTGGCCGACGGGCGTGCGCGCTCTCGCCGTCGGTCAGGTTAAAATCTGTCCGTTTATCGGCATGTCCCCACATGGGGCGACAGATCCCTGTCGCCCCACTTCTCGGCCGGCCAGAGATCCGACATGTTGGAAAATCTCTGGCCAGCCGAAGCCGATGGAAGCCGATGGCCATAAGCAGCAATGAAGACGAGCGTCTCCATCGCTGCTTATGGCCGGCACACAAAGGGTGCCTGGCCGATTGTGGGGCCCCAGAATGCAATGCGAGGCTAACGTGATGACGTCATCACGTTAGCCTCCCGGAGCGATATCGGAGGACGATATCGCTCCGGCTCTGGCTGTGTATGGCTAGCATTAGCTGTGATGCACCCCATGAAGTGGGGACATATGACATACGAACCTTTACATGTATCATCACTGAGACAACAGAATATTTCCTGTAGGCCGGGTTCTCGCCTATCTGCGTCATGTGCATATTCATTTGCATTTGTGTGAAAAGGCCGTTGGATATAAGTTTACTGTGTTCCTAGAACATCACACATTTAGAAATATGACTTACCTGTCATGTGAAATAACCATCCTTCACATTTTAAAGGACTTTGCCTAGAGACCCTAGGTCTCTAGGCAAAGCAACGGACATCAGCCGTATCAACGGTCATGTCCGATACGGCTGTTTACGAGCGGGACCAATCAATCCCACTCAAACAGCCGTATCGGACATGACTGTCAATACAGCGATGGCCGCATATTTTATGGGCCAGATAGATGGCCGTGAGCACGTGGCCATCGATCTGGCCCATATCTGTGTGTCTGTACCCTGCTTAAGAAAGGTCCTTGTATTACATGGTTTTGGTAGAAAAAAAGTTGATTGTACAGAAATTGTATGGTAAGATTGTAAGGTGTATGGGGGGCTTGAGAAGCATCTACAAAGCATGAAATGTTCTGTTTATGAAGCAATTTACTTTCTGTTGTCTTGTGAATGCCTAATGTTGTGTTTTACATGGTCATTATATGGCCTCATTGACTTCAGAGGGTACAATCTGCACCCTGTTTAGGCGTGTTTACTTTTTTTAAGCAGTAAACACCTGGGTATGAACATATTCCCAAAACCACTCCACTGTGCGTTAAAACCCTACGTTTGAGGCAGGAATGTTGACGCATCCATTGAAAGTCATGGGTGCGTTGAAGCACCCATAGAAAAGGAGTCAGTTGAAACACAATGGTAAACCAGATACATCACCATTGCATCCCATAACTCATCCCTGAAGGATCCCTAACCCATGAGTTGTGTTTAAATGGACCAGTTAACGCAGAACATCCTTAATGCATAGTGGAATCAAAGCTTATGGCTATGTTTCCATGGAGTTTGGCTCCCTCCGTTAACACATCTATGATTCTTTAGGGCATGCGTTACTGTCAAAGCATGTTTGTTTGTTTTTTTTTATCTGTGAACAACGCACACCAATGTGGTCTCTTTTTGACATCACAAAGAAAGTGGCATTTTTACAGGGGATGTGTACACTTTTTGAAATAGAAGGATATACGCGGTCATACAGTTATACAGCAGGGTGGATAAAAATCAATGATTTTTTTTTAAAAAATCAAAAAAATCTGATTTTTTTAAATTTAAATCAGATTTTTTTTTATTTAAATTGAATTTTTAAAAAATTAAGTGCTTTTTGAGGAAAATCTATTACCATCCCAAGGTTATTCCATGATGAAATAAAGATTAGTTTTAATTATGTAGAATAAGGCTGTATATGTTTAATTTTTTTTGGTAAATAAATTCCATGAATCCATTTACAATGTCAGGCTTTTCCAGGGGTTTTTGTAAGATGTTATAATCAATAAAACTACACTCTCAGATGTATTGAGGCCAACATCCCAAAACAATAGACAGAAGTTGATGATGGCATAAGCACATCACCCCAAATTTCCCCTGGAATAGACAAGGGTGAGGGGACGGGCCACTCAATATGTTAAAGCAATACATGTATTATACACAGTGCAAACTATGAAGTAATGACCATCATATCAATCCAAAACAATGCGCAATGTTGCCGATGTACACATCTGTACACGTGCTTAGACAATTAAAATAGTCCAAATGGCGCAAATTTCCTCCAATGCGCGTTTCGTTGAAGACGTCTTCAGGTGGTACCATATGCAATTTAATTGGCCAAATCTACATAACACAAACCGCCAACACAAGGGGATCAGTCATATTGAATAACCAAATCGACATAAAAGTGGACACAGACCCTCTCACGTCCAGACACCAGTGGGGAACGGAGAGACAGACAGACTTCAACCACATAAATACCGTGGTGATCTGCGTACAACAAGACCGATTTTTAATACATTTACTTTGGTAAACATGATCAGTTGTTGGTTTGGGTAGACGCAGATCACCATTGGGGACGCCATCTTCAGAAATCGAGTCTTTTCCCCTATATTGATCTATGGACGCGAGTAACCCCCGAGGGTCTGTGTCCACTTTTATGTCGATTTGGTTATTCAATATGACTGATACCCTTGCGTCGGCTGTTTGTTTTATGTAGATTTGGTCGATGAAATTACATATCGTACCCCCTGAAGAAGTCCTCAACAAGTAGGGGTTAAATTTGCACCATTTGGACTATTTTAATTGTTTAAGCACGTGTACAGATGTGTACATCCACAACATTGTGCATTGTTTTAAATGATATGATTGTCATTACTTTATTTTTTGCACTGTGTATAATACATGTATTGCTTTTGTGTCCCCTCACCCTTGTCTATTCCAGGGGAAATTTGGGTGATGTGCTTATGCCATCATCAACTTCTTATCACAGAGGCTTGGTTTACTTTTGCAGTTCTCAAAACTAAGTACAACAGAAAAGTTATCCAAATATGAATCATTAACCTAAACTGGGGATAAAAAAAACGAATATGAAAAGTTGTTATTCTAAAAAGCTTAATTTTCAAGTTATACCGGCATGAATAATTGATTTAAATCAGTTTGATTTAAATCGAACCTTACTGACTAGTGATTTAAATTGTGATTTAAATCGGTTTGATTTAAATCAAATCCACCCTGTTATACAGATATACAATTATCCCCCCAGCATAACTACAACTAGAGCAAAATGGTTATCGATAGACGTCTATTGTAATATACGCATGTTCTCTGGTACAAAAACACAAAAAAAAAAATTTTAAAATATGTTGCATTCTCCTGGCTATGGCAGTTAACACTGCGTGTCTGCTTTGCTTTCCCATTGACCTAAAGAAATGTATTTCTTGGTATGTATCACAATGTCTAAAGGATTCCTTCATATTTCATATGTCGAGTTCATTTTATGAAGTCTCTTCTTGTGGGTGATACGTGCGTAGTACTTGGGTCTGAGAAATGTGCGGCCATTATTGCTGTGTTGTGTCCCTCCTTGACATAATGACATAGTAATAAAGTATTCAGAGAGAAGGGTAAGACAAGAGAAGTGTAACCAGAGTTGACAGCGTACCGGTTAGGTTACTACCAGTATGTGACCTAAATAATTCAGCTTCTCTGACTTCAGCTCCCTTTTCTCCTTCATATACCTGTACAAGGAATTGCTCATCTCTGGCCAACTGGTGTGTAGGTGTATCTGACAGGTTTTCACTCCCCTAAATGTATTGACTTTTTTTTCCTTTGCACTCCCTCTGTTACCGATTTTTCTTCTCACTTTATTAAGTATCCTTTTTTTTTTTTTTTTTTTTTTT
>CM070033.1:47462251-47480334 GCA_036250615.1 Ptychadena robeensis | reverse complement strand
TGTCACTCCGGTGGGGCGGATGAAGGAAGTGACTCCCCCTCTGCCGCCGGCTGGGGAGACACTCCAGGCTTGAAGAATGCAGGGTGACGGTGTAGATATCTCTTGGCCCCATCCGGGTCAGAAAACGTGGAGACTTTTCCATTAGGGAAGGTGACCCGCAGGGTTGCCGGGTACTGCAGTGCAAATCTCCATCTACGGTGCACCAATTCACTACACACTTCAGAGAACGCCCTGCGGCGCTTGTTCACCTCGCCGAGTAATCAGCAAAAAGCAATAACTTGTGGCCATCCGTCACCATGTTGCGCTGGGCTCTGTACGCTCTCAATATCTCAGACCGGTCATTAAAGTCCAGATAGCGGATGATAATCGGGCGGGGGGAGTTGCGATTAGACTGGAAAGGCCCCAACCGGTGCGCCCTCTCCACCCTGCAAGGCCTCGGCAGTCCCAGGGTTTCGGGGATTAACTTTTGGCAGAAGTTATGTAGCTCTGCAGCCTTGTATGATTCTGGCAGGCCGACCACCCTCAAATTGTTGCGCCTAAACCTGTTTTCCAGGTCGTCATTTTTGGCCACTACAGTCTCATGGGATTTTTGCAGCTCGGTGTGGGCCACTTGTAGATTATGAAGGGCAGATTCATTCTCACTCACCCTTGACTCCAGATCTGTCAGCCTGGTAGAGTTGGACTTGATCTCCTGTTGCATCTCCAGCAGGGACTGCGTGAAAGAATGCTGCAAGGTGGTGAGCAGATCATCCTTCAGGTTCTGTGCTACTGCAATGGCCAGCTTTTTGTAATCGATGCGCTGTGCTTGTGTGCTGGGAGCCTCATCCTCTGACCGCTCCTCCTCACTGTACATCGCCAGCATGTCCGCCGCCGCCATCTTGGCTCTGGCCTGTCTGCCGGATTTGCGCACCTGCACGCTTTTCCTGTGTGCGGATCGTGCTACAAAGCGATCCATTCGGCTCTCCCTAGTAGCTGCTTGGGTGTGAAGGGTGTCAAGGCCGGTGAACAGTAGTGGCAGGCCGGTAATATCGATGGAGGGATGGAGCTGCCTCGCGCTGCGGCAGTCTACATCGGGCGCCGGAACCGTAAGTCCCACTCATGGCTTTTTGCTTAAAAATAACTCTGGACTGGTATATATGTTTACAAATCAGTGAC
Organism: Ptychadena robeensis; assembly: GCA_036250615.1. Lineage (NCBI taxonomy): Eukaryota > Metazoa > Chordata > Amphibia > Anura > Ptychadenidae > Ptychadena > Ptychadena robeensis. The sequence goes on along the minus strand of CM070033.1, from coordinate 47,479,179 downwards.
TCAAAATACAATTAACGTACAGTATGTAGACACAGATTAACATTCAGCACCTGAAGATCCACCTAAAACACTAATATTTTATCTAATTAAACCACTTTCTCATGTTTTCTCTTTTTACAGGGAGACAGAAACGGGACCTTGAAGGCTGCTCAAAGATTTATCACTTTGAAAACCGATTTGCGGTGGAAACAGTGATTTGCCACTAAAGTCCTATGGATACCTTGTCAGCCATTTATCAGCAGTATAGCCCTGCCTTTTGTCGTGTGTAGTTATTACTTTAAGGGAAGGTTTTGTTAGTGGCCAGACCTTTGCACAGCTCATTCACCTTCATCTCATTTGATTTCCATCAGCAACATTTTGTTATATTTTTTCCCTCTTACATACAAACTTCAACTTAGTGTGGTATTTTATATTTACAAATATGAAAATGGTCATTTAAATAAGATGTTAGACAAAACGTTCATTCCTGGTGATTAAGTGTAACACTTTTTAATACTTTTTACATAGAATTGTCACTTCATCTACTATATATATAAATATATACCGCACTGTTATTCCATGGAATCGCTTCAAGAAGCCGAACTAATTATATGCGTTCATTTTTGTTGAAAAGGCTATTAATATTGCATGTTCATCCACCTTTTAAATAGTTCCTCCTACTCCCAATAAAAATATATGTATACATATTTTCTGAAAAGCTCAGGCTACATAGTCAGTCTTGGAAATATGGATATAGAATATAACCATGCAAATCACTATAAAAGGCTTTAGTTACCAGCAGCACTTTCACTGCTGATATCCTAGAATTCACAGCTGGAAATGCTTTCTGTAGCCCAAAGTTAAGTCTTTTAGCGCTGTTAAACTCTTAACATTAGCGCTGCCCAAAGCAGACATGACATGCTGCTTGCGATGACCTTTGTTAGCTAATTCTTTTATGTGCCCCTTTTATCCTGTTGGCACTTTCACTCTAACTTTCCTGATTTCTGGGTTAGTCCTTGGTAATGGGAAACCAGGATCAGAGCAGCACACAAAAGAAGTTTGTTGCAATTTGGTGGTAGCACCTTTTGTGTTTTCTCGTGTATGACTTTTATATTGGATAATTTTTTAACAAATTACAGGTTCACTATACATAGTGCCTCCTTCTGTTTTCAAAGGTAATTTTAACCCCTTTTGATTATTTAAGGCCCCCTTGTATGAAAGCATTTGACAGAACTGCTGTATTGCTATTTGCAGCATTTGCCTTTTGGACAAGTGAGCTTGATTGCTGTGAGAAACTTTGGTTTTTCATACACAATACAGAGGCATCTGGATTTATCAAAGTATGTTAAAGAAGTTTTTTAGTTTCTAAATGTGAGTTGGAAGTATTCCGGTGCCATTTGGGAATGCTGTTAAACTTTAATGCACTTTGATTCATGAGGCCTGCTCTGTAGGACTGTGAGGAAGGGAATTACAAAGGATAAATGATTAGTGATGACCCTGCAGGTGCTGTTCAGAGCTTGAAGTCACCTATGCAGAATATCCACTGAAAAATTATTATTGATATGTCAATCATAGCACTTAGAAAGTGAGAGTTTACAAAATTGATGTCTGATCTCTCGTTTATGTAAATTAGGCCAAGTAGCTCTGCGGTCATGTGACTTTCTGAACAGTGACAGATGGATGGTCTTATTGAATGAGGCAGCTTAAATATTCTGGAAGTGACTATGACTGAATAGATATTGCTCAGTACAGCCTTGCAGAATGTATTTTTTACATGGAGATGTTTTCTACCCTTTGTTGTGTATAGAACATAAGAGGGAACATATTAAACAACATGCTTGCTGTACAGAACAGGGTAGATAACATTTGAGGAATCAGACAGAACTGGAATAACTTCATTAGAATCTCATATGATCAGTATAGGGGATGCAATATGGGATCCATGAAGCTTAAATGTAAAGTTTGTAGCTGAAATGCCATTGTATGTAAATATTTAGGATGCGGTCTCTGTGCATATAGGCACACAAATACATATGGGAGCATTTGTGTACATACATATAGACGTACATGCTTTATGGAAAATATTATGGTCTTAGTATTTGCATAAAACCTTTGAAGATGTGTCTTTGTGTTGGTAAGTAATCTGGCCTCAAGCTCTATTCCATTGAAAGACCTTTGCAAGGTGTGCATTTCCATCTACTAAGAAAATGCAATATTTTTTTCTGTGTTACTGCTTTGTTTTTAAGCTTTTTATTCTGTTTTTAACTGGTTAATGGTTGATCTGCCCTCTTAATAATAAAAACAGGAGCGTCTAAAAGCATTAGATGGTAACATGTTTTACTAATTTGTATATAATCGTACTTGTAAAGGAATAAAACTTATACCACCTGTTTAACTGCTGGTCGTGTGCTTTCATTTTTAGTATTGTTGTGGGTGTGCTTCTGTGTTTGGTTTTTTGTTCTGTTTTTTTTTTTTTTTGTAACAGGTTACCTCTACTTTGATAAGTGTCAAGCCCTCCATACATGTTTAGATTACTCCATATAAATTCCATTAGATCTACCTACAACTATGTAGTGCTGTGTCCTCCGTGATAGAATACATAGTGATTAGGAGGTTTAGAAAGGTCCTCATGTTACATGGTTTTGGTAGAACAAAGGTTGATTGTACAGAAATTGTATGGTAAGATTGTAAGGTGTATGGGGGCCTTTAGGCAGCATTCACACTGGCACTTTCTGGGCAGCCGTCGTCCCTAAAACATAGGCAGTCTGCCTGAAATCTACATCTGTGGTGTCATGGACACTGGCATGTCCACCACAGTGAATCCAAGCGTGTCTTCCTGGCTGCAGCACTTTTTAGGGTGTCCACTTGCTGGTAATTTCCAAAGCATCTTGAATGGTCCCATTCAGTTTTGTCTAGTTTAGTAAAAATACTAGTGTGTTGGCTATAATTTTGCCTGTGATTGTGCAGTGGTCCACCATGGCAACCTCTTTATTTTCACAGTAAACATTTCCTTTGCTAGGCCAATCGAAACACATTTTAACTTGTGTGCATGCTGGGACAGACCAATGCTTTTTAAACTAGTAGGTGACTCTTCGCTTACCAAGAAGTCTCCTAGTGTTTGATACAGCAAAAGTATTAAATAAAGGAATTTTAACTAATGTAAACAAGAAATCGCCAATGGCAGCTAATATTTCTAAATAGCCACCGTTGGTTAAAAATTTTACATTCAACTGCAGATCTTGTGCAAAGATGAATTTCTTTTTTTTATCCAAATATGGGTAAAATGGATAATGGACCTTTCTTTAAATTGTGTGTGTGAGTTACAAAGAATACAAGTTTGCATGGATTTAAGCCATGTGAGGGAGATGAAAGAAAATATGGTCTTTAGACAGTTGTAACTACTGCTGAGACAACAATATCACTCAATGTAAAGGTAGCCATACATGGGCTGATTTTTTAATAACTGTTTACTGCGTGTGTTCGCGCCGGTCGACTGCTTGAACAATCGACCCCCCCCCCCAAAAAATCTAAATTGACCATAAATCATATCGAACCTTGATCCAACATGGTGGGGTTTTTTTTTGGTTGATCGTTCGCTAAGTGAACTTGAAATTGAAGTACGTTGGTGGAGACCTTAGATGGTTTCATGTGTGATTGACCCATATTTGCAGAATCTAGCCCTTTCCTGTAGCCATTCTAATGAAATGATTTTGACCTTTTTGGGCCACAGGCAATCGGCAGGCAGTCAGATTTGACCCCAAATAGTTTTTTCCAAGGTGGTGTACTTGCAGTACGATCGCTCATCGGGGATGCTCGAATCAAGAATGAATCGCAGAAGACTCAAGGCACCTATGGCTACCTTAGGAAGAGCCAACAAAGCTCCTAAATGACCACCTTAAAAGTACCTGCCTGATTTTTTTGTCGATCCATTCTGTCTATGGGCTGACGACAATCTGGTGCATCCACCTGGCAAGATCGACCAGGAATCTGCTGCATGTCTGATCACATGGTGATCCAACATGCTGGTAATTCCCAGCCAATCCCATTACTTCGAGGATGGCCAAGGGGGTGTGGCTATGTGTGATGACATCATCATGCACGGTCGATCTGCAGAGAAATCTGCCGCAAAACGACCTGTCTATTCCTGGCTTAAGTGATGCCCCAGTCTTCTAAAAAATAAATGTACGCACCCATCTGTGATATTTCTTGCTCCTGCTGCAAGCCTACATACACTTGGCGACTCTTGAGTTTAGGAACAGTGCTACAACCTTTCCATAGAAAATCCTTTTTGGGTGAACTTAATTGGTGACTTTAGTGGTCTTTAGATAAAACAGAAACTGCTTGCCTACTTATTTTTGGATATTATGAGCTTTTCATTTAACCTAAACGTTTCTCAATATTGTGCTAACTAGACTGTCAGACCCATTCACACACAGATACTTTGTCACAATGCCTTAATACACTGCATGTGTTAATGCATTTTAAGCTAGGAGGTATTTGGTTAGATCCCAGGTGCCCAACCATGGGCTACATTTGGCCCTCTGGGTGTTCTCTGGCGGCCCCCTTCAGTCCTCCACTTGCGGCCCCTGAAACCTAACTGTTAATGCAAAGGAACTCACCTGTCCACTGACCCTCCCTGACGAGTCTTTGCTCGGAATCTTTCGGGGGGAATCCCTGCTGCCGTTGGATGTCTATGACACCAACTGTGGTTTTCTATATATATTTGCTCGGAATCTTGTTAGAGGAGGTGAGGGAACCGATTTTCAAACAATCGACTTAAACAGTTGTCTTTACACTGACCATTTGCTGACATTTTTAAAAACATGTTGCTTTTGCCTCAAATATTGATGTGAGCATTTTTTCCCTGTAAATTGCACAACTAAATACAACTAGTTCTATACACATCTACGTGTGGTTTGGGGTATGAGGTGGGAGTCCTTGCATATCTGTGAAGATGAAACGACATTTGTGGGTTTGCCTGTTCTTCTGTCAGACAACTGCATGCACTGCTCAGGAATTTTTGCTAAAGGCTAGACTAGCAGACATGATCAGACGGTGTAATTGTGTAAGCACACAACATATCACCAATGTTTGCAGCCGGTCCTAACAGGTGTAGACATGCAGTGTGTTCCCTACTCTATAACACCTTGTCCAGAAAGTTTCATCCTTGTTTGTGGAGGGTAACCGTTGCATAATCAAGGATATTAAAACCTGTGTATATTTTTATTGTACGGTAACATTTGTTTATATAGCGCATCATATTCTGTAACCCTGTATATAATATTATCGTCATCATCATCATAATTTGATGAATTTGGACTATTACTTGGTCCATTACTTGTACAAATATTGCCTAAGGGCATGTTTCCACCTAAGCGATCGGCTGCGATTTTAACCATGGCACGTTAATCGTGGCCATTCGTTTTAACAGGGTAAATTCCACATCCATGATCAGACACCATCCGGCCCCGATTTTTGATCACAGACCACAGGCGGTTTTGGCCGATCGTGCCCATAGACATGAATGGGTGCAATTTAAATTCGTGTCTTACTGCATTGCCACGCAATTTTTAAACGTGCCCCCATTCATTCTTTATGGGAGCATTCTGTCTGCCCCAAGCGCCTCCAGAAAAACGCTTCCATAAACCTTGCCCAAATCACGCCCAATTGCTGGTGATCACCACTCCATGATCGAGGGTGAGCGCCTTAGTGGAAACATGCCCAAACAGCTGGTTCAAAGTGAGGCAGATGTGTACATGTCTGGATAATGGATATGACAAACCTATTTATTTGGAAGAAGATGGTTTCAAGGCTCAGACTGATGTGCTTCAGAAGAGAGTATAGGAGAAGTGAAGCTTGTGGAAAGACAGGTCTGTTTAAGGTACCATTTAAAACCTGCATTTTGGCCTTCCTATGATTAATACCACACATGCCAATAATAGGGCAGAATGCAGCTTTAAAATAAAAATTACCAGTGATGAGTGATACCAGTGAAGTCCCTCTCATCTCTCATTCACAGTGACTGACTGGAGAAAAGTTCCCCCCAGTGGCCACTTGTGGCATTGCATGCTTATTTAACCCCTGGAGGCTGGCAGTATATATTGAATCTCTCATAGTTTGCCAAAAGGTACCTCAAGGACCATGAGAAAAATAATTCTCTGACATTCTCTAGACAAAGCTTGAACTCTGATTTGAATGTCAGGTGTCACGTTTGGAGGAAACCAGACACCGCTCATCACCAGGCCAATACCATTTTTTTTTTAACAACACGAACTGGGAGACTAGTCGAGATAACTGGAAAGATGACTGCAATAATGTACAGAGACATCCTGGATGAAATCCTGTTGCAGAGCAACTCGGACTGGGATTTATCTTTCAGCAGGACAACGACCCTAAGCATACAGCTGAAATATCAAAGGCTTTAGGACAACTCTGTGAATGTCCTTGAGTGGCCCAGCCAGAGACCAGACTTGTATCCAAATGAACATCTCTGAAGAGAGAATATTTTTAGTTGATCCCTCACTGACCTGCACTGCAGCAGTAGTATAGACTGTACACAAACATTGGTTATAGCACTGGCTGAATTCTGTAGTAGAATTTCTGTCTAATAAAGGAAACAGCCGGCATCTTTGGTTTTCAGCTCTTATACTTTAAATAACTCAGGAAGTTTGGAGTATAAAGGGAGGCTACATGGGGCGATTCTCCTAGATGAGTGACCCGCTCAGAGGATCAGCGGATACCCTTTTAGAGAAGCAAGCTTTCGGGGTGTTTTCCATCCCTTCTAATCATTAGCCTGAAGAAGGGATCTGAGACATCCTGAAAGCTTGCTTCTGTAATGACTTCAATAAAGGCCCCCATACACCTTACAATCTTTCCATACAATTTCTGTACAACCAACTTTTCTTCTACCAAAACCATGTAATATGAGGACCTTTCTAATCCTTCCACTCACTTTTCTATCAGGGTGGACACTATACTACACAGTTGTTGGTAGATCTAATGGAGATTTTATGGATCGATCTTAAGGTGTATGGGGGCTTTAGACAGTTATAGGTATCACTGAGGGCTTGTTTCCATTGTATGTCGGGACCCCCTCCTCTAAGCGTATTTCTTGGCGGGGATCCCGACGTAGCACATAGACTTTGTCTGCTCGGCGGATGCTGTGTTTAGACATCCAAGCAGTACAAGTACAGGTGATCCTCACGAAGTAATACGCTTAGCCAACATATAATGGAAACATAGCCTTAAACTCCAAACTTTCTGTATTCATTGATCATGGTATAACACTACTTCCAATTTAAAGAACCTAAATATGAGTACTAGATAATAGTATCATCTTCTGAATTGTTCAGGTACAATTTTGAATGTTGTAAAAGTTTTTTTATTACAATTTATCATCATTGTTTCACAATTGCATACCTTGCCATAACTTTTATACTTTCAAACATATAAAACACATCTCTTAAGCTGGGAATAGATGTACCGTCTATTCCTTATACGATTCTTTGCACTAGGAGCGGCGTGATGACGTCATCACGCCCGCCCGCTAGTGCCGAGAATCAGAAGGCACTTTTCATCTGCAGCTCATTAGTTCGGCTGGGAGCCGTCCCCAGCCGAACGAATGGGATCGGGCTAAAATTTACCATCCTGTCGGATCTCACAGGATGGCTGATTTTAGCCCAATCCTCGTTAGTTGCTGCATCCAATTCCTGCACGACCCGATCCTTAACCCTCTGGGCGGTTTGAGGTTTTCGCGCCATTTTTTATGGCGCGAAAACCTTATGTCACTGGTAATCAGTGTACTCCGCCGTGCTTGCCGGCTCTCCACCCAGCTCCCTGCACACCTCCGACGTCAAATAGACACGGGCGGCGCGTGGAGAGGAGAGCGGCCGCCCCCCCCCGCCCCCTTCGGCGTCACAGATGATGCTGAAGACACGGGGCCGGAAGGGCTCCGTGTGTCTGCGGCTCTTCAACAGAGCCGCCAGCACACAGGGATATGGCAGTTTTGCCCGATCCCGGTACGGGCACAGTTTGATCGGCGATACCGCTAGGGAGGTTAGGGGTGCGGGAGCGTGCACGGCATCGGATCGGGGATCGGATCGTGCAGGAATTGGTACGTGTATGCCCAGCTTTAGGTTTGTGTAAAGTGGATGATGATTTATTATCACCCTTTTTACCCTTTGTCACCTACATAACAGGTAGTCATTTAATAGTGCTTCTTTCTGAATATGCTTTAAATCCAATAAAAGGATATCTTCTTATAGTCATTTCAGATTCAGAAGCCTAGTGATTAGCTCTGTTTGGCAGATCTAGACAGGATTGCCGACCTCCTAGATAATAATAGAGGAGAAGGAGGCAAGGAGAGCAATTACCCTGACAGCTAAGCTAGGAAACATACAGAAAGAAAAGAGGGGAGGAAACCCTTTGCAGACCTCTCTGAATAAATATCAAGGATAATACCACAAGAACAAGTTCTGTCACTTGTAAATGGCCTGCATATCTAAAGGCTTGCACAAAATGTCGCTGTTTTACAATGTTAGAAAGATTCTTTATACAAAAAGAGAAATAAAGATGCAACTGACCCCCACAAAGTGTATGAGGGGAGGTACAGTTTCTATGATAGGTATACACCCAATGCATTCTATTATACATCACAGATTCCTTAATGGAAGAGATAGGAATATGGCATATGCGGTGATATAATGTATTAGGCCCAGGTTTCACTGGGGTGGCTTGAAAACACATGGAAAAAAGCATATGTTTTCTGTGCCGTGACGTATGTTGTTGCGGCATGGTGCGGCTAAGAATACTGTCTCAATGGAGCATTGGCCTTAATTAGTCTAAGGGCCCATTCACAAAGATTATAAATAGCAATGTGTTATTCTGCAGCACCATGCACTGTGTTATGGTAGCCAAGTGGTTAAGGACCTTCGCTGCTTTTGCTCAATGGAACATTGTTGTATTGATATAGACTTCCATGTGCTGTTGTCACTCATTGCAGCAACACAAACATCCAGATGCGGCCTTCAGTTTAACATATAGGAGAGCAGTACTCATTATTATTCTGTATAGGGTTTATTCAGTTGTTTGGCAGTTGTGTTATTTCCAGGTACTGTTAAGGTCTACAGCACCACATCCTTCAATGTTTTAGAACAGGGCTGTCTCTACTCTAGTCCTCAATGGGCAGATCTGAACATATTCGTATTATCTCTCTAAAAGACGCCATACACAGGTCGATTTATCAGTGATCGATTGCTGATCCAATCTCTCCAGGCGATCAGGAATCCGCAATTGATTGGATCGGGAATAGATGCAACACCACCTTGGGAATCTGATTTGTGGCTGATTTGGACATGAGCCGATCAGGCTGCTGCATAATGCTATGGGTCCATCAATGTACTCAGATTGCCAAACGATTGACCAAAAAACCAACATGTCGGTTTTTTAGTCGATTCTGATTTTTTGGGGTCGATCAGGCAGGGTGAGCAAAACCTGATTGATTGCCTATCGATTGCCGATCGAACTTGTGAACGTGCGCAGTGATCGATCGCTCAAAAACTGAGTGGAAAATTTACCTGTGTATGGCTACCTTAAAGGTAAGCAGTTAATGAAGTAAGCTACGGTTTACAAAATGTTATATATTGATGTTGATACCAAAGTTTGGCCTGCATGTGGCTTATGAGTATAGAAGTTGGACAACCCAATTGTAGAGAGAAATAGGGGGTACAGAAGAAAATGATCGCAGCCACCACATACAAGGAGTAGTGGTAGGACTGGGGATAAGATATTTAACCTCAAGGACGTGGATCCAGTGAGAAGAGCTGAGGACACAACCAAAATGTGGATCAAGGTTACCAATTTTGGTAATATAAGGGCGCCCTTTACATCTGGGCCAATATTTTTTTGCATATAATACAGTATTTGCTAGATTTTGGCACAATGTTTATGCCTTTTAAATTACAATACAGTACAAAACAGTGCTCCCCTCAACTTCTTGACCTCTAAATGTCTCCGTGGCTTTACTCACTTTCTGTGAGCAAAGATAGTCCTTAGAGCCCTTTCAAACTATATGCACTGTGTCGTGTTTTTGATAAAATGCACATTTTTTTAACACATGCGTTTTTAGAGTACTGCATTTTCTCAAAACCAATGTTACCATTCACACTGCATGCTTCGTTTTTTAAAACGGCAGCGTTAGCATGTGCGTTTTATATAACGCCCTGCTGCATGGATTTTTATTTGCTTTGTTCAAAAATGCAAACGCAGTTGTGTAATGTGAAAAACGCATGCGTTTTTGTATATGCATTAACAATACCTTTAAGAAACGCATGCCTTAAAAAAAGGCATACAGTGTGAAAGGGCCCTAAGGGCATGCTATACTCCCGAGCTATGTAATGCTTCCACATCATTATAAAAATATCATCATGAAAACAGAAGAGAAATGAAAAAATATGATTAGAACACAGATGACAGATTTGGGCTTTAAGGAGGCCAAAAACATGGCAATCAAGTCACTGTGAACAGATGCTGTGAGTGTTACAATGGACAGGGTTTTGTTAATGACATGATTAGCACCTCACATGTGACAAAATGCTGCTCCTCCCTGCAACAGATGGGACACAAAGTAGCACTGTATTTCAATAGCCTGCCCAGGTTTAGAAGGTTCCCTGACCACTGAGGCTTTAGTTATTATCTCACCTCCTTTCTCAGATTGCTACACTGTCCCTACTTATTGCTCAACCCCCATACACATTGTATATTCCAATGGGGATCTGCACATTTCCATTGTGCACTGTTGGCATTCTGCAATGTTTTTTATTTTCAGTGGTTTAAATTTTTTCCAATATAAACATATCATGTTTTGTAAAAAATTCTGTTTTTCTGGTTGTCCCGCCACCTACCTTGCAGGCTCCGCCATATTTATTTGCTCTTATTCTGGATTTGTCTGTAATGATTCCTTGGCCTCATTATTGTGTAAATCCAGGTAAGAAGGTATTTCCTTATGGCACCCAGCAGATGCTGGGATTGTACCCTGAACTGCACCATGCGCATGAGGGGAGTGTACCCTGATCTGCACCAGACGCATGCTGGAATGTACCCTGAACTGCACCAGACGCATGCTAAGAATGTACCCTGATCTGCACCAAGCACATGCTGGGAATGTACCCTAATCTGCACCAAGCGCATGCTGGGAATGTACCCTAAGCAACAACGTACACACAGCATGTCACAACATTCACTAGGAAGAATAGGATGACCATGGGCCACTTTCTGTGGACACGGACTGGCGAAAAGTTCTGCTTCCCATGGGATTGGTTTCCCATTTATTCAGAAGGAACCTGTGTATATTTGGTTGACTGCAAATCTTTGGACAGTAATAAATTATGCGCGCTAAGGTGTGTACTATTTTCTGTATTTCATGCTTTCAACTTAAAAAGTGAACTGATATATGAAATAAACTGATTACATGCAAAGCAAGATATTTCAAGCCTTTATTTCTTATAATTTTACCTTGTAAGTTGAATTACTGAATAACTGAAATACAGGACAACTTTTTACAAATCACCTGCAAAATAGAAAAAGAATAGTGATATCTGCTATTTGTTACAAATACTCTTCTTGGATTAGTTCTGCTACACTGGCTTCAGGTTTTTTTTTCCTTCTGGTTTGATGTCACTGTTTATTTAATATGAATTAAGAATGAATGAATGAATGAAGCTGGCCATAGATGTCTCGATTTTTTCCGCGACTGTTGGGCGTGATCGATCACGCAGAAATCTTTGCTTGCACAAAGTATGCGATGGAATTGCACAATTATCGATCAAGCAAGTATCGGACCTGTCTGTAAAATTTAGTATATCGCTCGTGATTAGCAGAACGTTAAGGGACATGTGATCGTTCCTATCAATCGACCTGTTGGTGTCCAACCCACATTACATCATTTCCGACCTTAAAGGTGGGGAATGGTCAATTGCTCATAACGCAATATGGTTCACTGTGCGATCAATCTCCTAATTGGAATCGATTCCATGATCGCAGGCCGCGATCGCTTAAACGATCGATCAAAAGAAAATTGAGACGTCTATGGCCAGCTTAAGAAATGAGTACAGGAAAAGGGCATTCCAAAATATAAGTGGCAAAAAAATTAAACAGTAGCAATTGCTTAGTTTACTATGGGCCATTTAGTATTTGCGAACTCAGTTGTTTGCCATGTTTGAAAAAAATCTGCTTTATTGAAAGTGAGGTTAATGAATTCAGACCCTCAAACTTGGTGGATAAGTACCATATGCCGAAAAAGATCAATTGAGGGGAATTGCCAGAATTTGTGAAATACTTTAAGATGTCAGGGAATGTACCTCAGGCTTTGAGGTGGACAGAGGATTGATTTAGAGATCTTACGATATTTTTCATTCCAGGTAAACTGGAGTAGGTCATGTTGTAGGTTTTTTGAGGAGGAGGGACATGGATCGGTAGAGTTCCAGATAAGTATAGAGGTTTGGGTAGTATTAACATTTTGATGGGCCAAACATGATAAAGGCAACAACTTCTGTTAAAGAGTAGTATAAAGTAAGTGTTGTATAGAGTAAGAAGGGGTTAACACCAAGGTATACGCCTATGTATTTCATAGAGGACGTATGGAGTGTTAGGAAATGTCAAGGACAACTGGAGAAGCCAAGAACGCTGGACCCTCCTGCCAGACTCAAACATGGCTACTGCGGATTATGACCACAGCAATCGCTCTTCCGCCCATAAGCGAAACTTCGCTACAGTCGCCTGGCAACAAGAGGCGGAAGTCATTTTTTTATCCATTTTCCCGCGGTTAGACTGTAAACTGTGTCTGTGTCTGGGAGAAGGAGGGATTAGCAATAAGCGGCATTGGGCGCTGTGTACAGTGGGGATTGAGTGGAACCTGTCCGGGTGCTGGAACCGGGCTGAGAGTAATAGAGTATCATACATAGTCCTGACTGCACTGATCCCAGCACTGACATCCTGTCCTGTACAATGCCGCCCAAGAGCCCGAGAAGAGGGAACCCCAGCCGGCCTCAGGATGGAGAGAGGAGCTCCAGTGAGCCGGGAGGGTGAGTGTGTGTGACATGCTGTGTGTTCTACATTCCCGTCATTGTATTCCACTCACAGACATACACTATAATGTCTACCTGTCACCCAAAAGTACAGCATGACAGCCTACCACGGGCTGGTGACAACAGGAAAGCATAGCTATATAATAGGGTGTATGGTTGTGTCATTGTATGGACAGGGGTCTTTGTAGCAGTGCCAGGCTTCTCCCTGATATGTGACATTTATCTGCAGTGGCCAGGCAGGTGACACTGGACTGATGTGCCATGTGGACTGACATGGATCCGTTCATATAAGCCACTGCCTGTCCATGGATAGAACGGCTTCCTTATCCAGCCGTTGTGTGTGGAGAACATCTGGTGAATTGCTGTTTTGGGGTTGGGGATGTTGTGACATAAATCAGATGTTCAGAAAACCTGTGACCATCACCTCTTCCCATATTGGAGGCACTAAGCATTCCTCCAAAAATTCAAGCAGTTCGATTTGCATAAAATGATGATAACCATACTGCTGGGAAGTAAAAAAATAAACATTAAGAAATGTAGAAATATATTAAAAAAGGCTTTGGATAGTAAATGTAAACATTGCACTGCAAACATGGGCAAATTACACCCTGTAGGAGGAGGTCATTACAACCATCCTCTGGGCCAGTGGTTCTCAACCTTTTAGATCTGCAGCCCCGGAAGTGATGTCACAAAGTGTCACTTCCTGTATTTGGAATGCGGAAGCGACGGTGTGGAAAGTCACTTCCACGTTTCAAATACCTGACATGACACTCTGCAACCTTACTTACAGCACAATTAGGTAAGTGTAATGTCCCTGTCCTGCAGGGGTGGGCAAACTAAGGACCGGGGATCTGGCCTGTTTAGCTTTCTCTGGCCGTTTTTTACCCTGCTAAAAAGATGCTCCCCTCCAAGTGTCCAACTCATCCTTGGGGATCATGACACTGTGGGCACATCCTCATGGTGACAACAGGCAGTCTCTAGGAATTATCTCTGCTCCGTGCAATGAATGAACTTTTTCATAACCTATTATACATCACCAGCATCATTTGTGATGGTGGCGATGCATGGAGTTGGCACACCCATTGTGGATGGGCCATTACATTACTCTTGGTCCAGCTTCTTAAGAAGCCGATGTGGCCCGCAAGTCAAAAAATTTGCCCACCCCTGCCCTAGAATCAACCTCATACCAATGTCCTTTCTCCAACAATCTTTACAGCTGGCACAGTGCAATTAGGTAAAGTTTTCTTGGCTTCCACTAAACCCAGACTTGTCTGTCAGATTGCCCCAGATTGCACTGGCAGCACACTAGTCACTTCACACTTGTCATGGTCCTTGGTGATGTATTGGCTGCTTGGCCAAGGAGACACTGAGAAGAATTTGTACTGACAAAGGAGTCACAACTGCAGATATTCATGTACTGTCACGACTTTTATGCACTAATCATCTTATCAGTCCATGGCTGTATGGCTTTAGGTGCATTATTTCATTTCATAACCTGGAATTTTCCAAAGTTGACATCATATGATAGAACCACAGCTGAATGACCTGAGTTGTCTTCAAAACAATCAATTTTATCACAAATATTTGACAGAAAGACTATATTGTGAAGCACTTTATTTTTGACACCTGTGGAAATGAGTTGTAATAAAACAACTTTTGATACTTTGTCCTTTATAGCATATATTTTTTTACAAGGAAATCCTGTCACAGATCAGAGATTCAATGCCTGGCAGGCTCCAGAAGATACTGCCCATAATCTTGTAAATAAGTATGTGGTTTATGGCCCCCATACATGCACAGATATTAGCGGCCGACAGATTAAAAACGATCAATTTTTAGATCGGTCGACTGAAAATTGGTGCATGCCCACATGGTCCGATCAATTAAATTTGATCGTAATTGTGAAAAAAATTGATCAAAACATGATCGGACATGTCGGAAAATTTTGATCGGTTGAGTACAAATTACGATTCCAAAAAAATCGATCAAAAAACAAAAACAAAAAAATCAATCAAAAATTGGTTATTCCATGTGGAGTATATTCTATTTTCCATCAATCAATCTCCAATTGTACGATTGAAAAAAATTGATCGTTTTTAGTCTGTCAGATGCTAAAATCTGTGTATGTATGGGGGCATTAGAGTAAAATAAGGTGTCCTGAGATTGCCTATGTCCCTCTTAAGCTATTCTAAGCTATTCTGTCCACAAGTTCAAGAGTGGACTATGTGCTAGGAGGAAAGGTCCTATTAGGGAAGTTTACATTTACTAGCAATTTACCGTAATAAGCAAGTTATAAATCTAAGAAAGGAAATATGCTGTAAGTAAGCATTTAAAATATCTATTTCCCCCCTCTTAGAAATGAAAGTGGTGATCCACTCTTCTCTTCTCTGTGTAAGAACCTAAATGTATCTGAACTAGTGAAAGAACAAGCCTGGCAGACATATGAAAGATTGTTTTCCTCAGATCCATCATTGGTAAGTAAAGGAATAAAATTGGAATAAAAAAATGAAGGAAAGTGTTTTGCTAGTTATCAGAATTGTGTTGTAATGTACTTGCAGTATATAAAGATTTAATTTCTCCTATAAATTATACATTGGAGTAGTACACAGGGTTGTCTATTCCTTTTCCTTTTATTAAACGTCCAGTTTAGTGGCCCTTTAATAGATAGGTGTTCCTTAATGTACAGCAGGTTTCTTTAACTTCCTGGGCGCTTTGCTCACGGTGCGTTTTTTAAATTTTCTGCCCTCCTTTGGACCCGAAACACATCTTGGCGAGACAATACAGAGATTAGCTGGGGGTTTACAGCATCTTGGCTCAACATCACGTTTTCAGTTCCAGAACGCTATCCCCCCCCCCCTTTCCCTCTTTTACACTTTGCTTTTATAATCATGTTTACATCAGATTATTTCTCTGACTTTTCATGTCTTTTTTATATTGTGCAGCATACATATACAAGCATACAAGAAGGAAAGCTGACTAGAACTAGATAACTTATTTTCTCTTTTCTTGGCAGAGGGATCACATGCGGAAAATGGAATCTTTGGGTCTTTGTCTCTATATTGCTGCAGTTAATGCTGATGAAATGACATTCACTTTTACAGAACTTGTAAAGGCTTTGGATATAAGGTATTATTTTTTACTAAATACTACAGCATTATTTCTGTATATGTTTATTATAAGTATAGCAGGACAAAGAAAAATCAACAGCAGAGACTAATTGGCAGGAGTGACTTTAGAGAATATAACTCTTGTTTGCTGTTGACTTTGTCATCTGCTGTAAAATTGCTGTGGGTGCTTTACTTAATGGTGGGTCTACATCAGGGCTTGATCCGGCCCTTGAGCTTTTCCTTTGCCACCTTGATGAAAAGATGCTCCCCTTCGCTTGTTCTCTGCAATGAGTGCACATAATGACTAGAGGTGTCTAAACGTCGCCTTGGGGACGATGCAACGGTGTGATCGTGACCCTGTGGGCGCATACTCAAGGTGACAACAGGCAAGTCTCTAGGAAATATTTCTGGTCATTGCAATGAATGCGCATTTTTAAGTGCAGGGAATTTAAAAAGATATGTCCCTGTCACACGTCACCTATCACACATCAGTCATTTATACTGATGCCGACAATGCATGGAATTGGCACAACTATGGTGGGTCGGCCATAATAAGCTCTTGGTCTGGCCCCTTTATCAAATCTAAGAAGCCAATGTGGCCCACAAGTCAAAAGGTTTGCCCATTCCTGGCCTCCCAAGATTCTGGGTTTAAATTCAGACAGCACATTGCAAGGATTTTTCGTGGGTTTTTGCCAATTCCCCAAAACTAGAGATGCTCCGATCAGCATTTTTGGGGCCGATCACCGATTACCGATCACCA
>CM070033.1:47414096-47462151 GCA_036250615.1 Ptychadena robeensis | reverse complement strand
TTCCAGCATCTGAACTGCTGACAGGTGAGTATTGTGTCTGTTTAATGTATGTCTGTTTTTGTCATTTGAGTTTAAAACCGCTTTAAGAAGCAAAGAAACACACCCTCCCCACTATCTTAGGAGGGAAGGCACGTTAAAGTTACCTGATTATGCTAGAAGTGACGCTATGTTGTGTCCCAGTATTTGGAATGCGGAAATGATACTCCACACTGGCACTTCCGCATTCCATATACAGGAAGTGACACTTTGCGACATCACTTCTGGGGTTGCGGATTGATAAAGATTGAGAACCACTGGTTTAGAATTTAGAATGACATGTAGATAAAGCTATGAATAGTGTAAATGCCAATATAAAAGCTATAAATACTGTAATACTTTTTTGTTTTACTGGTCGTTAATATAAAACAAAAATCTCAAACTGAATGTTATAACTATAAAAATTAGCATTATTTTGTGCATAATAATGTGTGGATGTAAGTGAACAATTTGATAACTGTTTTCTATGAAAATATAAGTATGGTGATTTGCCTTTTAATGGTGATTTTCTTATAATATAGTTAAATATTGCACACAAAAAAAAACATGTTAAAAAGCACAGATAATATTATATACAGTATATATTGTAACCTTTGTTACTAGGAAGAATTCAGCTTCTCATATTTTTGCATACTTACTTCTAAGTTTTTGTGCAGGTTTTTAGTAAATTCTGAGAATTTTGGAAATGTGCAAAGTGTTGCATTAGGGCTGGAGCTTTGCATCAGGGCCTGCAGTGTATGTGAATTGGGTTATCTACCTAACAGCGAGCAGAAACCTCTTGTTGCACGCTCTGATGTGGTGTGCATTTTTATTTGTGCACTTTGTTGTTCCTGCTTGCAACCCCCATCAGAGTGCACTGTTTTGACTTTTGCTGCTAATTTCTGATGATAAACATGGGCACAAGTCCTATTGTGATACACATTACCAATTTGAACCATGTTGAACCATTTTCAGTCTTTTGGCTGATGTGTTAAGGTAGCCATACACGCATCGACTCACGTGCAATTGATGAACGAATCGATACGCACCATTTTTGGTGCTTGATCTCTGGCTGACCCCATCCAAAATAATGGTGATGGAACAGGGATTTACTAATATGTTTTCTTGGAGAGGGATCAATCGCTCCAGGTGGGCAGTCTTCTATTCCCAGACGATTGATGGCCACAAACGCACATGGCGATCGGTTGGAAATTGAACTAAAATCGATCCGTGTATGGGGTACCTTTAGTTCATCTGTCTCGGAACATTTTGTGTCTAGTTGTATGGCTTTCATTGTAACTGACCATTAGTGACCTCTTGTGGTGAACTACACTAATGACAGTCCTGCTCTTCTGCATGAGAAGGACACCTCTTGACTCATGTAATAAGCAAGTGTATTTCAGAAGACTAACATATTTGAATAGGGTGCAATAAAATAAAAAAAAAGGAGTTGGCATAACATGAAAATATTTTTTATTATTGTTTTGCGCCCTGCTTTCATTATTTCACATACAAGTATTGTTTATAGAAGAAAACAATAACTAAATGCTATTAGATTGTAAGCCCGTCCAGGCAGAGTCCTCTACTCCTCCTGTGTCATTACCTGTACCTGTGTGTTATACTGTGTTGTATCTCCACTCTAATGTATTGTACAGCGCTGCGTAATATGCTGGCGCTTATAAATAAATGTTAATAATAAATGTAAGCCTTGCCCTGTTTGGCTTGTCCCCACTATGGAGGCTGGCATTTTGTCACCAGTCCTCCGCGGCCGGGTTTTTTTTCTTCATAGTGCATGCTGGAGTAAACGCTCCTGTGGTTTTTGGGTCGGCTTACTCTCTGCAGCGCCCCCCCCCCCAGCCGCTATGAACAACACATACTGTGTAAGCATTTAGGAGGCAGTTGTCAGATTTTGTCAGACATGTTATCTAAAAATGTCTTGGTGAATGCCTCATGCCGTGTTCCCAGGCAGCTGCGGCTAAACAGGCAGTTGGTAACAGCTAAGTAAATGGTACCTATTAGCAGGGCTTTTTTTCTCAGAGAAAAGGTGGTGGAACTCACCCCCCCCCCCCTTAGGACTGCCCCTTAAAGCCGCACCTTTATGATGGGTGTCCGCTCCATAAATTGCTCCCCATCGGGGGAACGGGGGCAAATGCGCCTTCCAGCGCAGGCAGCTGCGCCTCCCCTCCCTCAGGATGGCTTGAACTCCACCCCCCAGTCCACGCTGAAGAGAAAGATCTCTCCAGCATGGACGGGGGAGGAGACGCCCCGTCATAGGGCCACCACCCATAAACAATGGGAAGGCGCCACCCCTCCCTCGCTGCACATTGCGAGGGAGGGGAAGAGGGAAGGCACAAAATCACCCGCACGTGGCGCACCCGTAACCCGTGCTGAATGGCTAACACTTCACCACACTAAACAACACACCTGGCGGGCCACCCACGACGCACTGCAGCCAGTGCCCTTATTTCGGGCTTAAAATAGGTAGCGGAACTCCGTTCCAGTGTGTTCCCCCAGAAAAAAAGCCCTGCCTATTAGTGCACCTAGTTGTTTGGATACAGATTGATAGATTAGTTTCAGTAGGTAGTCGTACTACATTAGTATTAGTAACAATAAAACTGTACAAATACTTTATATAGTGAGCTTTCCTGTTCTGTATATTTTTTGTTGAACAGTGAAGGGTCCATATGTCTTGTCTTTGGCCATACTGTTACTTTACTTATTTTGTGTAGGTTCAAATTCTGTTTTTTTTTCTGTTTCTTCCAGTACATTTACCGACATATTTCTAAAGCCACAAAATACAACGTAAGTTTCATATCCTACATTTCAACATAAATGCAAAGTATAGACCTGGATATTTGGATTTATTTAGAACATTCTCAGCCTTAAAAAGAGGCCACATATATTTGTGGCTTTTGAATGGTTTTCTAGAGGGATTAGGTTGCTTATAATTTATCAGATTGATTATGATTTATTGATGTCTTCGTTTTTGAAAGGTGTCTGGTAACTGTTAGTAATAATAAATAGATTATAGTCCCCTATAGTTCAAATAAAGTGTATATGTGTGTGTGTGTGTGTGTGTGTGTATATATATATATATATATTTATTTATTTATCAGGGCAGTGGTGGAGAACCTATGGCACGTGTCAAAGGTAGCTAAGTGGGTCTTGGGTTTTTGTTTGGGCACTTGGTCTCTTTAAGGTTTGCCATCACGGTATTGGGGCCTTCATACCTAAAATATTGGTTGTGTCCTTGGACTGACCTTCTCTGTGACCTCACATATACAGACAGTAGGTCAGCTACTGATGCAATACTGAAACCTGAATTCATATTTGCTGATGTGTTTCTGCACCACACACCACATGTTTTCTATTTACAGTGTGACTAAGCTGCTTTTTCTAATTGCAGCAAAAAAAAAAAAAAGCCATGACCTTTACATAGTTCTTGTTCTGTGAACATACACAATTGTCCTTGAGGTAGTTGCCTTCTTGTCTGCTCATTATTCCATATACCCCTAAGCTACACATACGCACACTGTACACACAGGGATGGAGCACACATGAACTACAAATAAACTGTACAGTGTATGTAGTCCTTGTATCTCCCTATCCCAGTGTGCACAGTGTGTGTAGTCCTTGTATGTCCCTATCCCTGTATGTACAGCATGTGTATTCCTTGTATGTCCCTATTCCTGTGTGTACAATGTGTGTAGTCCTTGTATGCCCCCATACCTGTGTGTGTAGTGCTTGTATGTCCCTATTCCTCTATGTACATCATGTGTAGTACTTGTAAGTCGCTATCCCTGTATGTACAGCATGTGTAGTCCTTGTATGCCCCCCTTCCTGTGTGTACAATGTGTGTAGTCCCTGATATGTCCCCAGCCCTGTGTGTACAGCGTGTGTAGTCCTTGTATGTCCCTATCCCTGTATGTACAAAATGTGTAGTCCTTGTATGTCCCTATCTCTGTTTTTACAGCATGTGTAGTCCTTGTATGTCCCCATCCTGTGTGTACAGTGTATGTAGTCCTTGTATGTCCCCATCCCTGTGTGTATAGCGTGTGTAGGCCTTGTATGTCCCTATCCCTGAATGTACAGCATGTGTAGTCCTTGTATATCCCCATCCCTGTGTGTACAGTTTGTGTACATTGCCTTCCCCCAACCCACCAACCCATTCTGGTAGTCATCTCCCTAGCTCTGCTTTTGCAGCACCCATACCAGCTCCTCCAACTCTGGGAGTAGAGAACTATGGATCCCACTCTGGGACCACATTTTGCCCCCGGGTCAGAGTTTGACACCTATGCTCTAGTACATATAATATATATTTTTATGTATTTATTATGATACAATAATTGTAACTATGTTAATTAAAATATACAATTTCCTGGCACACAGGAATGCTGAGGATTCTGTCCAAAAAGCCATTCTTGAAGGGTCTTGGACCACATTTATATTGGCGAAAGGTAAGCCTTATAACTTTCAGTATTGAGAAAACCAATTGGTTTACTCAAGATCGCATATGAGTTGTTGGTGAATAAAATCACTTTGTAACTGGTAATACCACAGCATCAGTACAGAAACTTTATTAGGAGTTAATATCTAAATCCAGAAAGCAGGGAACCCACGTGTAGATATGGGCCAGATTGCTAATGTGGCCATCCCTGTTTTCTAGCCGAACCAATCAAACCCGCTCGAAAACAGGGATATCGGACATGATCATAAACCATGGTCAATGTCCATTGTTTTGCATGGTGTCTCCAGCTCTTCCGATATCGGGCAGCAGCGTGATGACGTCATCATGCTGCTGCAGGGAACCTCGAACAGCTCGCATACCGAGCTGTGTGTTCCCTGCTAAAATGTTTTAAAAATCAATCTTCTACCGTTTCATGATTTCTCTTTCATTGATCTGTTAACGGTCTTAACAGGTGTTGCTAACTGTCTTAACAATATTCTTCCAGACTGTTTCTCCAGAGAAAGGAAGATAAAGGGTTGATAGGACAGCCAAGATTGTCCATGCACAACCAATTCTTCCATTAATATTATAGTTGAAAAATATTGGTGACCATTGTTCAAATGTTATCACTTCTGTGTTTGTTTAAACCAAACTATGCTGGTCTATTCGTGTTCAAATATGAACAGTTAGGCTCTGGTTTTATTTGTGTCTAACAGGTATTCTTTATTAATTTAAGGTAAAGTTTTACAGATGGACGATGACCTCATAATCTCATTCCAGTTGTTGCTGTGTGTCTTGGAGTACTTCATCAAGAGATCACCATCTGATATTCTAAAAGATCCTTACAGTATGTCATAAACTAAAAATGTTCTCCTTGTGGTGTTCCATAAGTATGTTACGCACATGTGCATCCTTATACAAAACTTAGGGTATTGCAAAGTCTACAGACTTTTATGTTGTCTTTTCTATTACAACAATGGAAAGTGCTGTTGGGACCATAATAGCTTTTCACATTCTGCATTGCAGTGAGCGTATTATGTGATACAGACTCACATAATACAGTCATTATAATACAAATATATTTATATTTTTTGTATGTAAAACTGTCTGTAAAACTGACTTACTCCTACCCGCGTTTTTCATTCTCCCTGTACTGTTTTCTAAGATGTTGATTTTGGTAATGTTATATTGTGTTAATACAGTTTTCATTGCCAGTATCCGCTATTCTTTAAAGCATTAAAACACAATAGACTTTAGGAGAGGGCAATAGTTTCATTGTGCCTGTGTATGGGTATCTTTTTTGTATCCCAGCTTTATATGTATGGATTATCCATTCATTAGGCAGAAACATTCTTACAGTTGAAAACTAGTTGAAAGTTAGTTGCCAGCCTTTTTTAATATATATTTGTTTTCAGATTGTCAACTATTCTACATATTCATATTTATTTTACAGAGAGCTCTGTGAGTGGATTGTCTGTGAATGGACCAACCCGAACCCCTCGCCGTGGTCAGGGCAGAAATACTCGTACATCACGACAGTCTGAAACTGACACCAGCATCATAGAGGCTCTTTGTCAGGCTAACGAATGTCCTGTTGATGAGGTAATTATTTCCCCGTCTTCAGTTTACATTTGGCAGGAAAAGTATAAACTGTTCTCTACTGAAATATAGAAATGGCTAGAGGCAGGCATTTGTTTGTCAGGTGCTACATTACTATAGAAAATGGCCATTAGTGTCCTACAGTTTGCCAACTTGCATCATGATGAAATCAGCAGGAAATAACTTGCTGATGTCTGTATGTCTAACATGGTAATGTGAAAAAAAATTAGAAGTAAATGTAGTCTTAATATTTACCTGTGCATTTAGAAGAGGAGTCCTGTGAAAGGAGAAGGCATTGTAATGTTTAGTGCATTAATTAAAGGGGGCCTGCACTGTTGGGAAGCAAAAGAATTCTGATAAAACCACTTTCCAATGATCCTGCTTGATCAGATAGAAGTGTTCATTAATCCTTTTAAAGCCATATTTCCGAATCTTCTCTTTTGCATCTGCCAATGCCATCCTATGTATTAGAAAGCTCTTCTCTTCTACAAATGCTGGGCATCATGTGCATATGCTGGTTTCTCCAGCCTCGCATCAAAGACTTAAGAGACTTAAGAAGGATAACTTTGTTTTCCATCCAAAGTTTGGAGGAAGGTCAGTGCCAGTGCGGGATGTTAGACCCTCTTTTATGTTACTTATAATGCATATCTTTGTAAAATTCATAGCTTACCTAGAAAGCTACATATGTATGTGAATATACTACATCTATAATACTGCTTTGTAAAGGTACAGGGGAGAAAAGACATTGGTGCTTCCCCACAGAGACCCACTCTCTGCCTGTGATCTAAAGAGTAAATTTTAGGCGAACAAATAACTGTGTTTAAATACAAGCCACTTGTGGTTTTTCTAATGATAAATATATTTTTTTTGTCTGTGCATTGAATGTGTTTCCATTTTCTAGGTGAAAAATGTATATTTTTCCAGTTTTGTTGACTTCTTGGATTCTACTGGAATTTCTTCTATGGATGGGCTCCCAAAGGTATGTTTCTGACTTTAATGGTCTTTGTAACTGCAAAACAAAAAAAAAACAGATGTCACTTGGGGGACCTTATAGCGTATTTTATGTTGAAAATAACCTAAATAAAAAAGTGCAAAGGTAGCAATACACGGGTCGACATTTGCACAATCGTTCATCCATGTCAGTCGAACAGCAATTGATTGTACCACCACACATTCTGATAAGATTCCTTTCCTGATATCTGTGTGCATTCTCCATAGTACCATTGGATACAAATCGGTTGAAATACCTAGGAAACCCATCAGTTACTTGAATTATCAACTGAAATCGACAGACATGTCTGATCACTGCTCGGTCAATATTTTGTTCAATATTGATTTACCAGGTAGGCAGGAATCGATTGATGTCAACGGATCAATGTTGTTTTTGGTCAATCGATTGGATATTTCGAACCGTGTTTGGCTACTGTCAGACTATTTAAAGCTGGCCATACACCTATAGATCTCTCTGTCAGATTTCCTTTAGATCTACAAACAACTATGTAGTGTTCGGTCCTCTGAGATTGAACACAGGTAGACTTGATGGTTTAGAAAGTCCCTCATATTACATGGTTTTGGTAAAACAAAAGAAGATCTAAAGGAAATCTGACAGAGAAATCTGAAGGTGTATGGCCAGCTTAAGGCATGCTTGTTAGTTTTATGAGATATGATGTGAAGCATTGCGAAGTAAATACCTTTTTACAGTCTTTACAGTTTTAAAAATGGTCTTCTAGTATCCAACCTGGAGATTAATCTAAAACCCTAAAACATAAAAGAAACTGGAACAAGGGGCTCTCCTACATGGAGCTAGAAACACTAACAAAGATGTGTTTTTCTGGGGGCTGTAAGACATAGAAAATATTCTTAGACCAGGGGTGGGCAAACTTTTGGACTCATCATCCTCTAGGCGTTATCTATACCCAATGCAGGTAGAGAGTGGAACTAGAGTCTTTACACCAATGAGACAAAGGGCCGAATTAAAATAATTAAATTGGTTACAGTAATTTTTTTTTTTTTTTTTTTTTTTTTTTTTTTTTGGGCCTCGATCAGAAGGACTTGGGCCCCCGAGCGACAATGGGGTTACAGTAATTTGAGCTGTATGTGCATACTGCTCGAGGTATCCAGCACACCAGAGCGTCATTTAAAAAAAATAAATAAATAAATCACAGCTCCATGCTTGCACAGTGGGAGTTAGAGGAGGCATGAGAGATGCCAACATATTCAGCAGTTAACCGAGGGTAGATCTTTCTGTGTATGTAGAGCTGCAGCTGTGTATATCAGCTCAAGCTCTGGCGGACAAGCGCAAAGAGCTTGGCAGGGCTATCTTGGCTAAGCGGATTTCTGCTTTGCTTGGCCAGGAGAGACATGCACACAATCCTCCCTGCTGGCAAGGTTGCCAGACGGGTTGTTTTTGGCTCCCATTGGCCGGGAGGTAGAGTACATGTAGAATGCATGACCACCTGCGGCCGAATAGACTTTCGACAGCAGATGCTCACACATTCACCCTAACCCCCCAATTCCCCTCCACCCCAATTTGGGGGAGATAAAAGTGCATCTTTTAAGGCAAAATATACGGTATGTTATAGCACTTATGATCATGAAGTTAATGATTATTGGGAGATTTGCCTGGATATTGATTAGCTATTATCTGGCTGCAGTGTGTGAATGATGTCCATGCAGTACTGGCACAAATCCGTGTACCAGAAATAATATTGAATGGTTTGACGTTATCAAATTCCTTCTTTAAATGATAGAAAATACACACAATTTCATGTTTGTTAGGCTTTGTCTCCATTGCGTTGGGACCCCTCCCGCTAAGCGTATACGCTTAGCGAGAGGTCCCAATGTAGCAGATAGACATTACCTGCTCGGCGGAGGATCTGTCTTCATTGCGCCGAGCCGATCCACCGGTGTAAGGCTGAACGTAGTCGAGTACATTCAGCCTTTACACCAGCGGATGTGTAAACCGACCATCCGCCGGCAGGCAATGTCTGTGTGATACGTTGGGATCCCTGCTAAGCGTATAAGCTTAGCGTAGGGGTCCTGACTTATAATGGAAACAAGCCCTTAGTTGGTGTTTTTCTTGTAAATTATTTGCTTATTTTTTTTTCGTAGATTGACATAGTTTCAAAACAGTATGAAGAAGTTTATCAGAGAAACAAAGACATTGATGCAAGGCTGTTCTTGATAAATGATACATCATTGAAAGTTGACATAAGTGAAAGGTAAGTTATAAAATCTCGCTATTCAAAAAATTTTTTTTATAATTTACTACTGTTATTGAGTTTCAAATGTTTTTTTTCCTATATAATACTTAATTATTTTCCTAAAAAAATGTGCATCTAAATTTGTCAAAGCTACACATTAACCTTTCTTTTCTAGTTTGGAGCTGGAGAGGACACCAAAAAAAAGTAATACTGGCGAAGCTCATGTGATGCCACCTCAGACACCAGTTAGGTGAGTTTATTCACAGTCTATTTTTATTCTGATGCAGCATAACAGCTTTTTTTTCCCCTGTATAAATTACGTAGGCACAGCTTTATTTCCTAAAGATTTCTGAAAGATTACAGAAATATTGGATGATACCATATGAATGTCGTGTAGAGAGCCCATAATGCCTTCTTAGCATATGATGCTGAGTTTAATTTTTTACCTTTGCATGTTGCTTTACTTTTACCTTTTTAGCATTACATACTTTTGTGGTTACATTTCGGACAACTTAAGGTAACAAAGGTGCATCATGATAGTGTAGAACTGGGGTCTTCTAATTATATTTACTATAATACTTTAGAGAGGCCTTTTAAAGTAAACAATGTCTCATGTCACAGAGTAAAAAAAGTACCCGAGGTCTGGGCTAACTTTCTATTGGCCAACATTTCTAAGAAGGTATCAGCATCAACTTCAATGTATACATGTTCTTACAAGTTCAGTTTAGACAATGTATGGTCTGAAGTCATATTTTTGTGGGTGTGTACTGTATATACTCCTCTCATCTAACATTGGTAGGTTTCAGCTAGGCAACAAAAATGACAGTGCTTATGTAGTGGTGGCATTTTGTTATTTATTCTTCTAAATGGTACACAAGGTCAACATCAATGATGGTTCCCCCAATTGTGGTCCCCAAATGTGTTCATAAAGGACCATAAATATTTTTTTTCTTCCAATGTATTCATTAATTTTCCTGGGCATCATTTTCTATCCTTTATGCAGAATAATCACGTTTAAATTAGTTGAAAAAGATAAAATTCTCAGCGGTTCCTTATTCCAATGTATTAATTGTGAACGATTACATTTAGTTTTCACCATCCAACACAACATATCTAAAGCTAGTGTTTTAAAACTGTTGTACTGTGTTTCAGAAATTTAATTTTAATTGGAATGCCTTCTTTGTGTAGTCCAGGTTTTTCTGTTCCTTAAGGCTAGGTACATGTAAGCCTATTTTCGGATGTGTTTGTAAAGCTTGATAAAAAGTATACAAGCTTGTCCTTGTCCAAACAAGGTCCATAAATTTTGGGACATTGACACAATTGTAACATTTTTGGCTCTATACACAACCACAATGGATTGGAATGTTCAAACACAATGTGCTTTAATAAAAAGAAATTAGTCCCTCGCTCTTACCAAGAAGGTGACCGGCATCCCAAAATCAATTATAAAGAGAAGACACTAGTGGTGAGTGTGTAGAAAGACAGTCACCACAGTGTAAATTCCCTCTGCGGCTAGCAGAGGCTGGGGGACTTTAAAGGCCTCCTTTATTGGATGGATTTTTAATGGGTTTTAAAGTATAGATGAAATCATAAGATTTAAATAAATGTTATGGTAAAAAGTTCAAAAAATCTGTCAAGATCATCAATCATAAACGACATATCAAGGTAGACGTACAATGCAGTACAACAATGGCTCTAAACATGAAATTGACATGATATGTCTCGATCAGCCTCCAACAAGATGATGTTGAGGGAAACACGGCCTGAAATGGAAAGTGACTGTCCCGACGTACGTCTCGTTATTGGTAAAAATAACTTCATCAGGGGAAGTAGTCAATCATGCAGGCACAAAATTGCCTGAAAAGATATTAAAAGGTAAATTTGAGTTTTAAGTGTGGTAGATAAGATTATAAATCAAAGGTGGATTTAGACTCACTGGTGGTTGTAGAGTAAATATTGTTTATGCGGTTCAAAGGAGTACCAGATGATCTTGGTGGGGTCAGAACCCAAGATGATGGAACGGGGAACCCCCCACTATCCGGGCAGCAGACGTCAGTCAAGGAGAATGCCTCTAAGTATTAGTAGATGGAATGTATATTAGTTTATCCGTAGAGAGTGGGGGGGGGGGGGGGGGGGGGGGGGGGGTTGTAAATTAAGTTTAAGTGAACGAAAGTGACCCGTTCAGGTGCTGAACAAGGGGTGAGCAAGAGAAGTGTTGGGTTGGGTGGTTGTGAGGGTGGTAAAGTGATCGTGATATCTTTTTAATTGTTAAGGGACCAAGAGTAATGGGACAATTGGCTTCTCAGCTGTTCCATGGCCAGATGTGTGATATTCCCTCATTATCCTAATTACAATGTACAGCTAAAAGGTCCAAAGTTAATTTCAAGTGTGCTTTTTGCATTTGGAAATCTGTTGCTGTCAACTCTCAAGATGAGATCCAAAGAGCTGTCACTATCAGTAATGCAAGCCATTATGTGGCTGAAAACAAAACAAACCCATCAGAGAGATAGGTAAAATATTAGGTGGGGCCAAAACAACTGTTTGGAATATTCTTAAAATGCACAGATGAGCTCAGCAACACCAAGACTTGGAAGACTGTAGAAAACAACTGTGGTAATTGACTGAAGAATTCTTTCCCTAGTGAAGAAAATAGCCTTCACAACAGTTGGCCAGATCAAGAACACTCTCCAGGAGGTAGGTGTATGTGTGTCAAAGTCAACAATCAATAGAAGACTTCACCAGAGTGAATACAGAGGATTCACCACTAGATGTTAAACCATTGGTGAGCCTCAAAAACAGGAAGGCCAGATAAGAGTTTGCCGAATGACATTTAAAAAGCCTTTGAAGTTCTGGAACAATAGCTTACGGACAGATGAGACCAAGATCAACTTGTACCAGAGTGATAGGAAGAGAAGAGGATGGCCAAGGTAAGGAACTGCTCATGATCCTAAGCACAACACCTCATCAGTGAAGCATGGTGGTGGTAGTGTCATGGCGTGGGCATGTATGGCTGCCAATGGAACTGGTTCTCTTGTATTTATTGAGGATGTGACTGCTGACAAAAGCAGCAGGATGATTTCTGAAGTATTTTGGGCAATAACATCTGATTTTCATATTCAGCCAAATGATTCAGAACTCATTGGATGGCGCTTCATAGTGCAGATGGAGAATGACCCAAAGCATACTGCGAGAGCAACCAAAGAGTTTTTTTTAAGGGAAAGAAGTGGAATGTTATGCAATGGCCAAGTCAATCACCTGACCTGAATCCGATTGAGCATGCATTTCACTTGCTGAAGACTAAACTGAATGAAGAAGAACAAGCAGGAACTGAAGACAGTTGCAGTAGAGGCCTGGCAGAGCATCACCAGGGATGAAACCAAGCGTCTGGTGATGTCTATGCGTTCCACACTTCAGGCTGTAATTGACTGCAAAGGATTTGCAACCAACTATTAAAAAGGCATAGTTTGACTATTTGTCTGTCCTTTTACCTTTAGACCCTTAACAAGTGGCAGGCACATATGTAAACTGTTGTAATTCCTACACCGTTCACCAAAATTAAAGCTGACAGTCTGCAATAAAAGCACATTGTGTTTTTTTCATTACAAATCCATTGTGGTGGTGGTGTATTGAGCCAAAAATCTTAGAATTGTGTTGATGTCCCAATATTTATCTACCTGACTGTACATATTGGGATTTTATCAAGTTGTACCCCTAATCTTCTCTGTTTAAGTAGAATGGTTGAAGGGCTGAATATTGCACATGATTTTTACTGTGTTCAATCAACTTTTCATCAGAAAATCTACAATTGGCCCCTCAAATGTAAAACTGGCAGCTGATTAGCATGTGTACTAGGCCTTACAGTTTTTTTTAGGGGAATGCTGGAAGTAGTTCATGTAACGAAAATAAAAGCAGTTGTTTTTTCCCATAAGCTAACCTTGTATCTAGGTGTGCCTCTGCTCTGTCAGGGAAATGTCACAGTGACGTCGGTGATTTGTGGCAGAGGTATGTTTATGGAGTATACATAAAACCAGAAACTGGTGAAATCAAAATATGTCTAAATCGCTCCACGCTTGTGCTAACGGTGTATATGAATGGGGTAATCCGCTACACCCTAAATGATGCATTGTGTTGTCCTGTTTACTGGCTTACTAAAGCTGCCAATGTCTCATAAATGTACTTGTTGTGGCCTTTTAAAACTTGCTGAGCTTCTTATGGCACATTCCAGGACTGTGATTCTTCTACTGACGGTTGTGACGCACCTTTTTCACATATAATATATTGAAGGCGATATATGATGGTTAGCATAGACATGGTGTGTTTGTGTGTACTGTGTACAAAGTCCTTTTAGCAATTCAATTTAATTAAAATTTCAAGATTGGCCATGTTTACCATGATTGTTTTCATACCATTTATATATACTTATATTTATTTTCTTTACAAATAAAACTTGTCTTTATGTTCTTTGACCTAGTAGATAAGCTTGTGAATTGCATTTAGCATTCCTGTTAGATGTTAGTGTTTATAATGTGGAACAATAGCAAGTACATAGCAGTACATCATAACTATACCCTAGGTGGTGGAGGCATGTGCTAAGCCCTGGTTTCTCAACCAACTTTTAAAAACCAATTGTGAAAAAATTACTGGTGCTCTAAAAATATTTAGTTATTAGGTCACACTAATATGTCCAAGAATAACATCTATAACATATTGTGGTAAATTGTGTCATGTTTGTATTACATTTTCACCTGCCAGGTTTGTTTGTCTATAATCCCATTAATTCATCATTTCCATTCCATATATGAGAAAGAGTGTAATTTATTTGTTTTCTGTGGATTGTGTTGTTCGTTATCCAGCTTTCATAGAATATTGAATATTTTTATATGCCATACATGAAATATGCGTAGTTTGAGTATATTGAGCAGTTTCCACAGACAGTACTATACAGTGAGCCTCCGATATTCAGACTTCAGTTCTCAGAGCTAGATTTTTATTAATGAAAAGAATGGTTTCTCTGCCAAGTTTAGAATGTTAATTTGATTTTCCTTTCAGAACAGAGATAAATGGCAACAGTTTTAAATTATTGTTTAATTGACACGGTAGTGGTAATGCTTACCTCGTCTGTTGTGGGCAAAAACAAAAAAGTATTTTGCGCTTGTGTCTCCCATACAAGTGTATCCTATGGAAACCTGTGTACCTTGTGATAGTGCTAGCCAAGCTGTGTTGGGGTACAGTTCTTCACCACAGCTGCAGCATGGTTAGTGTAAATGAGCCTTTATGCTTTTTTGGTGCGTTTTCCCTATAGGAATAAATGGCCATGTTAAAAATGCAAATTCTTGCATTGATTCCTTGACAGGGATGTCGACGTGCTGATCCATATTACTTGCCTAAGGCTCTGGCTGTTCCCACGGTGTTAAGCCGGTCCACCTGTATTGCAATCCAGTTCAACGCCATGGGAACTGCCAATGTGGTAGGCAGGCAATATGGATGGATTGGTTATGTCAACATCCCTGTCAAGGAATGCGATCACACAAAGTATAGGACCAGCTTCAGCTCTGGCTTCTTCCTCCGGCACAGCTGTCGGCTGTCAGTATGAAGGGGGCGGAGTCAGCACTCTTCATACTCCTGCACTGCTGTACGGGGATAGGCAGGCTGGATGGATTTCTGCCCAGCTTCTTGCGTGTTCGGATTCACACACTGGAAGCTGGGGAGAAACGGCTACCCGGAGGTCCCCATTGAACTGCAATCGATGTGCCCATGTGGTGCACATTGATTTCCGTTCAATTGAGCCTCGATCAATCACAGCGTGATGACGTCACCACGCTGTGATTGATCGGGCGTTGATTGCACGGGAATTTACCCGTGTATGGCTAGCTTTACTCTCTAGGTTTATAAAGGGTGCACTTCAATTACTATATTATATCAATATGATCCTTATACTGGGCTTGCACAAAAGTGGATGGAGTAGGCTCATATTATCTGGCTTGCCACCATCTTAGCCCCACAGACTTGCATACAGTCTCTGTTCCATCCGTAAAACATCCCAGATTTTGTCTATAAAAAGGTAAAATATCCACCTTAATTCTAAACATGTTCATATATATTTTTTTTATATTTATTTTTTGCAGAGCTGCAATGAGCACAATCAACCAACTAATGGTTATCCTGAATTCAGCCAATGATGAGCCTTCTGAAGATCTTAACTTATATTTTAAGGCAAGTTTGTGTGCTCTGTTCAAAGTGTCAAGAAATCTTTCATGTTTTACATTATTTTCAACAGTTGTTTAAACTTTGTGATTATTAGAAATATTGTTAGGGCATGTGTCCACTGCAGATTCTCTGCGCTGGACGTACACCAAGGTGCGCGCCGGCACATTTGCCAGGCGGATTGCCTGCTGCTTGTGGCAGTTTGCAACAAAGGATCATTGCACCAGGGGAAATACGCAGAAAATCAGTGCCTGAACAGCTTGGGGCACTGTTTTCCTTCATCTTGGGGACACCTCCACTGACCCGGCAGTGCTGCTGTGATGAGCCTGCAGCTTCACAACTGTACCGCGGGCATGCCACTTAGTATACACATGGGAATGGGAAGTGTCCTCTTTGCGTCTTTTTCCCCACTGTGGACGCATATCTGAAGTGGGGGGAAAAGCAACAGCGGGCACAAGCTCTAGGTTTATACTGTAGGAATAATAAATGCCTTCATATTGTGGGGTTTACTATTCTTTTTTTGTTATCATCATTATTTAGGGTGGTAATCAGTGCTTTTGCATGTGCATTTATCCTCACATTAAAACATCTATATTTTCTTAGATATTTGCACATTAATAGTAAGGTTTGACTCTGAGATTACCTGGGAACGCAACAGAGTCTCCAGCGGATCCTAACAGACAGTGGAGCCTAACAGAGGGATGATTTAAACTAAAATGATTTGCTACTAGCTTTGATTCTAATTATGTTTAGTTTTTTTTGCAGAACTGCACAATAAATCCAAAGGACAAAATCATAGAGAGAGTAGAACGCCTAGGACAGGTCTTCAAAGCACGTTTTGCTGCTGCAATTGGTCAAGCATGTGCGGAAATAGGATACCAGGTAATGTTTTAGTAGTCTGTAATTCATAAGAATCTTTGTTTAGAAGTTTTCCTTTAACAATATGAAGACATGAAGTACAATGCTTGCAAGTTTATATTTCTAAAGCATATTAACCTCCTTCATGTTCATGACGAGCCCATCTCGTCCAGAGAAAGCTATGGCGATGCTGCTTCCAGCCGCAGCCTTTCCGGGGTTGTGCGGCTTTCACTGATCGCGTCACAGTGAGGGTGAGCAGTGCCATAGACCTCCATGTTAATGGAGTGGCCTCTGCTTTCCAGCCCTCACAGCCAGTGTCATGAATGACACTGGCTGTGTGGAGAGGGTAGGGGGGAGGGAGGAAATGGCAGGCAGTATACCTTGTACACTGCTGCCATTGCCCGTACCACAATGGTGACATCATCGTGACTTCACCATGCTGCGCTTGAGCATTCCTCAATTGAGCAGGTATTAACCCGGATATGGACACCCTTACACATTACGTACCCACCTTTTCCTCTGCTTGCTGCTTGTCCATGTTGATACATGGTGGATGCTGTGATGGAGAATTGGCCTGTTCTGCCTGTTGCAGCAAAGCATCACTAAACCATGATGACACTTTCACCTCCATTCTTCACTTGAAGTTCCTTACCTTTACTGGAAAGCTGTATTTGGTGTACACCAAACATATCTTATGGTTCTGTGTCCAAATTTATCATTATTCCAGAACCCCTGCTCTTTTCTACATTCTCTCTGGCAAAATTCACTCTGGCATTGATGTTTTGCTTAGAGAGCAAATGTTTCCTCCTTGCACACCATCAATACAAATTGTAATTACATTGCACAGCAAGAGTCCCCTGTATGTCATGTGATGTCATTTTAGTTATTTTGGAGTCTTCCTTTGTATCTTGCGGTATTGAAAATCTTGTGGTGTTGAACTTGGATGGCCAGACCTAGGCAAGTTTTTAGTGGTTTTGAAAGTTCTCCACTAGCAGACTATTTTCAAGACAATTTCAAATTCTTTAAATCTTTCTAAATTTAGACCTATAGCTTTTACAATCAAACTTTTTCTGAAGGCCTCAGACAGCTCATTTGATCTCACTATAATGCTTATTCTCAACTCAACAGTCAGGAGCACACCAAATGAAAATTTTGAAGTTTAAATAAGACAACCCTAATGATTGTTTGACCTAAATCTCCCACTATTGGAAATGGAATTTTGATACAGTCGAGCCCTTAATTATTCATACCCCTCGCAAAATTTGACTTTAAGTTACTTTTATTCAACCAGCAAGGAAAATTACATAGATGTCTCCCAAAAGATAAAAGGACGATGTACAAGAGGCATTTTTGTGGAAAAAAAATTTCTCAGCTTTTATTTACATTTGAGGAAAAAGTGTCATGTCAAAAATTATTCATACCCTTCACAAACTGTCACAGTCTCTGGGAAATTCCAAAGTTCTATACCATTCCAAATAGTCCAAGCTGTTCTAAAGCATCCCAATTACCCTGATTAATTGGGAACAGCTGCTTTAATCAACTCAACAGGTAAAAAACAGCAGCTCTCTGCAGTTGGTTTGTGGACAGTCATGGCTAAGACAAAGGAGCTCAGTGAGGACCTGCGGCTGTGCGTTGTGGCTGCTCACAAGTCAGGAAAGGGCTACAAGGCCATATCAAAAATGTGATGTGAAAATCCCAGAGGATGTGGTCGGAAGCCCAAAGTGACACCTGTGCTGGGCAGGAGGTTAGTGGGAGAGGTGAGGAAAGAATCCAGGGATCACCACCAAGGTCAATCTGGGCTCTGCTAGTGGCAATGTCTCAAAGCAGACAATCCAACGGACACTGCACACTGCTGGGTTCCACGGTTGCAGACCAAGGAGGGCGCCACTTCTACAGATAAGGCACATAAAGCTCGCTTGGCCTTTGCTTATCTGGACAAAGAAAAAGACTTCTGGTCTTCTGTGTTATGGTCAGATGAAACACAAATGTATTTGTTTGGTCACAATGATTTTTGCATTTGGTGTAAAAAAGGAGAAGCCTTCAACCTAAAGAACACCATCCTCACTGTCACACATGGTGGTGGTAACCTAATGCTTTGGGGGAATTTTTCAGCCAATGGACCAGGGAACCTAATCACTGTAAACGGCACCAAGAAAAAAGAGCAATACATGAGGATTCTCAACTACAACATCAGGCAATCTGCAGAGAAACTTGGCCTTGGGCACCAGTGGACCAGTGGACAATGACCCAAAACACACAGCAAAAGTGGTAAAGAAATGGTTAGCAGACAACAACATTAACGTTTTGTAGTGGCCCAGCCAGAGTCCTGACTTGAATCCAATTGAGAATCTGTGGAGGGAGCTAAAGATCAGGGTGATGGGAAGAAGACCCTCCAACATGAAAGATTTGGAGCTGATTGCTAAAGATGAATGGGCAAACATACCTGTGAAGACATGCAAAAGCTGGTCTGCAATTATAGGAAGCATTTGATTGCTGTAATAGCCAATAAAAGGTTTTCTATTTATTATTGAGAAGGGTATGAATAATTTTGGACAAGACACTTTTTGCTCAAATGTAAATAAAAGCTGGGAATTTATTTTTTTTATCTTTTAGGAGACACCTATGTCATTTACCATGAAATAATAATTTGCTGGTTGAATAAAAGTAACTTTAAGTCAAAATTTACCAGTCGTATGAATAATTATGGCTTCGACTGTATATATTATCCCAAAACTGTTAGAACAAACAGGCTTTCAAAAGCATTTCCTAATTTTCTGCGTGTATAATTTTGCTATTCTTCTTCTTTAAAGCAATACTTTCACAAAAACTTAAATTCTAAAGTGGAATTCCTAGTGTCATGTCCATTAACCCTGTTTTTGAGCGGGATTGATCCCTTTTGAAGACAGGGTTGGCCGCTAGATAGATGGCTGTGAACGCGCTTTAAGCTGCCATGATTCTAGTGCATATCTACGAGTGTGTGTGTACCTTTTTAGTGTTCCGTGTGATATATTTAGACTACAGACTTTTTTTTAATGCATATCTTTTTTAACCCAACAGCGATACAGAGTTGGAGTACATCTACATTACAGAGTGTTGGAATCTATGCTGAAATCCGTAAGCATTAGACTCCATGATATTCCTTTATTTAATATAGAATTTCGGACTATTTTGCTTTCTGTAGTACATAAAAACACAAAAATATTCAAAGAAATTTATTTATTTATTTATTTTTAATTCAACAAAAGTTTATTGAACATACAATATACATACAAATAAAGTATATAGCAAGTTATTCAAAGAAATGTTTTTATGCAAAGACTAGACTTCTTCTATATTTTCTATATTGGATGCCCCTGATCTTCAAGTTTACACATAGTGCTTAAACATTCCGTCATGGTAATCCCTGCCTGGGCTCAAACATTTACAAAAAGCCGCAGTTTATTGTATTTTCCATATATACATGTTAATTCTATACCATTTATAGAAGAAACCATAAACACGATCCTGGAGCATCCTGCCTTTTCTGGGTCTGAGCTAACTAAGCATAAACAGATACAATATGAAAAAGCATCCTTTGTCTGATAACCATTCAGCGCACAGTTTGAAAGAACGTATTGGTGATGGGTTTGGAGTAAATTATCGTGGCATAAGTAACTCAGACAACTGGGAAGACATCTTTAATATTTAGAGTTATATAAGCACAGATTTTAAAACAAAACACATGGTGCCATCTAGTCTGTATTTTGGGGAATGCCTTTCTTATTACAGCAAAGCAAGAGCAAACTCTACTAGTTAGTCATATAGGAGAAAGAGGTGATACAACATAGTGTTAAACATGGCTCTTGCCTCAAATATTTTTTAATGTTTTGCTGGCATTCAGTTTATATTCTACTATCGTTATAGTGGGATTTAAAAAATATAGGTTTAGTTTTAAAAATGTATATGTTTTCTTTTGTTTTATTTGTTTCTTAGGGCTTGGCTCCAATGCTAAAATCCCTGCATTGAATGGAAGTCAATGTGCTATAACACGGCTCTCTCCAGAGCCCGTAATAGCCCCTGACCCATTACTTCAAGCCTCTGTCTATTTTCGTAGGCAAACCTGATGGAGGCTTGACGCATGACACAAAATTTACTATCTATGGACACAACAGACTGGTGTATACCTGACATGCACGGCCATTTTATCTGTGTTATGTAGCGCCCCTAAAAAGCCTTAACAGGGGGTTGGGCTTATCGCATCCAAGCCTATAGTGGACCTATAGCCTTAAGATGGGAGTTTAAGTGATTTGTGCTGTGTGCCCCTTTTTTGTCTAGGTACCCAGTTGGCATTTGTTGGTTAGTTTGGTAAATACTCATTTGTACATCAAATAGTATTTATATATTAAGGCCCCCATACACCTTACAATCTCACCATACAATTTTTGTACAATCAACTTTTGTTCTACCAAAACCATGTAATATGAGGAGCTTTCTAATCCTTCCAATCACTATGTATTCTATCAGGGAGGCCACTATACTACACATATGTTGATAGATCTAATGGAGATTGTATGGATCGATCTTAAGGTGTATGGGGGGCTTTATGTAGTTTTAGAGACTCTGTTTTCCACCATGTTAGGTTGGCCATATTAATTTTTCTCTTGAAATGAAATGTGTTTTTTCCTTTTTTTTGGTCAGTGTTCAGTTCACATATTCAATATCTTGTTAGGTTGGTGTTTGTAGGTTAAAGTCAAGGCCCCCATACATGTCTAGATTTTTCGTTCAATCAACTTAATTCTATATTTTTTTTTGTTGATTGATTGAAAATCTCTGACAGCCCACATTGTTAGATCGACCTTAAACGAATAAAATCGGGAAAAATTTTGATCAAAGTATTTTCGGACATGCTGGAAAATTTTAATCGGTTGTATTGAAATTGAATTAATTAAGCTTTGAGTCGGTCCAAAAAAATTAGATCGAATATCTGTTACTACAGTTGGCATAGATTACAATCAATCACCGATTTCCCTGACCCCAAAAATGTATCTTTTTAAATTGATTGGAAAATCTAGACATGTATGGGGGCCTTTAGTCCTCTTCTGTGTTTTTGCCAGTAACTATTCTAGATAAATAATCAGAACCTTTTTTTACCTTTCAGGAAGAAGAACGCTTGTCTATACACAATTTCAGGTTTGTTTTCAGTTTTATGTATTATATTTTTAGCCTGAAAGGACATTTTTTAAATTGCTTTAGAACATCACAAGGGAATTTGGAACCTTTTTATAATGAGCTGTCTGCTTCCTGTCCCCTGTGTCTGTCAGCGCTGAGCTCCATGCTTCTCTCATTCTTGTGTGTGGTGACTCATTTCCATTGTGTAACCGTATGGGGCACCCAACAGGTCAGGGCTAATTTTGTCCACATGTGCATGGCAGTTTAACAAAGCACCAACTGAAATACACGTATTTATGTGATATGTTTAAAGCTGTGACACCCTGGGATGTTCTATATATGTGCATGCCACGCATGAGACTATGCCATCCTGAACGACAGTGGTTTATAACTAAAGTTACATCTAGTATCTAGTGTGAAGAAGATAAATTCGGGCCCATTCACTCTATACCCTTAGCTGTGTTTAAGCACAGCGCAAGCATCTTCCATACTCATGTATGGGACACCTTGCGAAGCGACATGCACTCATGTAAGGTTAATTTAACAGCAATGGAGGTGTGGCTTCAATTGTAGTGTGACCCTGAAGGATTTGCTGTGGTAGTCCATCCTACCTTGTGGAGCAGTGTGCTTGCTAAGATGCTCCAGAAGCTTGGATCAATCTAAAGCCGGGAATAGACGGTACGATGTATCGGGAGCACTAATGAGCTGCAGCACTCTTCATCTGCAGCTCATTAGTTCGGCTGGGGGCAGCTGTCCCCAGCCGAACTAATGGGATCGGGCTAAAATTTACCATCCTGTCAGATAACTGTGCGATCCGACAGGACGGCTGATTTTAGCCCAATCCTCATCAGTTGCAGCCTCCAATTCCTGCACGACCCGATCCTTAAGGGATGTGGGGGCGTGCACAGCATTGGATCGGGGATCGGATCGTGCAGGAATTGGTACGTGTATGCCCAGCTTAACATTTTTATTTATAAATGTAGATTTTAAGATTTAAAAAATCTCATAACACAAATCTGCCTTTTTGTGGTGATTGAACTTCTCAGATTTCTGTGCAGAGTTCTTGTACATTATACGCTTCGTGTTGCAATTGGGCAACAACAGGAAACCTGTGTTACCTTTCTCACTAATATGTTGTGTTGAAGTGTGTTTTTTTTCTTTCTCACTCTAGAGTATGCATTTTTGATTTGCATTAGTGCTTCCCGTTAGTTTAATTGTAATGCAAGTGCAACCAAACCTGCATACTGTAAAATGGGAAATGCAGTGCTTCTGTGCTATGGTTTGACCTCGCGTATAGTGTGAGAGAGCCGTAAAACGTATCTGCAATAAAGAGAGTGAAGGGAATGGACAAAAGCCCCCCATACACTTTTAGATCACTCTATACAAT
The DNA here is from genome assembly GCA_036250615.1 of Ptychadena robeensis. Taxonomy (NCBI): domain Eukaryota; kingdom Metazoa; phylum Chordata; class Amphibia; order Anura; family Ptychadenidae; genus Ptychadena; species Ptychadena robeensis. Next base: position 47,439,290 of record CM070033.1, on the reverse strand, counting down.
TTCCTTTAGATCTACCAACAACTATGTACTACAGGGTCCTCCCTGATAGAATACATAGTGATTGGAAGGATTAGAGAGGTCCTCATTTTACATGGTTTGGTAGAACAAAAATTAATTGTACAGAAACAGGGGATAACCCATAAAATAAAGATATTTTCTTGTTGCTAGGGTGGATTTCATGCTCTTTCTAGGCCTGTCCTGTCTACGGTGTGTGGCAAAGAATGTTATCCATAGTTATATGGTATTATATTGGTATAGAGTAACAGTAACCATGTCATGGTCACACCAAAGTTTATTTTGGAGAAAGAAAGATTTGTCAAACCTGCTTTCAGAATTGAATTATTTTACTTATTGGTAGTCACTGTCAGAAGAAGACACAGCACAACTATGGTAATATAAAAAGGGAGGTAATACTATGCAATTATTGTTATTTAGTCCAATGTCTTTTAAGGCTTCAACTTCATCATTTTTTATTTTTATACCAAACTGTACCACGAAAACAGTAGAGTGTTGTTTTCCTTTGCATGTAGATCACCTTCAAATCAAAAAAAAAATTTATGGGCTTAAACTCCAGGCCTATTCTTATTTTTTTTTTTTTTTTCAACAATAAAGTTTATTGAACAAACTCCAGGATATACATACAAATAAAGTATATAGCAAGTTATAATACAAAAACTGAAAAAACCAAAACCCCTGTTCCCCGCACACATCCGTATCTCCATCCTCAAAATATACTCAAGTTAAACAAAAGGAAAAATTATTATTAACACAATACCCCTCCTGAATAGCGTCCGGTACATGCCTATTCTTATTTTTACATGACTATAAATTCTATAAATCTTCTAAATGTTCTTGTTTTTTTTTTGTAGCAAGCTGTTGAATAACGGTGTCTTTCACACATGTCTTCTGGCCTGTGCGGTGGAAATTGTCATGGCTGCTTATGGAAGTAAGACAAATGTTGGATATGTTTGCCATTTTCCCAAGTTGTTTTTATCTTTGTTTTTCATAGTAATTGCTGCTGACTCTGCTCAGAGGTCATAAATTGCACATGTTATAAATTTAATTATTCTTTTGCGATTTCTTGTAAAGAAAACAAATACTAGGAGCAATTGACTATTAAATAAAATATGTAATGTGTGGTCCCTTAGGAAAGGAATGCATTAAGCACTGAATGTTGAGGAGTTGTACTTTTATTGCTATTTAGGTTAACTTTTTTTTGCTTTTTACTAGGAAATCCCTTCCACAGTCAGTCCAATGCAGAAACCTCCTTTCCATGGATTCTTGATGTATTTGATCTGAAAGCCTTTGACTTTTATAAAGTAATTGAGAGCTTTATTAAGGCTGAACCAAGTCTAACGAAAGACATGATCAAACACCTCGAACGCTGCGAGCACATGATTATGGAAAGTTTGGCCTGGCAATCAGTGAGTGATTTAAAGCCCAAAAAGGGTTTGCTTTTCTTTTGTTTGACTTTATTGCATTGTGATGTTCTGAATGTCTTGCAGTGCACTGCGATTCCTTTAAATGCCACATGCCTTACTTTCACCCAGCCCACACTGATACACTGAGTTTGTATCATTTAACTTTGTTGCTAAGTTTGGACTGTGTATCATCCCAGTGTAGCCCAGTATGCTTGGTGTGAATGAGCATCCCACACACATTTGAATGAGTACCAGAAACTCATTAAGAGTGGTTGACAATAAAAAGTCACAGACTGGTCACCATATGCTGAGGTGCATAGTGTGTAAAAGTTTCCAACTCTTTGTTGGCTCATTAACTCCAGAACTACAAATGTCCTCTCACTGTCACCTCAGCACATAAGACTTGTATGTCCAATTGTATGGTCATCTGTTTACTTTACCTAGCACGAGTGATGATCGCGAATAATCGGATTCCGAATATTAATCGCAAATATCGGAAATTCGCGAAGATGGTGAATATATTGCAGAATATTCGCAATTCCGCATATTCGGTATTTTTTTTCCATTTCACACGCCTCTCAATGCAAGTGGACGAATGGGAAGGCTGCAACAAGAGCTTAGCAACACTCCTTGCAACCATCAACAGTTTTTAAATCCAAAATTGGGGTGATGCGAATATTGCGAAAATCTGCACTTTCGAAAATTCGCAAACAATCACTAAGATGGTGTCCAAAATGCGCATTTCAACACGCCCCTCAATGCAAGTTAAACATATATTTGCGAAATTCGCAAAAAAAACTGCCGATTTTCGCAATAAGAAGAATATTGCCGAATGCGGATATTTTTCTAATGTTTTTCAAAAAATTTGCGGCATGCCGCGAATACGAATGTTGCCTATGCCGCTCATCACTACCTTGCACAATACTAAAGATTACCCATGCATGGGTTGTTTTTTCATTTGATGCAATAAATCGCAGTGCGCATTTGCAGCGATTGTTCGGCGAACAATCTTTATGGAATCAAAAGGGAAAACTGATCGATCGTTCCTGCTCAAGAAAGGTTGCTCAACATGTGGGTTAATCCCTGTTTAATTGTCAGTACTTTAGATGGGGACCATGGATCGTGCAAAGTGGTGCACATTGATTTGACCAATGATCATTTGCATTATTGCCGCGATTCACCGTTCGTAGATCGAAGGTCGTGGCCACCTAAAGTGTCTGTTGGAGTGGTGTGAAGCAGGTCTATCACTAGATTCTGTGGCAGGGAAGCATGTTTTGTAGGGTGAGGAATCATGGTCTCTGTCTCTCATTCTAGTGGAAGTGGGTTTTGCAGATGCCAGGGAAAGGATACTAATCACAGCTTTTTACCAACTAGAAAGTTTGGTGGAGATTGTTCTGATTTATGGTCATCCATTTTTTGTACCACTTTACTCCACCTTGTACCACCTTTACTCCCAAACCAGGTTGTTTACTAGCACAGTTCTGGCACCTTACATATTTCTCAGAATACATATTTCTTTAAAGGCATAAAATTGTAATTCTACTAGAACATCTTGTCTATTCATTTAAATCCTATCAAGTGGGCCCTCACTCTGCATAAATGGTGAAAACCGTTCTGATATAATGCTATTACCACTCATTGCTATTAAAATTGACACCTACCTCTTAAGCTGGCCATAGACTGTTCAATTTGCGGGCGATTTCGCTTCAGATCAGCAGCCGCAGTTGATCTTCCACGAAATTGGCCGCAAATCTAATGCGCGCACCTTGAATTGGGTACATGGAGTCGATCCGAAAATTGATCTACAGAATTACGGACATGTCCATAAGTTTTTGATCGATTTCATTGCTTTGGATCCATCCAAAGTGACAGCTGGCCCACAAAGGGTGTGCGCCTGATTCTCTGCATGACCATCCCTTAAGGACCCCACACATGTACCGAGTGGGGGCCGACAGAGCAGCACAGATCAGCGATGGAGTGCTCTCCAGAGCTGACAGCAACGGCGGGCACCCTTTGTGTGCCGGCCGTTAGCTTCAATAAGGGCGCCGGTCTCCATTGAAACTTACGGCATCGGCCAGACATTATTGGACATGTCTGTTCTCTGGCCGACCGAGCTATGGGGCGACAGGGAACTGTTGCCCCATGTGATCTCCCCCCAGCTGTGGCCGTTTTTGCTGCTGATCAACGGCCGCGAGCGTGCATGCCCATTGGTCGGTGGCAAAATCGGCCACCGCTCGGTGCGTGTATGGCAGCCTTAAGTGATGATGTCATCACGCAGGGCGATCTAACGAGAAATTGGCTGAAGAATCTAGACATCTATGGCTGACTTGATATATTGTCCTACTTGACTGGATATTTAAATCAAACCGCTGACCCAAGCACTACTTAGATGTTGGTAAATCAAAAATGGATTTCCATTTGAGTGTACATAAATATATATAAGTGTATATAAAATATATCAAATCCTAAGAATGAAAAGTGTGTTTGTATATGATGTAGAAACTTCTGGTACAACTACCAGTAACATACTTTTGGTTTATGAAGCTGATATAAGATAAGAATGACGCTGCAGAGTACATATGAACTTGCAAGCCAACTAGATTTTTGGCAGTTGTGTATTTGTAGCATTTACCAATGAGTTCTTAAAGGAACCCCTTTCATTTGTATGTTTTACAAACTTAAAGGGAGCAGGTCACCTAAAGTTAGAGTTTGCAGAAAAGAAACCCCGATCTGTTTAGCAAACTTTATAAAACATTCCTTTTTTCTTTCAGCCTTACCTGCTTTATGTTCAGTTTAATGGTAGATGTTAATACATTTAATTATTGCCTTCTGACACCTGTTCCTGTACAAAAACTGTAGAGAACAGATAAACAACAATTACATGGGTGTAAATATTTATAAGTGCTTGAAGTCTATGTAGATTACGACAGAACTTTGCTGGAAATGTTCGTGTGGAAAGCAGCACTTATTTACCGTGTTTTCAGGTTAAGAAAAACAAGTCAAGTTCCTCTGCATTCAGTGGTTTATATTTCACTTATGCCAAGGTTTACACTTGTTTTGCTTGCCCTGTGGTGACAATTAAAAAGTGTAAAGCATTAATGTGCATAAAAAACTAATCAGTACAGTCTTTGTATCCTGTCTGCTAAAGAAACTTAACACATGCTGAAAGTGTGCAACTATTTTTATTCTATATACCAGAAATGGGTTTTGCTTTAACGCTTTTGCATCAATAGAGATTAGGCCGGGATCTAGAGGTCTCCACCTTCAAGAATTATTTTCAAAATATGTGGCAAGATCATCAGGCTTGTAGCACCCAATACAAGCACATGTGTGTGTCCTATTGTGGGACCTAGGCATATCTTCTGCACAATCGCTATTGTGTGCCTCCTTCACTTAGAACTGTGGGTAAGTTTCTGACACCAACGGAGAAGCTAAAAGCAGCTGCATGTCTTTGATGTAGAACACACCTGGCCTTACAAAGGAGTACGTGGTTCACTTTTCATCACCTCCTCCGTCGCCTTATCATATTGTAGCTGCCAAAGCTGTGCACTTATCTAGGCACTATAAAGTCTATTTAATGCCCAAATGTTGAGCAGGTGCATATGTAACATGGAAAATATGGCTTAAAGTGGACCTATCACCAGAAAATGATCATTACATTAATGGTACTCGAAGTGCAGATAATAGGGAGGAAAGCAAAAGATCCCCTCTACACTGCCCGGCCCCCGAGATTTCTGAGCATTGTGTGTGCTGGGTAATTCTGTGTTCTCAGCTCCCCATTCAAAGTACATAGATAAAAATTCCCATAAAAGACACAATTGAGCACCCCCAGTGGCAACTCACGACATTGCACCCAGAGTTAACCCTCAATTCCACAGAACAGCAGGTAATGATATTATAATAGGATCCTGGAGCCCTAAGCCACCATCATACCAGCTCAGAGGCAAGTCAAACTTTAATTTTACATATGTTATTTTTGTAATATTGAGTATACATCCGCTTTAAACATGAAACTTATCAGTTGTAACAGAATGGGTTTGAACCGCAATTTATCTCTTTCTGCTCTTTGTGCCCCATTAGTAAAGTCTTTAAATTAAATCCCCAATGTCTCCGGGGAAAAAAGTGAGGGTAAATTCAATTCTTGTTGGCATCAAAGAAAACGTGTGGAGATGTTTAAGGCAAACAGCAAGTGATGGAAACTTTCCCCACATTTTGTAAATTAATGAAGGCTATTATTAGATAGTTTTATAGTTGACATCAATGAGCTGTCATAGCCCCCTTTGCCCATTATCTGTCTAGGTGTCTATCTTTGTTTACTAATCCCCCCTATCATGGGACACGATTTTCTTTGATGGAGAGGGATTCCCCCTTTTACAAGGGGGAACACAAGCAGGTTTTGGCTAATCATTACTTTTCCTGACCCACTCAACCCACTGTGGATTCTGGTGGTATGCAACAGTTAAGGCTCAGAAACACACAGCAAATGTGCTTTTGTTATTGTTATTATTTAATTCAGCAGACATGTAAGTTAATTACAAAGCCCCTTAACATTATATCATCACTAAATTTGCTGGAGATGTAGAGAAGGGATGTGGGAACATTTTAAAAAGTATTGTTTTAGCATATCAAGTTGTTGCACAAAATAAGTTCAAATTTGACTTGAATTTTAACCTAATGTATGCAAAAACTACAGCTGGAGCAATAATTATTTGTTTTCAAATGTTCCCACAACCCTTCTCGACATCTCCAGCACAATTGTTGATAGCTTGTTCAGTTGCAATTCACTCATAAATCCACCTACAAAGTGCCGCGATTTTCATTTTTTGACCCGAACATAAGCCAGATTAAAATGTTCTAAAAATTTGGCTTATATTCGAGTATAAAAGGTATATGCGAATTCAGCGGCCAGCTCATCATAAGAGATTGACCTTACAAGTGATGGTGTGTATCGAAAGCATTTGTACCTGGTATCAGCCCCCTTCAGACACTGTACAGCCGAGTGTTAAAAAGCTTCACTCCAGATGCTTTGCTCTCTAAGTATTGATACAAAGGATACTGATAGAGGGGATGTCATTGAGTGAGAGGAAGAGATATGTATATTACTGTAACACCTTTAAGGGTGCACTCTGGTACTGTAAAGTACTGACTCTGTCAGTGATCCTGCATCTGTGACACCAGGGATCGCAGGAAGTCTCGGGGAAGCCTGCCCAGGATCAGCATGACCATAACATGTCTCCCTGCCCTGGCAGAACTACTTTTTGGCATAACCAGAGACCATATATTTGTTTTCTGCACAGTACAGACATGCCTCCGTCCTCTGGCGGAGTGATCTGTTTTGGCCGAACTACTGTTTGGCTAAAACTTCATCCCTAGAGACCACATGGATGTGTTTAGCACAGGCCAGGTCAGGGACCCTGTCGCAAGGCTGGACATGGTAATTTTCCAGCTGCACAGTTGGCTGCAGGAGATTTTTCCAACCAATTGTTTACCAATCCTATAGTACTAGGTTGCTCTATATGTAATGGGACAATCTGCCTTGTTAATGAGGATCTTTTATGCAGTGTTGCCCTATATTACCTCTGTATAGGAGTGTGCTATGGAGTTTGCTTTACCTGTTTGCTTGCAAATGTCTTTGATGTGAACAGTGAACCAGCGTGATTTCAGATATTGCTTGAACTCTGCCTCTCTATGGATTGTTCCTGACCACGTCTTCTGCCTTAATCCATCTGTACCATACTTTATTGGACTGACCTTTGTGTATGACCCTTGGCTTGTTTTTTGGATACCCAATAAAGCCTGTTACCTGCAGATCTGGTGTTGGTAGTATAAAGCAGGGTACACACATGTAGATATGGGCCAGATCGATGGCCATCTCACTGCCATCTATCTGGCCCATATCATATGCACCCATCCCAGTTTTCGAGCGAGACCAATCAATCCAGCTCAAAAACAAGGATATCTGACATGACCGAACATGACCGTGGGTCTCCATGCAAAGCATTGGCTGAGCTCCACCGATGTTCACGCTGCTGCAGGGAACATCGGACGGCTCCAATATCAAGCTGTGTGTTCCCTGCTTTAGTGTACCCAGGCGCATTACTACTGTGTGATTTGTGTTTTATACCTCCTTTCTGTTGATTAGCAAAAATGAACATTGTGAGTCCCTTCCATGGCTTTTACCTTCAGAATAGTTGAACATGGGAAGTTATATTCTATGTAAAAGGAAATGTTTACACCGAGGCATTACAAAGAAAATCCACTGTGCTGCATTTAACAATTGAATGCAGTTAGCTTGCTACCAGTAGTAGTGTTTAGGCTCAGTTCAGTTGCTGGAACAGCAACACATGTGCTGGCAGGATCAACAGTGCTAATCAAGAGGGAGTATTCAGAAGCAGAGTCGGTAACCATCGTAGGTAAAAAGCCAAAGGTGCCAGGTAACAAATGGAGCAAAATTAAGCGTAGTCCACTACTTGTCAGCCAAGGGTTGGTACACAATGATAGAGAAGGTACAATAAGCAGCAAGATATTGGCAGGAGCTCAATAGTCTGGCAGTGAGTTAGAGCAAGGACATGGCTTTAATAGGAAGTACATGGGAAGGGCCAATGGTTCAGGATTCCATGAAAAACTTGGTAACCAGGTGTCTTTGTACAAGATACTAAATCAAACATTCAGGGGGCTTAGCAGACAGAGCTGCAGCCAGACACCGAAGCATCCCTGGGTTTGGACCCTGACAAGTAGTTTGGGCCAGATATAGGAAGTGTTGCCTACCAGCAGCTTAAAGTTTTTTTTATCTGATATCTATGAAAGATGCCCCACAGTTTATTCTTTCAGTAACAAAGATGTTTTCTTAATGGTTTACAAATTGTTAAAAAAAATTATGAACTAAACAGATGTATCATTATGTCACCACCCTTTTCCTTTATTCACAATGTGGTGCTTTCACAAAGCAGGGATCTTGTATTATTTCTTGACAACCGTGCCATTGTGTGTTATATACAAAACCATTCTAAGAGATATTAATAAACAATTAGTTCAGTAGTTTTCATTCTTTACCAATTATGTAGTCAGGTTTAACTTATCTCATTTACAGAGTGTGATTCAGTTCTGTATCTTCGAAAATTTACAAGCGGGACCACAAAGTTAATTCCGTACCCTGTTTCTCATAAACAGCAGACATCCTTTTCCAAGTAATCGCTTGTCCCCACCATTGTACTAGTTTCCTGCAAGGTCTTGTGCCTTTCAAAGGAGAAGACTGCTTAAAATGTTCGGATGCTTCCTGTCGAGTGTTGTTCAGATAGATAGCTGTCCACTTCTCTGAGCTGTTTGTCAGTCTTTATTTTCACTGATCCATCATTAAAAAATGGTTTGTGTTGGGCATTCGAGTATTTTTTTTACTTTAAATGTTTTTTATTGGTGCAAATGATAGACTTCCGGGTATTATTGAAATTTCTTATTTATTTACAAAGAAGTGGGAGATTTTAGGGACTTGTTTTAAACCTACTTTATTAACATTATATATGCATTGTTGCACTTATAATGCATAGTTGTATTTCTATTTATTATACTGTTCTCTAAATAGTTTAACATTGTATGTATGTGATTTTTTTTTCATTATGAAGCAAATCCTCTTTTCAGTACTGAATTTACAATGCTTCAGTGTGGTTTTATTTGACTTCCTGTAATGCACCTGCATATAACAAGACCTTTATTTTGAATGCTATATTTTGTCTACTTGGAAATGTCATGATTGAAAGCGTCTGAAGGAACTGCTGTTCTGTTGTTCATAACTGACCATCTTCTCCTTTTATGTTTCCTGTGTGGTGGAAGAAGTATGAACTATACACCTCGGCCTTAGCAACAAAAAAATAAAGGTGAAGTGAGCAATACGTTTTTGAAGCTAATCTTTGATGAGGACTAAATTATGACTAATTAGACAAGCTGAGTAAACGCATCTCCAAATATGCAGGGCATATTGGTTACTGGTATGCTATGGTTATTATTGATCAAAAATGGTCCAAGGGAGGACATCAGGGTCATGGACATTTACTGATGAGTAAAGGTTAGCTCTTAAGAGTAAAGCTGGCCATACACAGGTCGTTTTCTGCACGATCTACGAACAACCGAATGTAGCGTGGTGATGCAACTAATCGCACCACCTTTGGCAGTTGATCCCTGGCCGATACTTGTTGAACTTGTTTGATTCCTGAATGATTTTTTGCCGCATTCTCGATCACTTAATGGGTGACTTTAGGGTCCTACATATGCTTTGATTGCATCATAGACGTTTACTGGCAACAGACCCATTTGCAGTAACGTGTACACGTGTCGGGTACATAAACCCTGTGTTAGCACATACCGCTGCACTGGTCTCCCTTACTAGTTTATGGCAGACGCTTGCACTGTGATACAAAAATGCACACTGCAGGGGGTTTGTGTTAACACTGTACATGAAACTGCAACACAGCACAGGGTGAAACAGTGTCTTATATTCATTGTTGCTCCCCCGAAGATGCACAACGTCTTATTTTCAGGAGAGGTCTTATATTTCCAAGAAGCATCAGAGGGGGGTCAAAATTACATAGAGGGATCAGAGGTGGAGGGGCATTTAGGTAACTCCTTCTGATCCTCCTGTGTCATTTTGATACCCCCCCCCCCCCCACACACACAGGAGGGATCAGAGGGGGCAATCAAAAAGACACCGGAGGATGATAAGGGGTTACTAAAATGGGTACCCCCCCCCCCTACTCATCCTCTTGTGTCATTTTGTTTGCCCCCCTCTGATCCCCCTGTGTCATTGTGGTTCCCGCTCCCACATGAGGGATCAGATGGGGTAATCTGTAACACAGGAGGATGCAAAGGGGGGGGGGTCCCTTTTATCTCAGTCGCCCCCTTTCACTCAGGCGATCCCCTCAGACTCAGAGGAGCAGCAGGTGGAAGCTTGTTTTTAAAGTGGCGTGGCCTCGTCCCTCAATTCCTGTCTGCTTGCTCTGGTCACTTTTCATTCACGTCAATGGCTGCTCCAGTTCGCCCACGATCACGGCCATAGACATTGATGGCCAGGTTGATTTTAAACGCGGCCATTCATTTGCTGCAATCTGTAACATGCGGGGTGTCTTATATATTTCCAGGAGAGGCAGAAATATATGGGTGCCCTATTTTCAGGGAAACCACTTGGAGTGCCCATGCTGACCCCTGTCTACCGATAAAAGTTCCAACAATTTAGAGGTTGATACAACTTTACAGGTTGACATTGTGGCTCTGTTTGTTCTTCCAAGCAAAGATCTTTCTTTTAAGCACAATCATTTTGCCCAGTCACAAAATTTCCAGTCTCCTAAACTCAGCAATTGGGTTCATGCAGTGTTGATCCGGTATTATGTTATAGAACTAGTGTGCCAATATTCCTAATAAGCAGGCATGTTATGAGGTCTCTTCCGTGATATCAGGTATTTCATTGAATTGTACTAGTGCAGCCTGTTTATAGTGGACATCTTCAATCCTGTGTGTATTAATCTGCCTCTGTGGGATGGTTGTGTAGGATTTTGCCATTTGTCTTCTATTTGTGCAGCATTGTACATTTTCCCAGGTGTACTATAATCCTTCTCTTCTCCACCCTTCTGGGTGTATAATGCAAGTGTTTTTATGTAAATGTAAGTCGTATGAGAACCCTGCACATTGGGTTGCAACGTGTTGTGCGTGTGACTCATTCTCGTGTCCTTTATAATTATATCAAGTTAATGTTTTCAGCTCTGTACGATGGAAGGAGCTTGAAAACTCGTTTACAAATGGTTGCGCATAACTAAATGAATTCCCTATATTGCATACACAACTTCTATTAAATGTATTCATTACATTTTAATGAAATGGGCTAAGCAATTGCTATACATCTTTGAAGTTATAAGTTACTGTTTTCTTAGCTTGCTGTATAAACATGTAGTGAACAATATGGCCCCTGATTACAGTAGGCCGATTTGTAAAGACTGAATGAATAGGATTTCGTTAAATGTGTGTATTTGTATGTTAAACAACACTGGAAAAACAATGGCACGGGATGTTAGAAGGAAACTCCTCCAGAGAGAACATATGAGAGGCTTTAATGTTTTATTTATAGGAGTCATTCTAGCTCTTGACTTCTCAGTTAATAATATACCTGTAATCACACATGTACATATGTGTTCTTATACTTCATGTACAAGTGCTGATTAATGTCTCTATAACAAGTGGGCTTATGATGCTTTGCTTGATAAATACATTTATAATGATTACTTATACGTTTTAGGTTGGTCTTTAGCACATAGGTTGGCCATACTCTAGTTGATTTGTCCATTCCAATCCTTTTAAATGGACCATGAGTTACATTTTTTTAGTGTAATAATTGTTAATAATTTCAATCATCCAAAAGCAGGGCAAATCTAGTGCAGGATAATGTTTTCAGAGTTCTGGAGAAATCTTATGCCTATATTTATTTTTTTAAAGATCAATTAAAGCAGATTTGTATTAAAAAAAAAAAAAAAAAAAAGCTCCACAATACTAAAAACAATATACATACCTTCCATTCAATCACATGCTAAAAGCAACCATCTTTAGTGCTGGCCTTCTTCATTTTGGCAGCCAGAAATCCCATGGACGCACTGGAATCTCCGGATGCCTTGATATTTTGCAAGACTTTGCAATAAAACATCAGTTAGTCAATGATGTCTTTCTTCCCACGTGCCATTATCCCTACCATATTTGTTATGCTGGTCCCTTAGCTCAATGTCCTTGGAGGTTCAGAGCAACACAGGAATGTGTAATGGCTGCAAGTTACACTGAAGACTATTGGTCTGCTTTAAGGGGGAAATACATATTATTTTGCATTTATAAATGTTATTTTCAAGTTTCAGTCAAACGTTTTAATTGATAAAGACAATAATCCATAAACCAAAGTCCATGGCTGGCTAGCTTTAGTTTCCCATTATAATATAGATATTAGAGATCTTGCTTATATGATGGCTGCATTCTCTTCAGTTTTGAATGTGAACTGTTTTTGGATGGTTAGGAATGTGCTGAAGGGCTAAAAGGGAAAATGAAATGATGTGCTACTTGAATTTTGTTTCTATATGGGCCAGTTCAGTCTTGTTTAGTAGTATTGTACAGAATTTTAGTAAGACTAGCATCCCTGGAGTTTCTATATAAATAACCTCTATTGTAAATTAGGCTAACTTATTTTTTGCACTATAAGAGGGGGGGGGGGGGGGAAACCTTGCGTCTTAAAGTGCGAATGTGCTCCTTTGTTGCTCGACAGACAAGCACGGAGTTTGGTCACAGGAAGTTCTGCCGGGCTGACTTACAATCCCCCCTCCCTGCTTACATACATGCAACAGAGACCTGTGCCCAGGGTCTGTGTATGTATGTCACTGGCCTGAAACTGCCGTGTTGTTATACACACGCTTGGCCGGCTGAGTGGGACCAGGAGGCTAGGAAGCTCTGAGTGGGACCAGTGGCAGCCTCCAGTGGACAGATCCCCAAAGGTATTTTTCTGTCGAATAGATGCTCTGATGTATAGGGTGCGTCTTGTACATCAGAGCGTCCAATAGCCTGAAAAATGCGGCATATACTGATGAATGAGTTCCGGAAGTAGCACATAGACCTACCTGCTCGGCAGATGCTCCATCTTCACTGCACCGAGCAACTCCGCCGATGTAAGGCTGAACGTAATCGAGTACGTTCAGCCTCTGCATCGGCGGATGTGTAAACAGAGCTTCCGCAAGCAGGCAAAGTCTGTGTGCTACGTCGGGGTCCCGATGTAAATGGAAACAAGCCCTTAGGCTAGGTTCACATGGACACAGTTAACACTGTCTGGGCACTCCTTACTTGTCCACTGACATTTGTGAGGTGTTGTTTCTGCAGTTGCACATTTGTGCAAACCCCTGAAAAATCCTTTTTAACTTGTGGATTAAAAATTTGGACAGAATCCAAAGCAAAACTCTTTTGCATGTGCGTATGAAGTTGCATGTGTTATGGGGAGCCTGTAATATTCATCTAGGATGATGTTGGACGTCAGGGCTGCCTATGCCTGTATTTTCTGACAGGCAAAGGTGTCCTAGATTGTCACTAGGAAGAACGGATCTCCATCCGGCATCACTGGAGAATGCTTCAGGGTCACAGGGAACAGGTAAGCTACCTTGAGTGAGAAATTTATCATGAGCCACACTCGAATACAGCGAGATGGGTTAACACACTTTGGCATCAGGTACAATTCGTAATTAATACATACACTTCATGGTTCTTGAAAATCTTGGATCCATGTGCTTTTTATATCCTGACTTTTTTCCCTTACTCTTGTATTTTCCCACACAACCCATTCTTTTGCCTGTATTTAATGATAGGCTTTCTCTTGAGCAAAATCTGACACACTGACCCACCCAATGAGAAATCTAAACACAATTAGGATGATAAGTGTGGCATAAAATATTCTATTAAATACATTTAATGCCGGCTTAGTTATACATTTCATTCTGGTTCTACATCACCCAGGCTAAAGCTGCCTAGAGGTGTGGTCCTCCCTATGTTTTCCTGCACAAGTACAAACAGGCATACCTGGCTCACCCTTTGGAAAGTGTAGATAAAGAGAATTCTGGTTCATTACCAGACTGATGTTCAAACAACATAAATGGTATACAATGTCATTCATCTGATGTTTACTTCTCATACCATTCGTCTAATGTTTAGTTTGGATTAATAAAAATAACATTTATCTTTATATAAATATGCTGTAGACCCTTGAGTTACGAGCAAAATTTTTGTTTTAACTTACCACCAAAGGCTTGACTTAAAAAATCAGAATTACGGCCTTAGTCAAAACATGTTTCCACTTGTGTGGTTGTAAACAAAGAGAAGCATTTGTAAGCTGCAGTCTGAGCCTAGATTTGAATATTTGAGGAGAAATCACAATTGCATTAAAATCGCAATTGGAAAATCCCCAAAAAGCTAGAAAAGGCAGAAGGACAAACGAGAATCACAATTGAGCAGGGAATTGTGAAGAAATAGTGGCCCTCATTCCACCTATCTTAAGCTGGGCATAGACGTTCCAATTCCTGCACAATCTGACCGCCGTTCCAATGCCGTGTGCGCTCCCACATCCCTTAGGGATCGGGTCGTGCAGGAATTGGATGCAGCAACTGACGAGGATTGGGCTAAAATCAGCCATCCTGTCAGATCGCACAGTTATGCGTCAGGACGTAAAATTTTAACCTGATCCCATTAGTTTGGCTGGGGACAGCTGCCCCCAGCCGAAGTAATGAGCAGCACATAAAGAGTGCCGTCTATTCCCAGCTTTACATATAAGTACAGCATGTCATAATGGACCATCTCGCCAATCTACAAAGTCTACATACTCTTCCAAAGTGAGAAAAGACAGCAGAGAGACAGATGTTCTTATGGAATGAGACCTGCCACCTTCAATTTTCATGCCATAGAGCTTGATTTTGGTCTCATCTTATCACAACATTTTCATCTGGTACTCCTTTGGATCATTCAGATGTTCATTGGCAAACTGCAGATAGACCCTGTAGGTGCTGCGATTTTTCAGTCCATCATGGTGTAGTGTGTTACCAATTGTTTTATGTTTTTTTTTTCTTGGTGACTATGGTCCTAGAAGCCCTGAGATAATTAACCCGTTTACTGGGTTGCTTTGTCACTGTTCACAAGTGAGATTTACAGTTATTTTGTGTCCCTTCCATTTCATTTATAAGAATTATCATAGCAACTATTGTCAATTATAGCTAGCTTGGAATCCTGATTGTTTCTGTGGACAGATGTATATTATACAGATACTGTAATAACAATCTGGGATTAAGAGAACACCTTTACAGGGGTTGTTCCTCAATTAAGCTTGTTAACCTGTCTCACAGCTACAATTATACCATTTCAGAGGTACAAATTCAAAGGAGATCAAATGTCCCTTATATCAGATGAACCCCCTTATGAAGCCTTCAGGTGTTTTTTCTGATGATCCAAACGTATCATTTCCATGAAGTTCATTTCGAACAATGAAGCATTTTTACCACAAACTTAAGCTAGGCATACGTGGTTCGATTTTTAGAGTTCGATCGACTTAAAACTATCAAAGTTTACATAGTTCGAACTCAAATACTGTACACGTTTCGATCGGCGAAAATTGTAGGATACTGATCGAAAAGTGATCAGACATGTTGGAAAATTTCCACAATTTACAGTGATCAAACTAAAATCATAGCATTTTGTTTGCCAGGCGGGTCGATTGTATTCGATGACACATTTATATATCACGCTTTCCTGTGTTTTTTTTTATCAAAATAAAAAAAGCGTCAATTTTGGACATATTACGATTGAACCTTCTATTTGGTACTATTTAGGATTCGATTCTGATCGGAGTTCAATGAAAAGATCAAGATCTAAAATTGATTTGAAGATCAGTCATGCTAACATCGAACTGTGTAAGCCTAGCTTAACCGCCCTAGCAGTCGGGACAGTACCATCTCGTCCAGCGCTGCTACTCCTACTATAGCACTGGTCGAGATGGTGCCGTCCAGTACACATCGGAGCTCTGGCAGCGCATACTTAGAAAACTGATTTCAATGTGCTTCTATGTACAAAATATCGCCAGAATAATAAGTCTCTGGTGCCCCAGATGTGCCCATGTGCAGTAACCCTCTCCTCCCTGGTGTGATTTTACCACATCCATCACACCAGGTTAGAGAGGGTTAACTGTAAATGGGCACATCTGGGGCACCAGAGACTTTATTTGGGCGAGATTTAGTACATAGAAGCATAGCTTTGTGCCCTGATTTTTGTGTTTTCTCATTAATTTTATAAAAAAAAATATTTTTTACTTTACATAATTGTTTGTTTCAAACATTATTATATTCAGGATGTCTAATAGACCCTTGTATGGACATATTTTGGGAAGTTACAGGCCTACAACATAAAGAAAAATTTACCATTGAAGTCTATGGTGCACTTTTGGTTCAGAAATCTGGACGTCAGCAGTGCACTAGGGAGGTTAAGGCTTGATTTAGGTGGTCATTACTGTCTGCATTGTCCTGCAAACCTTGAGTAAACGTATAGGGCGAAAGACGTCTAGCTAAAGCCTTGTGTCACACTTTTGTTTACTGGTAGGTTTCTAACTGCCTGTGTAAACGAGCTCTAATGATCCAAACTTCTCATTATCTTGAAGTCCATTTGAAGCAATGAAGGTAGGCTGAAAGAAGTAGGAGGAGCTCAAGAGCAGTGGGAAGCAAAACGCCAATAGCCAATCAAGTTAGGTGTGGTCTTATAACATATAGTTTGTTAAACAAATTAAGCAAATAGACTGAGATATCATAAACTAGTTGTAAATTGTCATCAGATTATTTGTAGTCGTAAACACCACATTGTTCAGTTTCTGTAAAGTTCACAAGCCCACAATGTCTGCTTTCTGTTACAAATCATTATCTTCTGGAGGCAATTTCCTTGTTCAGAAATGTTACCATGGGTGCTTTATTTTTTTTAGCCCATCAGATTATTGCAAATGACTTTTTTATCTGTAGGCTAATTTCTCTGGTCAAAGATGGATGGTTGTGATGCATGTACTGAATGATATTACTGCATTGCTGAGACCGGATCCTTTCTTTGCTCCTGTAATAATAGGTGTAGTGATGAAGTCTTTGCATTTTCATGTTGTGGCTTGGTTTTATAAAAATGTATTCGGTCTCCAAACAAAAACTTGATTAGCTTGCTAAATCCTCTGATAATTGCAAGCTATAAAATAAAAGGATTCCAGTTCTGCTCACAAAAGTGTTTAATTTTTATTCTCGTTAGGTGAAGGCATATTATAGTTTTGCAATCTAATCGGCACGTTCACACCATTTAAAATTTTTGCAAAGAAACAGACATTTCCCATATGTTTGTATCACAGATATATGTCTGAGCTCCATCAATGATATGGGATCTTAACCTCCTATGGGATATGGGATCTTAACCTCTAATTTGCCCCAAGCTACACCCATGGATACTCGCCTATCCTCAACAAACCTGCGGCGATTCTAAATATTGGTGGACTTGTCCGGCACTATCTCTTCAGGCGGCATCATCGACGCTGGAGATGCGTGGGGGCGGCATTTACCCCCATGATAAGGAGGCAGGCTCTGAGTGGAGGAGGGAGGGCTGAAAAAGGGCAGGGAAGCAGTTGGAAACAATGCAGCGAACCGCCAAGGAGGTTTACAGCATATGTTGTTGGACATCTCTTTTGCTTAACCGCCTAACATTCAGCCTCTACGATCACAGCAGAGTACCTTGTACTCTGCATGAATTTGCCGCCCCTGTCCATGTCCCCAGTGACATAGGCCAGAAAACCGATGCCCCCCCTTTACCTGGAGGCTTATGGTGTACCCACCACCCTTTCAGCATCACTGAAGGGGCGGTCCTGCAACCCCGGACGCATAGAGAATCGCAGCAGCTTTCTGGGGATAAGCAGGGTTTATGCGATCCCAGTTTGTCCGGAGTACTGCTTTGAGTTACATAAATGTTAGATATTTATATATTCGTTTTTTTTTGTAGTGTACCCCCACACCCCTTCTCTACATTTCCAGCAATTTTGGTGATGATACCATGAGGTTTGCAATTAACTAAAAAAGCCAGGTAGTCAAAATTTCACAAAATTCTTTTGATCATCTCCCATAAACCCTTGGTATATGTTGACTAGTCAAATTTTGTGTAAAGCTTCTAAAACTGACAGGATAAGAAGCATGTATACTCCTCAGAATGATTTTTAGGCCTTCTGTCACAGTAATCTATGGTTTACCCTTCCTGGCGTTCTGTCTGTGCACAGGCAATCGTGGGCTGGGAGACCAACGCCCCTTCATTAACATGGATGTCTATGATGCAGTGGGGGGAAGGGGGGGGGCCCTTCCGCATCACCAGAAATGCTGCTGCCGGAGGGAACATCACCGCAGCTTTCTGGGGATATGAGGCGTTCATGGGAGCCCAGCTCATACAAAGTATTGTATTTCAAACAAACTCTTGACAACCTGGGCTCATTATGAACGCTTGGGAGGTTAAAGAAATGATTATAATTTTTTATTTTTTTTATTTTAACATGAACACTTATGAAAGGCAACAAATGCAGTTTTTAGTTTCATTTCTCAGCCTTGTTACTTGAAAGAAAAGTAAAAGTAGACATGACCAGGTTTGTTTTTCAAATGCTTCAGGAAAGATTTACTATGATGTTTAAATCGCAATCTCGCTAAGGTTAATGCAAGGTACAAAGGTTTACCCGTCACACTAGGCTAACACTGGCACGCAAGTGCCTTGTAGCACGCATTTCTGTAGGAGCAGCGCAAGCTCAGAATGATGCAAAAACCTGGTTTTTTTTTGCCATTAATGGACACAGGCCATTACTGGCAAAAAGAGCCGCAGTGCTGCGTATAGTGTGAAAGGGCCCATAATTCTTTTTATGAAGGAAAACCTATTATGGTTTATGTAATGTACATTTTAGAGTCAGGTTATCTATGGAGGCATGTAAGCCACAATAAAATATTAGGCTGGCCATAGACTGTTAGATTTGCAGGCAATTTTGCGGCGGTCAATCTGCCGTGAAATCGGCTGTAAATCTAATGCTTAAAAGCAAAATTCGGCTATGAATTGGATGGTAAATCGATCTAAGAATTAACGAACATGTCTGTAAATTGTAGAACGACCCTATTACTTTGGAAGGGGACCAGGTTCCTCATCTACAGTAAGTGCCGGCACACAAATTCTCTCCACGATCGGCCATGCGTGAATACATCGATCTGCAGCAGGACAACACAGGTTAGATAGAAATCATTTGTACAAAAAGCTTTGATGCTTAGGTCAGTCTTTCTGCAGCCATGACCCTATAAGGCATATGGGCCCCCTTTTTAGGTTTAAAATGGGCTCTGGTGAAGGCAAACAATTGGTGAGCTAAAGAAAAGTTGGCCATATACCTCTCTGTCAGATATCCTTTAGATCTACCAACAACTATGTAGTGTAGGGTCCTTTGCGATTGAACATACACGACTTGATAGTTTAGAAAGTCCCTCATATTACATGGTTTGGGTAAAACAAGGAAATCTAAAGGAAATCTGAGAAATCTTAAGGTGTATGGGAACCCAAAGTATGTCAACACCCAGTACCTTGCTTAGGTTAAACTGTTGAAGGGCAGCCAATGCAAAAGTTTTGTTTGTAACCTTATTTAAGGTTACTGTGTAACCAATGTAAAACCTGCACATTTGTCTCCTTTTGTTGCATCTTCTGCAAGCATCCTCTTGTGGATCATTAATGACTACTTTCTATTTATTCTACATAGCAGTACACAAAGAAATTTCCTTTTTTCTTTAGAAGAAAAATGTTATTTTATTAAAATGCCTCCAATTGTCAAATGTTAGAATTTCTGTAAATGTGTACCACAAGTAATTTGACTTATTATTTTTTTTTTTTATCAAACATGTAGAAATGTCTGTATTTGATTTAGTCTGTAAAGTAATTGGTGTGCTGTCCTATATAGATGAAGCAAATTAGAGGAACTCCTTCCAAACTGCTTGGCGGGGCAGACACCCTGCAGCAGGAAGGCTTTTGTTCTAAGAGCAATAATAACTCCTACAAAACCAGGGCTTGAATTGATTAGTGGAAGCATGTGGGTGGAAGATATGGGAAGAGCTGAATAAACCACTTGAGCAGTGACCTGCATGTGCACATCACCTTTTTCCTCCATTTGCCCTAAGGAAAAGGAGTTGCTTGAACTTAGTGATAATGAATCTTTGGCATGTCTTAACAGAGCAGACGATCCCAGTGAGTAAAACCTTTCCGCTCTGAAGTGATTCATCACAGGCCCACATTTTACACAATTTGTGTATTTCCTAACATCTACAATTAAACATTCATGCTGACCTGTCAGCAGAACATACAAAGATGTCATTTATAGGTATTGAATGGCATTATTGTTTTATTGAACACTGTAATAAAAATGAAAGGCATTTAGGAAATTAAAGGACTTATCCTGTTGTGTTTCTCATCTGGACTTTAGTTATTGCATGAAACCGCCTTTACTTGTAACCTACTCAGTTAATCAATCTAGCTTTTACTTAATTCTACCTTTTCATTTATTGTTGTTTGAGCTGGGGATGCTAGTTGTAATTATTAGGATTAACTCATTTAATGCACTGCAGTGGACTACAATTGTGTATTAGGACTTTCTGTATATTAAACAATGTAATTCACCACAGCTGAGGTTTTCATCAAACTTGACACAAACTAGAACTATTACATGTTCAAGTCAGCACATGTTTTCCTTATAATCAGCCACACCTTACTTCTTACCGTTTCCTCCAGACTGTAAACTCTCATGAGCAATTCACTCCTTACCATATCAATTCACTAACAGTGCCCACAATACGTTCAGCTTCCTAACTTACAAATTGCCAGGACAGTAAAAATTTGTTGTTGCCAACAATGTAGACCCTGTCCTTACTGGACCATAATTATGATAGATTTACAGTATGTGGCCAGCTTAAGAAAATCCTGGCACATCTGACTGTATACCTTATTGAATGAACTGTAACAAACAAGGCATTAATATAGGAATACTTTAAAGCCATTACTTCTGAAGACAATATTTTAATGGAACATAACAGTAGTTGACCATACCATTGTGCCTAAAGTGCCAACTTTAAATACATTCACAATGAATTCGCTACAGAGTAAAATAGGTTTTCATTTACATACAGTGTTTTATAAAGGGCACTTAACATTTCATTTTCAGTAATATACTAAATAGATTTGCCTCCTATAAGAAGGAACTGGTTAATACAATGTGTTACTTACAAATCTGCAGACAGAGTTGGATTTCCTTGCAAATTGTTCAGCAACAAAGACTTATAGCAGCCATACATGCCAATACTGAAACCACCTACCAATAAATTATTTTCTCATATATGTTGAGGTGAAAGCTTTTACCTATTCCGGAATAAATATAAGACTGTGGCAGACTATATCTGATTGCAGGTTGAGGATGGTAAGCCAAGCCTGCACCCATATTTCTAATAAACAATAGTAAGTCCGTAAACAGCAATAGATGAGCTTATCAAAATTATTTTTTTGTTGAACAATTCTATTTGACCTCCATCCATAAGATAAGACCTCCAATGAAGTAAACAAATTACGTGGATTTGGCATTTCATGCATGCTGTGTTATCTTAAACTAGAAAAAAGCCACTTTTTTCAGGATGGGTGTCCATATGTACTATTTCAATCCCCAAACAAAGGCTGCTATTTAATGTGACAAATGCTAGGCTCCTGAACCTGGGCACCATGTGCAAAGCCTTGCTATGGTTCATCTATCCCCAAACAGTCATGATAGAGTAAACATATGATAGTATAAGCAGTATTATGCTTGGTTGGTCCCTAAAGCCACTTGCATACTGTAGCATGCTATCCATGTACACATGCGGTTTTTTGTTTTAATCCATGGAAGTCCCCAGCCATTTATTATATAGTTGATTCATTCTCAAATATTTTTGCTTTTAAGGTCTGTAAGTTATGCTGAATAAAATTGTCCGATGCAATGGTTTCAGTGAAACGTGAATCCTTCCTCATAGGACGGTTTCTCTTCTTGATAGAATTTTTAATGGTCTCTGATGTAAAATAGTAAACAATGGGGTCAAAGCAACAGTTTGATACTGCTATGCAGAGTGTAATAGGGTACATAGTCCTGACAGCTGCGTGCACTGAACAGTTGCTAAAAGCCTGAGTTCTCATAAGTGAGTAAAGTACCAGATTAATGTTATAGGGGATAAAACAGAAGCAAAAGATCATCAGGTGGACAACGATCATCAACAGCACCTTTCTTTTGTTGAGTTTGCTTCTGCTTAATGTCACCGGCTTCTTCAGAGTCTTTAAAACCATTGTTGAACAGAATACATTGAGTATGAGGGGGATGAAAAAGCCGACTATTTCAATGAATATGACAATCTTGGACAGATAGGTTTTCCAGGTGTCCTCTGAGAAGTTCTCAAAGCATGTCTCTGAAGAGCTGTTATTCTTTGAGATTGTTGAGCGGAAAAAGCTCGCAGGGATGCTGCCTGTGAGAACAATGAGCCAAACCAACGCACACGTAATTTTTGCCTTCTTTTTTGTCCTGATGGTCTTTGACCGAAAGGGATGTACAATTGCTAAAAACCGGTCCACACTGATGCAAGTGAGAAACAAGATACTTCCGTACATATTAGTATAAAACAAAGTCACTGATATCTTGCACAATATATCTCCAAAAGGCCAGTTCCTTGCTGCAAAGTAGAATATCCGAAAAGGCAGTGTAAACACAAAGAGAAGGTCAGAAATGGCTAAATTGATCATGTATGTTGTGGTTTCATTCCTGACTTTTAAGGTGCAGATGAAGATGTACAAAGCAACACAGTTTGCAATTAGACCAAGCACAAACACCATGCTGAATATACATCCATACAGGACGTACTTAAATTCATCATTCACTGGACAATGTGTTGTATTATTTACCATCTTTGCTGGTAGTCCAGGCGCGTCACGCAAATTCTCCCGGCGGATTGTTGTGTTTAGCGGTCACTGATCTTTGGCTGTGTAGGTGTGCAGCCAGCTTGTGTGTGTCCTCGCAGTCATCCAAAGGTGCGATATCCAGCAGAAATGATCCCAAACCAGCTGTGTGTTACACACTTCTTGTAGATGTGTTTCCACAAAGCGCTTTACATTCCACTTGTAATTTCACAGTCCTTTACATCGCAACACTTTGCATTTATGACTTCCTTCCAATCTTCTGTTCCAGAATGTGTTACTTTTACAGGTCTGCACCTTTTATTCCAGAGGATGGCAGGTTAAGCAAGTGAAACATTCTGTAGTCTCTTAGGATGAATTGCCGAGGACGTGAGGAACGTTTTCAGTCTTGCTGTATTTGTGATGAAAAGGCAAACTTCAGAGAACAACGCTCGCTCTCATATGCTGCTGTCCAACAAAGCGTCCTGCAAACTTGTGAGCAAGTATAACGCACAAGGTGAAGGTTTAAGCAGAAAGAAAATCCAGAGCTTGGTGTGATGTGTATTCCTTGTGGTGGCTTCAGCTTATGTGAGCGCTCTCGCACAAAAGCTTGAATAACACAGGAAGAGGCTGGCCCTAAACAAAGGCTAGACTCTGCCCAGATTGTTTGCTTGTGTTGCCTACTGTGTGATAAAAGTCCTCTGGGAATATACCTGAGAGGCTTTCAAATGACCAGGCACACATACAATCACTTAACTCTTGCTGATCCATGTCCTTCACTTTAACATAATATATACTACTCAAACAGTTAACTATTAAGTTAAAAGATAATTGGGCTTAATGATTAACCTTTTCCAATGCTGGTAACTACGTATGTTTTGATGTGTATGTTCATTTGTATGCATGTGTGTGTAATTAAACCTATGTGTATAAAAATTATTACACACACTTTTTTTTTTTTTAAGTTGTCACCCCAGCAAATGTCCCTTTTTATTTAAGTTTGCAGGAAAAATATATATTGATGCACAGATAGCAAAATGCTGATATCTTTTTATGTATTTTTTTTAATGTATTTTTTTACCCTTTGCTAATGCTAATAAACATGCAACATACCGTATATACTCGAATATAAGCCAAATTTGTCAGCTCCTGAAATGAAAAAAATGTAATTCGGCTTATATTCGGGTCAAGAAATGAAAATCGCAGCATTTTGTAGGTGGATTTTATGAGTGAATTGCAAAGCCCCTGAACATACGATCATCACCAAAATTCCTGGATATATAGAAAGCGGTAAAAAATTATGTAGCTTTACAAAACATGTAGTTTTTGCATAAATTAGGTTCAAGTTTACTTAATTTAAACTTATTTTGTGCAAAAACTTGTTATGCTAGAGCAATACTTTTTTCTTAAAAATTTTTCCCACACCACTTCTCTACATCTCCAGCAATTTTGATGATGATGGCATGTTCAGGGGCTTTGTAATTGACTTAGTAATCTGCTAAATTAAATAATATCATACAAACAAACAACACATTCGCTGTGTGTTTCTGAGCCTTAGCTGCTGCATCTTATAATATAATATAATATTATATAACTTATATTCTAGTCGGCTTATACTCGAGTATATATGGTAACCTACATGCTTGACAAAGTAAAACTAAATAAAAAGCCCAAATTCCGATAAACCCCCCTGCTCCAACCACCCCCCCCCCCTCCCTCCCTTCAAGGCTAGAATACACGGGTCGATTTTTGCGTTCAATAGATTTTTTTCAGCGTTCAAATGAAAATCGAAAACTAAACAAATGTTTCAATGGACTACAATCGATCAAAAGTGAACCATATCAAACAATAATATCTGTCAAAAGCTGATCAGACATGTAAATTTTCATCTATCGTGCAAAAAGCTTATGTAAATCGAATGTACCATTCTTTTATTCTATATTTTTTTGTTCTATAGTGCACTAAACATTAGGCAATTTACTGGTTAAATAGTTATCATACAATATTTTGTTAGATCACATTTGATATCGTGTGTCATTGAACAAAAATAGTGTGTACATTCAACATATTTTGATCGATGTTTGATAAATGTTTGATAAAGTGATCTAACTGATGTCCGATTGAGTCAAAATCTTTACACGTATTCCTACCTTTAGTTCCCTTCTGTGTTTCCATGGTGTAATACAGGCAAGATGTATTTCTATGTTGATAGTGATATATGTGGATATTGTTGGTGCAACCAGCATAGGAGATGGAA
>CM070033.1:47394161-47414086 GCA_036250615.1 Ptychadena robeensis | reverse complement strand
TTGATAGGCCACCTCTTAACACTCCAGCAGAACTGTCCCTTATGCGATAGAGATGGGACAGTGTTCTGTAGTCCCAATCATCCTAGGATGACAATACTAGCGCTAGGATAAATATTCTACACTAAGAGTGCATTGTTACCCAAGGACAGGAAGTGTGCCACTGACATGACGAGTGAAAACAAAGAAACCCCCCTGAAAGTAGAAAATCTCATGTAGCTGCCGCACTAAGCAGCAATATCCATTACATGTTGGGTATTGTATACCCTTTAAAAGCATAAACCTGTTTTGACTGTAGACTAGGAGGCCCTTTTTAGGTATAGTTTGTGGCCAAGAAAAAGTATCACCTTGACAAGATAAGATCCATGCTGACCTCATGCCCTTCCTGAGCTGCCCTCCCACTTATCACCAGGTCAGAATGCATCTGGGTTGAGGAGGAGGAGGGTAAACATGTGTTAAGCCATTATTTCAAATTCCAGCCTCATCATTTTACACACTGTGTAAATAAGCCAAAGCCTTTTATGCAAGTGGAACTTGTGATCTTTGTGGTGTGGTGGCATTTCCTTTTTAGCACAGCAGAAAGATTGTTGTTTAATATGCCGGCATGTTAGCCAGCACGTTGTGTGGCAATGAGCGTTTTTTCATATTCCAGAGCCAGACATCAGTTATAGTAACATGCGGCATGCTTTTCACAATGAGATTATGATGATTTTTAACACATTTTAGTTATCTACGGAAGCACTTCTTAATTATGGAATTTGTTTTGTTACTTCATTAATCCTTCCTTGTTTTACTCACGTGTAGTTGTGTCTGTGAAATACATTAACCTAGGAGTGCAAGTACAGGCAAAAACACATGTCTAAGGAATGAGGTCTGAGCCTCTGTGGATGACTAATGGCCTAGGGGGGCTCAAAATTAAAATAGGAAGAACAGCAAAACATACATCATACCCATCCAACCAGCCTGTGTGAGGTTGCACAATCGTCCAGATAATCAGTTTGGAGTTTTAAATTACAGGCTTTAAATCACTTTACAATTATTTTTTCTTCATGGCAACGCTTAAGCTTAACCATACACGCGTCAACTTTTGTTCCATCAATTTTTATTTTGGTCACTTGTAACTCATGCAAAAATTATTCCTTAAATGTGATTCCTTCCCAGTTATAAATATAAAGGTATATGTGAGTGCTGCTAAATAAGACTTTCAGATAGAAATCGGTGGAAACACCTAAAAATGCAGTCAGATACTTTGTGTGATCGAAATTTTCCAACCTGAACAATGTTTTTTTAAACTAGATACGTGCACCAACTGTTGTTGGGTCAATTTTTAGACCAAAAAATTCATCTAGACCAACATCTGCAATTTAAAGGATTGTGTTTTCTGCATAAACTTCCTTTAATCTGATCTTTGAATTAAAATAGAAGCATGTGTGGATGCAGTTTCTTTTAATCAAATATTTGCATAAAGGAAGCTGGTTAATACTTTTGCTTTTTTTTTCAGGATGAGCAAACTAAATGCAGACAATGATTCAGAGGTCCAAGGAACTCCCCAGAGCTTTGCTAATCCGTAAACAAAAGACATCACAGCAGCAATTTTTTTCCACAAAATAGTAGAGAATTTTTGTTCCTGGTTTTCCATAGTTCCAAAATTCAGACAGATAACATACTGTGTTTCCCTGAAAATAAGACAGTGTCTTATATACATTTTTGGTCCCAAAAATGGCCCACATCTTATTTTTGGGGATGTCTTATTTTTCCATGAAGAAGAATATGGCACTGGGGTATCAGGGTGGGGGGGGGGGGATCACTTAAAATGAACACACAGAGGGGGTTTAAATGGCATTAGAGACTTAGAGGGGGGATTACCATTTTAGTATCCCCCTCTGATCCCCCCTGTCCAGAGTTACAGTACCGTATCTTCAAAGATGCCTTATTTGGGGGTGGGGGGTGCCTTATATCTCAGCATGGGGCAAAAATCGGAAGATGCCTTTTTTCAATATAACAGGGTATTATTGTTTTCAAGGAGCTTGCACAGATGCCATTTTGCTATGTTTTTAATAGGCTCTATTTATTGTTGCCTATTCACACCAGTGTGTTGTGTAGAACAATGACCTTGCTTTCTGCATATAAGGGGCATTGACTTGTAGTTTTCTTATTAGGAGTATTCATATGTAGTATGCAAAATAAGTACAAGACATGTCGGTGCATGTTATCCTTCCACTCTGCTGAATGAACACCGACTTATCTGATAATGAAGAGTAAAATGTCCCATGTATTTGAGACTCAAGTAATCATTCCAGTTATGTCAGACCTTGGGTGGGTTGACCATTCTAAAAGTGTTTTTGGGGGGAATGTGCATTGAGTTTTTATGCATCTGGTGGGTAGGGAAGAGTTGTTGAAGTAGATTGGAGGAATGTTAACCGAAGCCTAACCTAATGTCTTTGGTCTGAACCACGGTGATAGTCTTCTTTGTGGCAAAAGAAATGGTTTAAAATGTTGCCTTTAGGTAGGTGATGCTGTTGTCTTCCCTCCAGATTTTTCATATTTAAAAATATTCTTTACGAGCTTTACCCAATGTAATTGCTTGATTATACTTTTTTTGTTATTGGTATATCTTCCTGCTGTTTTGATGCACTGTACTTCTTGTTTACTTGCTCTTGCTACTCATCAACGCTGTGCCAGAGCTCACATTGCAGATATTGGGCCTTGGATAAATAGATAGGGGATGATGGTTTCTGGAACAAGCTATTTATTTTGGATCCCAGCAATGAAAAGAGCAGCGGGGAGAAAAATATATAGCTAAAGGTCCCCACACACATAGCGAGTGAGGACCGACAGATGAGCTGTGGGGAGCAACGTGATGACATCATCACGCTGTACTCCATCGCTCGCAGTATCGGCGGGCAACTTTCGTGTGCCGGCCATTAGTTTCGACGGGGATGCTGGTCCCCATTCAAGCTAATGGTATCGGCCTGCTTGTTACGTGTGTGGGGAGCCTAAGTGTATGCTGCTTGGGGTATGAGTTTTAAAGCAAACCTGATTAGCAGAAATGCTCGCGCTGAGCATTTATGCTATTGGGATCAGCTCTGCTCTCTGCACGAGCAGATCCGGAAAAAGCCGAGGTCTTCAGCTTCTTCCGTGATCTGTGCTCCTGTGCTGATGACGTCATCGGCCGGGAGATTTAAAGGTACAGAATTTTTTTTTTTTTTGTCTGTTTAGTCTGTTTAGACATCCGCCGGTGTACAGGCTGAACGTACTCGACTACATTCAGCCTGACACCGGCAGATCGGGTCGGCGCAATGAAGACAGACCCGTCCACCGAGCAGGTAAGTCTATCTGCTATGTCGGGGCTCCCGACGTAATGGAAACAAGCCCTTACTGTGCACAGTGCTTCTCAAGGTGTGAAGTGTGTGTATGTCAAAGGACATGTTGTGCTGCAACCTCAGAATGGAAATATTTGCAGAGGAGACTCACAGATGTACACTGTGCTAAGTTAGGAAACCTTTGCTGTCTGTAGCCATTTTTGTTGTTTGTTTAAGCTGAAAAAAAGATTGTTTTTCTGTTTTACAAAAAGTTAAAAACTTTTTAGGTCAATATGCATATTTTGTGATCACTAAAGCAAGAAAATACTTTGGTTTTAACCAAATATAAAACTTCAACCTAAATAATTAGTTGTTTTCAAATGATCAAAATAGTAATAAATAATACTAGTATTTAAAGCAAGGGCATTCTTGACGAATAGCTTACTATAACATGACAGCTCTGATTGGCAGTTTGCTATGGATAACTTTTTGCTGCTGATGGTAGTGCATAAGGATAAAGGATAAATACATTAAATATGGATCATTTAAGCGGTCATGAACCAGTCAACCAATGTATGACCATCTTTAGGGGTGATGCACCATTAAGCTGACCATACACGGTTCGATATTTCCATTCATTTTCATAAAACTTGATTTTTAAGTTGATTCCTGGACACCTGGTGCGATCGACCAAAAGTGATTGAAAAAACAACCGGACATGTTGATATCATAAAAAAATCGATTACATTGTGTTGTAGTACAATTAATCGATGTCCGAACTGGACAAGGCAATCGATCTAGCAAAAGTCAACAAGTATATGCCTAGCTTTACTAAAAGTTCAAAATAGATTTTCTTTGCTTAATTGTTATTCTACTATTTAAACTTTCTTGATAATAGAAATCTAATAGACCTGTCTTTGACCCTGCCCAGTGAAATTTATAAAGAGTTAATTGGGTAAAAAACAGCCTTATCGAACATGACCTTTAACACGGCGATGTCCGATGCTTTGCCTGGGTCTCCAGGCAAAGCTCGGCTGAGAAGGAGGAGCCGAGGAGAGACATTTCTGCTCTCCCCAGCTCCTCTGATATCTGACAGCAGCGTGATGACGTCATCACGCTGCTGCAGGGTACGTCGGACGGCTTGAATATCGAGCCGTCTGTACCCTGCTTTAAATTTAACATTAATTGTATTCTTTCTGGAGTAAAATATACAAATGCCATCATGGCCAGACTAAGATCTAAACCAAAATACTATTACTTGTAAAAATTCAGTTCAGCAGCCAAAAACATCTTCCTGCATATTGAGTAATTTGTAAAATATTAAACTGATTTTTGCCAGCTTTAAGATTAACATTTGGCAATTTGAATATTGTATGAGAATCGTTGACCATTATATAAATTATGGACCCGTGGAACCATCTCTTGTTCCACTAACAATTGCTCTCTTAAGCACTGCCACCAGGTATGTCTATCTTAAGGTATCCCTACACGGGTCGATTTTTCACTCGATTTTCGACCGATCGACCATTGCGCGCGTTCACAGGAGAGATTGAGCGCCAATCAATTGGGTTATGCCCATTCTGCCCTATTGACCCCAAAATCAGGAATCGGAATCAACTAAAATCAGATCAGACATTGAACCAACATGTTTTTTTTGGGTCGATTGTTTGGCAATCGGAGTACGTTGGTGGACCCATAGCCCTATGCAGCAGCCTTTCCGATTGATGGATTTTGTGGAATCGGACATTTTGGAGATCGGCTCATGTCCAAATCGGCCACAAATCAGATTCCAAGGTGGTGTTTCATTGATTCCTGATCCAATCAATTGCTGATTCCCGATCGCCTAGAAAGATTGAATTGGGAATTGATTGGCAATTGATCGGTGACAAATCGGCCCGTGTATGGCTACCTTTATAACTGCCCGTTCAGTATGTTATTGACATGTTGTGACATGACCTCGTCCTTTTTGAAATCTTAATATGTGGAGATGTCCGCACCCTTATGGTCTCCAAGTATTAGCCTGAAAATCCAGTTTTTACCATTTGAAAATAAGATGAAGTTTAGTAAGCAAACTGGAGGATGTTGAGGGTGAATAGACCGCAATTCATGTGTAATCCTCACCTTTTTACCATGTAATCATCTAAGCCAGAGTCTAGGAAATTGCAATGGAAATATATTAGCATAACAAATACTAAGCACAAAATGACAAAGCAAACAGAGTTTACGTGTAGGCCAGCTTTGCATTGAGATGCACATAAGTATTGTTGCTCTTGTATAATAGCCACCATACCAGGTTGCAGAAACGTCCCCAGGGGGGCATCATCAGGTTTACTTTAGAATGCATTGTGAGGTTGGACATGAAACTTCAATTTCTTTGGACATTTTGCAAGTGTTTATGGTATGCACAAGTAAATTATAGGGTGGACATGGAATGCGGAATTCCTATTTGAACCAGAGCATGGCAGAGCAATATCATCTGCTAGGATACACATCTGCAAAAGGCCAAGTGTCTGGTTACATTCAGTAACATGAACCCTTGAGGGGGTTGTAACTTTAGAAGTTGCAACTGTAGAAGAAAGTTGAATTTGTGTTTATGAGTATACTTTACAAATTGAAATACATCAGGGCTGTTTAATGTACCAATTTGTAAAGACTATTATAGCCCATTAACACTAGCTGAATTTGCCTTGCAGTACCCCAACACAGCGTGGCTCACGTTCATGCAAGGTACATAGGTTTTCATAGGACAGACACCCTGCATTTGAGTTTATGGTAACATACAATGCTGTGCATTATTGAAAATGCCCTTCTGCATGCAATTTTGCAAATGCCTCACAAGCATCTCCTATACAACTTGTATGGGTGTCGCAAGTGAAGCACAGTGCAAAACACAGGGAGTTTTTTTCCCTGGTTAAGGGGTGCATCACCACAGGCACAGCACTCCTGGTGTGAAAGGGCCCTGAAGCTTTTCACACACATAGCAATTAATTTTGTGGCTGGGACCAATTGTTTTACAGCAACCGGAGGGGAGAAATGAGAGGCCCATTGCTGCATTCTTCTCCTTAGAAACGTTGGCAGGAGTTGTTCGGAGATCAGTTTTGCCAGATCACTGTGCAACCTCACCCAACAGCCGCAGGTTTATAAATATATGTTAGACCAGCGGTGTCCATGCAGTCGACCACGATCTAGTGGTCCATTGTGAGGACACTAGAAAGTGGATTGAAAAGCTTGTTTGGGTTTATTAACTGGCCCGTATTCAAGCAGAGGGACTTCCACAGTGCCCTAGTAAGTATGCGGCCAACATCCCAAATACAATAATACAAGAAATGTTTAATGGATGGAGAAGACTGGTGGTCCCAGTCTATCCACCCATTAAGTTTTTCTGCCTGCCGAGTAGCAGGTCTGGGTGGGGGGCATCCTTGGGGCACCAGCCTACACACTAGGTTTTAATAAAGTTGTTGTCCATACAGTGGAGGTATGTTCCCTAACTAACTTGGAAAATTACTGGCAATCACCGAAATATATATATTTTAAAATGTATTTATTGCCTCAACGCTGAATGAAAAGGCATAGGAAGTGTAACAACACCATCAATGTATTATATGTTTTAGTGATTATTTTATTGTTGTTTTTTATATGTGGTCCTTTTTGTAAATAAAGACCCTTTAATGTATATAAAACTTTTTCTGTGTAGTGCCTTAAAAGCCCCTTAAAAATTACAGGGATTGTTCCTCCATTAGGCTTAAGGAGTGGCTTCAGGATAAACTCTTACAATTTGTGACACACTGTGTGAATGAGCCCTACGTTAACAAGATTTCACCCTATTCACTAACATTATCTTTCCAGTTCAGCAACCTCTATTCCTTTAGTAAATGAACACCATTGTGTACATGTTTTGGTTTTTTTTAGAATGAAAGTACACCCCTTTATCCACTGCTCTCTGTCTGCACAACCAAACATCAAGTTTTGTTACCGTGTAGGTTTCGGTATCGAGTGCAATTATTTAGTAAAGTCCCTTTAAGGCAGTATTTGCATATAAATGTTCTTACTGCAAAGGGAACAGGTACGCATAATTGCTTGCAGTTTGTTATATAGACATGTAATCAATCGGGGCATCTACAGAAACAGGTATTTCCATCCCTGCAATGCAGGCTTGTATATGGGGAGAGAAGCCTTGTTTGTGCTTTTTTTCTTGATCTGCCACAGTTGCATTTGGGAGAATTTTAAATAGATATAAACCCAAATTAGATGATGTTTAGTTGCCGGAAGCCTTGTGCATTTTTGTACAATCTGATCTTTAGTCACCACTTCAGTCACCATTTGCTGTCTAAATGCTCTTGGTCCGGTATCCACTGCTATAAATGGATAAATAAAATCAGTAAGGAACAAGTTGGTAATCCTGCCATTGTAGCCAGTCAGAACCATTTTAACAGGATAGCCCCCCATACACGCTTATATAGGTCGATCGGCCGAAACATCAGATGGATATCTAAAGCTTAAAGTGGTAATTCGGGCCAGAATTGGCCGCCAAATTTATCTAAAGCTGGGAATAGACGGTACGATTTACCATCTATTCCTTACCCGATTCTCTGCACTAGAAGCTGAGTGAGTGCTGAGAATCGGACGGCACTCTTTATGTGCAGCTCATTACTTCCGCTGGGGGCAGCTGTCCCTAGCCAATCCGACAGGACAGCTAATTTTAGCTCAATCCTCGTTAGTTGCTACAACCATTTCCTGTACGACCCGATCCTTAAGGGATGCAGGAGCGGGGATCGGATCGTGCAGGAATTGCCCAGCTTAAGCCATTATGGACTTGTCCGTAATTCTTAGACCGATGGAATTACTTTGGGTCGATCTGTCAGGAGATCGGCAGAAAATCTAATCCTGTATGGGGGGGCTGAAGACATACAAAAACTGCATAACTTTTATTTTCTGATTAAGATGTTTTGACCTCGTTTTAAATGGTTGTTTTTCATGCTGTTGTCAGTCAGGTGGGTTGTTTATAAAAGACCCCATTTTTACCCTATTGAGCAAGCCTTGTTATATTCACCAGGTGGTTGCACTAACTGTTCATTTACCGAGCAGTAAACAAACCCTAACTATATCTGCGTCCCAAATACTGTAACATTTTTCAAAATGGATAGTGATAATAGTACTTGGTTGTTAAAAATCTTAGTCTTATTGGGAACATTTCCCTTGAAGAACAATGAAGAAAATGCCCTCTTACCAGAATATATAGTGTTGGGACAACAAGAACATTTTAGATAATAAAAAGTGGCTTCCAACTCGGTCAGTGTTGGGGCAATTTCAGCAACAAATAGTAATGTTTCATACCTGTCACATCTGGCTAATACCATTGATGGCCTAACGTTCTGCAACGTGTGTATAAATGACAGATTGCAACTTCCCTGGTTTACTTTGTTAGATATATATTGCTTTCTCATACAATACCTAGTAAGCCATACAAATAGACCCCTTTGGTTCCAGGTTCAGTCAACAATCTTCTTGTTTATGGGAATGCCTTTTGACCTTGGTGGTATGGCCTAACTGCACTTTTTTGGGCTCTATTTCAGAGTACCAGATGCAAAAGCTTGTTGAGTCTGTTTGATAGCAAACATTAAATATTTATCTTAAGAAGTACAGACATTGACACGATCTGCTTATTTTTCATCATAAAATCAGTAAATCATTTATTATCTTTATATTATGTTGCATTTGTCCTCGTGTTATCAGCAAACATTCCAGCACACCATTTAAGACTGTTTAAAGCATAGACGTTTTTATTTACGCAGTAAAAGATAGAAGTTTTATGCGCTTGCTGTAGTTCTTCCAGATGAGCGCTGTTTTTAAGCTGTAAGTGAGAAGTACAAAAAAATACAGAGACAGGTCATAACATGATACATTCTAAATATTCAAAGGTTTTCCAAATTGGATCTTGTATTAGATGTGGTGATAATTATGCCAACTTGACTTATTCCACCTTTTAGCATCGCTTTTTGTATATGAATGTTATGACTGGTCTCTGTATTTAAGTTTATGGTTTTATCCATTCAACTCCCATGAACTAAGCATACCCTGTGATTGATTCTCTCCCAAATGTTCTGTAAGCGTATGTCTCACTTTCCTGTGTCCTGAGAAAGCAAGGTAACATTTATCAGAGAGCCCTTTCATATATTCCCAGGAAAAGGTGTAGTGTTTCTATCCAAAAGGCTCATTCATAAGCTAAGGCAGACTTCCTTTTTTGATTTTGGCTTTTCAATTGCAGAGGGTAACGTCTCCAGAAATATGAAAGGGGGAAAAGAAACTAAACTTGTTCAAGCACACCCTCTTGGATCTCACTTTTGTTGGACACTTTTTGAAATCCATAACCGTATAAATAATGTTTAGTGTCGCATTCAAATCCGGATAATTTATTTTCCAGTCTGCGAATAGGAGATTACTAGCTGTAACTCTGTTGCAAGGAGGCTGTTTACACTCGTATATCCTAGAGATAAACTTGTGGTGTGTGCAACACCTAAACCTTTCATATGACAGTTTTGTAAACAATTTTCGAATTATTTGGAAATCCAAAAGGGTTTACCACAAACTTCGCAATATGCAACATTTTCAGAGTAGCGGAGGTGATGTAGGGTTAGCTGAAAAAGGAATGTAGGAGCAAACTTTATTTCATAGCATGGCAACAGATAGGTTATACATATTTGAAGGTCTAAACATCAGGAACTTTGCAGGTTTTGCATTGATGCACTGAATATTTGTTATTTATGCTATAAAATAATATTAGAAAACCTAAAGAAAAATTAAACATAAATAAAATGTAAATACAGAGTTTAAATGTCTCCTTCCACCTACAGTTGTCCTGCTTCCCACTAAGGGCAAAACATATAAAGGGAGTTCGATGACCCAAACCTCCAGAGCAGTTCTGCTCTCCCCAGCTGCTCCGATATCTGACAGCAGCATGATGTCATCACGCTGCTGCAGGTTACATCGGACGGCTCGAATATCGAGCCGTCTGTACCCTGCTTAAATGGCAAGTGTGTAAGAAAAAAATCTATGCCCACAAAGCTTGTTCGGCCAGAGAACGGACATGTCCATAAATCTCTGGCTGATGCTATTAGTTTGAATGGGGACCGGCATCCACGTTCAAACTATAGGCTGGCACACAAAGGGTGCCCGCCGATACTTTGAGCAACGGGGTGCAGCGTGATGATGTCCTCATGCTGCGCTTCGTCTTACTTATGTGGAGGCCTTAAGAAAAGTCTTTGGTGAGCTTTCAGTAATATGGTTTGGGAAATAACAAGTATAACTATTTAATGCATATATCCATCGAGAGCAGTTTTATATCATGATCTCTTAAATGGTCTTTTTATGGTTTTAAAGTTTCAGAGATCAAATATTACTTTCTTTTACCTAATGTTGACTTTTACTGCTGGTATTTTTTTAAAGCTTTTTATTTTTAATAAAACTTCACCTACTGCACAGGTGTCCAAGCCCCTTCAAAGAGACAAAGTTTTACTGCTCTAACCATGAATAAACAAAAACACATGGTGGGCTACTGTCAGTCATTTTCAGCACCTTGCGAGGTTGCCGTGTTCATTTTAAAGCAATTTATGATATAAAAAAAGTTTGACAAACCAAAGAGGTGTTTCCTTTTGACTGCCAAAGAACATTACAGCAGCAACTCTACAGTTAGTGTGTATATATATATATATATATATATATATATATATATATACACACTATGTACAGGAGACATCTTATTTTTCATTTTGGTTCTGCACATAACCACATGAACTTTAGACTTTCTAATTTTGAGGGTGAAAAAGATTGCATAGAAATATAAAGAATTAATATTTTTTATGATGCTTCCACTTCACTATATCCTATATGAAGAAGCAAAGTAGCCAGCATTGAACACCAGTACACCATCTCTCAATTGTAGATAAACTATTAGACTTGTATGGACTAAGTGAACCTAAACTCAAAAATGAAAATAATGTAATAAAATGTGTTACTTCTGAACTGTCCCAGTTGCTCCAAAATCCTAAAACAATACACATGCCTGCTCTGCTCTAAACTGTGGAAGTCGCTATGTTAATTTTTTTTTTTTGCAGCTTCTTCCGTGTTCTGAAGCTTAAGTAGCTGCAATAATGCGCAATCATTTCTTGTAAAAAGTAAGTGTTTTCATGTAAAAAAAACTAAAGTCCATAGGATTGTATAGAGGATCTCATCTGTTCGCACCTTTTATTGAGATCACAGCAACAGTGGTGTTGGATAGAGGATTATCTAAAGCAGTTAAGATTGTTTTGTTTTTAAGATAACGGTTTTTTTAACTATGAATAAAAAAACAGAACAAAAAATCCTTGACTAGACGTTAATGATGGCCATTACACTCTGAGATAAAAATTAGGATCGATTAAAACCGACCAATAATGCATTTATCGCCGGAAATCGTGCATGTCCAAATGGTACAGCCGATATATTACGATCGGAATTTCCGATTTTTACGGTCGTTAATTTATTGGACATGTTCAAAAAAATTTTATTGGTCTGGCAACATGGAAAACTTCACTTATGTGT
The DNA here is from genome assembly GCA_036250615.1 of Ptychadena robeensis. Classification (NCBI taxonomy): domain Eukaryota; kingdom Metazoa; phylum Chordata; class Amphibia; order Anura; family Ptychadenidae; genus Ptychadena; species Ptychadena robeensis. The sequence continues at coordinate 47,402,210 of CM070033.1, read as the reverse complement.
TTTCCTAGTTTTAACAACCAATTAATGCCGATGCGGAAACATTAGCCATAGTTAAACTGCCGAGGGACCGGCACGTTGCTCACACTGACATGGGGTCTAAACAGCATGTCAGCCATATATTTATAATAGTAGACAAGATTTTATATATGTATGTATATATACATTTATTCGATGTATGTATGTATATATACATCTGTATAGATGTATGTATGTATATATCATATGCTTATAGAGGTATGTATGTATATATAATCTACATAGATGTAGTGTATGTATAATACATCTACATAGATGTATGTATGTATTATATACATTACATAGATGTATGTATGTATATATATATCTACATAGATGTATGTATGTATATATAATATACATCGATGTATGTATATAATAGATATTACACATCTATATAGATGTGTTATTATTATATATACATCTATATAGATGTGTATAGTATATATATATACATACATCTATAAGAATGTGTATATATATATATATATATATATATACCTACATACATCTATATAGATGTATATATTATATTATATACATACATCTATATAGATGTGTATATATATATTATATACAACATACATCTATATAAGAGGTAGTATAACATACATTATATAGGGTTATAGGGTTTTGCCGAAATTACGATTTCCAAACAGATAGCGATGTTCGGGATATATTGGTGTTTTAATCATCCTAATTGTTATCTCAGAGTGTTATGGCCAGCTAAGAGTTTTTTCTTAATCCCCATTGCTTCTAATTTTGCTTGACCTTTAGTTCAAAATTTATTTTAGGTGCTCTTGCTGGTAACACCCCAGCCAACGTCCAATTTGCCTTAAACACGTAAGAGATCAATGGGAATTTCCGTTCCCCTCCCCGTTAACACAGTGGGTTTTAACCCGTTTCCTTGTCCAGAATGCCCCTTCAAATCAGTAACATCAGTCCTCTAGTGGCCATAAGTGTTATTGCAATTCTTTAACTCCCGGAAGACTGCATTTGCAGAGAATAAACATGGTGGTCTAATCGCATGCCATACACACGCCGATGTGTTGCAGCAGACTACCCCCGATTGTCGCTCCGGGAGGCTAAACCGTGATGGTACGCTTCACACGTTAGCCTCCCATTGCATTCTGGGGCCCCACAATCGGCAAGGAACCCTTTGTGTGCCGGCCCATAAGCAGCGCTGGAGACGCGTTTCATTGCTGCTTATGGCAAGCGGTACCATCGGCTCAGATTTTCGACAGTCGGATCTCTGCGGCGAGAAGTGGGGCGACAGGGGATCTGGTCCCCCCATGGGGACCATGCCGATAAACGGCCGGATTTTAACCTGACGGACGGCTGGAGAGCGTGCACGCCCGTCGGTCAGATTAGAAATAGGCCGTTTATCGGTATGTGTATGGCCAGCATAACAGGCAAGGACAACAGGCAAATGGGTAAATCTATTTATTCTAGGAGAAAAGTACCTCTCCACCATTGTTACAACTCAGAATAAAATTTTAATTCATGGTTTTTGACTGACATCAGTTATGTCCGTTTTAATATTGCTATAGTTTTAACTTATTGAATGATAGTCGGGTCCTTTTGAGTTTGTCTTTATTGTCTGTTTAGGTTGGGGGGAGAGGGTGCAAGAAGATCTGCATGTTATTTCATTGTCTGGTGGCCCATTCATCAAGTGGAACAATGAAAACAATATGGGGGGTTTTTTTTGTTTTTTTTTTTAAAAGGATTTTATTTTATGGTGTTTTGGTTTTTTGTTAACAGTGTAAAATTTAAAAAAATTGACCAACACTGGCTAGTCGACATGGTGGCAGAGAGATTTGAAGTTTTTCCATGTTACAAGGTAAAATGTTAGAAAAAAAAAAAACCTTTATTTTGTTTTCCCCCAGGAAAAAAAAAGGACAGCTATTAAAAAATTTGTATTGAACAAATAGAACCGTTTAAAAATTTATGCGCAACATACAAAGGGTAATTTTATTTTAAATTAGAGCACTTTTCTTCTCCCAAGTGGTTTCTTTCATGTAAATTGTAAGTAGAGTCTCTCCTTTCTTGCCTAAAGGCATTTCTAAAACCAGTCATCATTTACTATCTGTGCTTGATAGATGTGTATAAAACAAGAAGAAACATTCACAGCTAAGGCATTTATTAAAGCTAGCCAACACGGCACGGAGTGCCCTGGCTGACGATTCGCAACCCGAGGATTCCGCGATTCCGCCGGAATCCACAGGTGAGAAACGATTAGCCAATCGGGAAATCCGATCGTGGCAGCCCCACCTGTACGCCCGGATCGGGAGGGATCGGTGTCCGATGCTCGCCTCCCGGACCGGCAAGGGCCCCATGATCAGAGCAGAATAGGACCGAAAGGGACCAACAGGTTGGTTCTTCCTCGATCGATTCTGGCCCCTGACTCCATCGGAACTGTGCGAATTCGGACGGGAAGTTGGGCTCAGGGATTCCGGCAGTATGGATCCGCTTGCACGCGCCGGAATCCATCGCGCCAGAATCGGCACGATCCGTGCCGTGTATGGCAGCCTTTACACCAGGTGAACATCATTGTTTTTTTTTATCACAAGCAGTCTATAACAACATTTTAAAGCCCCCTACACCTTTCATCACTGTACATTTTCTTTAGATCTACCACAACTTTGTAGTGATGGGTCCTGAGGGGTTTAGCTAGCCACACTGGTTCCATTTAGCATTCATTGATGTTGGATAGATTTGTAGTTCTTGGAAAACGAAAATATTTATTTTAATTTTAATTCATGTACATCCACATGGGGAGATAATGTCAATTTTCGACTGAAAAGTTAACAATCGGAAGTGATGGGTTAAGGGGAGTGCCAGACCATTGATTATCACTGACTTGACCAAAAAAAAGCTCAAGATGTAGTTCGATGAGTGTACACGATTAAAATTCTCCACTTCTGTCACGATTCATTCGCGTTTTGAGAAAAATCAATCACTATCGTCGATTGTACTATGTGGGCAGAAACGTTTTCTTCATTGTAAAAACGTTGATGTGAACGCTAAATCTGAACCGTGTGTGCTAGCTTTAGAAAGGTCCTTATACTGGTTTGGTAGATGAAAATCGATGTACAGAAAATTGTATGGTAAGTTGCATGGAGGCGTTGTGTTATTAAGTTGGTGGTTGTTCATTAACTTTTTTGTGTTTTGTTTTTAATACTCATTAATCCGCCCAGTTATGGACTGGCAGCACCTGTCCAGCGCTCCAACTGGATATCACTACTGGACGAGTCTGCGTCAGTAGAAATCACGGCTGTGGTAGATCATACCTGCGTGTCCTGTGACATGCGGCTAATCCTCTCAGCTGCCTGTCTTCCCCCCCCCGCTCCGAGGACGTGATGATACTAGGGAGGCGGCTGGAATTATGAACGTAACAGTATTAGCAGTTTTCTTGTAGAAAACTGTTCAAACTCCCCCTAGTACTAAATATCGCAGAATAAATGCCTGATGCCCCAGATGTGCCCATTTGCAGTAATACCCTCTCTACGTGTGATTTTATCACAAGGTTTGAGAGGGTTAAGTGCAAATGGGAAATTGTGGCACAGGACTTTATTTGGCGATATTTCGTACATAGTCACAATTGTTTTGTGTCCTAATTGTGTGTTTTTTTTTTTCATTATTTTTATTTTTTAAAAAAAAAATTTATTTACATAATTGTTTGTTTTCAAACATTATTATAGTCAGGTGTCTAGTAGACCCCTTGTACGACATATTTTGGGGAAGTTTACAGGCTACGACATAAAGAAAAATTCCAGGGAAGTTGTGCACTTTTGGTACAGAAATCTGGACCTCAGCAGTGCGCTAGGGAGGTTAAGCTATCCAGCAGCAACAGTCCCCCCTCTTTAACAAAGTTAACATTTTCAAACTTTTAACAGATTGTGGTTCATTAAATAACAGTGCGTCTATAACTGTTGCCTTCTTCTAGGCACATGTACTGGTAAATAACTACTATGGGACTTTTACTGGTATGTCTTTTTTATAGGTTTTTGAAGATGTAGAGGCAGACTTGGTTACAAAGTGATTAAGATTGCATTTACACAGGCAGATGCTGACAGCCCTAAAACAGCAACGGCATGAGGGTTTCCCTGGGAGGTTATCCGGAACTGATCCATTAATATTGGGGGGCCTTTATGAACTTCTCCCAAGCCCCTGTACACAGGGGTGACCAGTCGCTGTTTCGCTACTGTCCGCAGCCCAGAAAGCGCCTGTGTAAATGTAGCCATTGGGAAATCATGTCATGGCTGACAGTGTTTTGGGACCTTTTTATTTGTCTGTTGTCATGTCTATGACATCAGCATAATTTTTAAATAATGTTTATAACTATATTCAGAATTGTTAACAGTAGCATTATTACCTTGCTGACTGGTGAATGATGTCCACCTTCATGTCTATCTGAACCTGTATGCCAACGCTGGAAGTTTCTCCACATGGACTATGACTATTAACCCAAACCTGGAAAACATTGATGAATGGACTTAGAAGGACATTAGACCAGTTTAACAATTGCTTCAATGGGTGATCCATATACCCTTGACCGTATTCCCCTGACGAAGCCCTCAACAGAAGGGCGAAACGCGTTGGGCAGTTTTATCCCAAATTACGATTTATGAAGCATTAAGTTTGATATTTTAATATGTCGGATTTATGTGATCCATCATCTATGTATGTGTTGGTGATAATTTTATCATGTTGTGCACTTGTCTTTTGTACCTGTTCCTCAATAAATGTATACCTTTACCTCTAACGTGTCTATGACCATGTGCCTTAAAGTCCCAGGGGCTAGCCACCTCAAAACTTGGGACTTGGGGTTGGGTCCAAATGGTTTATCCTTTTTGTATATATCTAGGGATGTTGGCACACACCGTACTTTCCCTCACATGTCCCAGTATCTAACCTTGCAGTACTTTGTTGAGATTAATTTCAGTTGCCCCTAGAAAATAAAGGCACCCCAGCTCACAGCTGCACATGAGGTTTGGGAGTGCATGTGATTTCCTACCGTTAAGCGTGATAGAGCCTTAAACTAAGGTATAAACTAAGCTAGGTTTGGGGGGTATTCTTAACTCCACAAGTAAGACCACTTCAAAAAGTCAGTATGCTTTGGATGTAACAGCAAGATATATTTTATTTTTTATAAATAATTATTTGAATATATACTTTGAATTTGCACCTATAGTGCAAATGATACAGATATACATTACAGTTTGTTGAACATATTGTATATGGTAAGCCTAACTACAAACTAATATACATAGTTTGAACACTAGGTTCAGTGGCTAGCACTCAGTAGAGAAAGGTGGTTTGGAAGCGCTTTTTTTTTTTTTTTTGCACATGAAAAACTTCCTACATTTGTTCACATTTCATGGTTTCCTGAGCGTGACAATGTAAACTGGTTAATGAGACGCAAGGTCTGTACTGTTGTGAAAGACTGAGGTTTTAAGTCAGATAACAATAGTGAAAAACAAGCTGTATGACTTAATGGAATTATGGGAAGATAAGTATGTGAGCCACCTCATCTCTAATCATATGCTTAAGCGCAATACATTTGTTTTGTGACTTCTGCATATTAATGTGTTATATATAACTTTTCTTAGACCAGTCTTGCAACTTCTCTGTTTTAGGAAACCATGTGTTAACATAATATCAACAACTAAAAAGCTCTTCAGTCCATGATGATAATAAACTGGAGCGATAAAGTGTGGGCTGGGACCAAGTGTTCTTGTTTAGTATTAACCAGATTATATCAATACAAGTCTGAAATGCAATACAAGTTTTTAAACATATACTCTACTTTAGCATTCTTCGGCGTAACGTATACCTGAGCTCGGCAGTACTTTTGCAAATACCTATAGCCAAGTTAAGCTAGTGGTGTTTCTTCTGGATCGATTAGATTCATAATGAATTATTATTAATTTACATAGACCACTTCAATCTGAACTTCAATCGGTTCGATACCAAAATCGACGATTTAGATATCTTTTTTAGTCGAAATCTCACCACAATCGCAAACTCAATGTGGGGTGTATGTTGTTTTGATTAAGATAGATTTTCGATTAGACGATTGAATTCCTCGATCTAATTGAGAATCGATTGAACGTAAATCGAACCATGTGTGGCTAGCCTAACCCTGACAGACAATTTCACACACATCTTTTGTTTCAACAAGCCTTTTTCAGAAGACAGAATCAGTTCCCCTCTTTCAGTAGATAGTGCTGTTGACTCATTACATTAGATTGGCACTCAAGGTTAAGTAAACACTTTTCTCAGAAGAAGCTACTATTTATAGTCTGACAGTAAAGCTAGCCACACATGGTTCAATCGTGGTTCGATTAGATTTTGTAGTTCGATCAAAAAAATCGAAAATCGTTTTTAATTTAATCGATGTACATCACATGGGGAGTACGATTATTGTTCAATTTCGACTGAAAAGTTAATCAAAGTAATCCAAAATCGTCGAATGAATTCCTCTTACAATTTAGTTTCAATTGGAAGTTAAAGGGAAGTAGCCAAAAAAATAGAGCCACAAAATCGAGCCCAAAAAAAAAGGACCGAGCAAAATTTTCCAACCTGTCCGATCACTTAACAATCGGCGATTTGACAAAAATCAATCAATGATCGTCGATTGTACTATGTGGGCAGCACATGGATTTTTTTTTTAGAATTGTTCGGGTTTTTTTTATCGAAAAACGTCAATTGAATGCTAAAATCGAACCATGTGTGGCTAACTTAAGGCTATTTTTTGAGCGTTTCCTTGCGACTTGCCCACGGCTTAAGGAACGCTCCTGCCGCACTGATTTGGTAAATGAAAGACGCGGAATAACAGCGCCCCATGGGGGCGAACAGCATGGGGCGCTACTTTTGCGTGTCTTGGAGACAGGTCCATTGATCGTTCTGTGCTGCACTGAAGACACAGCATTCCACAGCTTCAAAACAGCACCGCGAAAGGGAAAGTGTCCTCTCTGCGGAAGGGAAATAGAAGAAGTGGACAAATCCCCTTAAGGTAGGCATACAGGGCTAGATTATCTCTTTTACACAATCGTTTGAAAATGTTTTTTAACCGATTTTTGGTTTGGAATTGTTGTGGATTTACAACCGATCGCTTCCTTTCCTTAGCCTTGTATGCATGCTCCATAGTACCATTAGATACAAAACCATTGAAATACAAAGAAAACCCATCAGATACTTAAATCGACTGACATTTACCAAAATGTCCGATCACTTTTCGATTGTGTTTTTCCTTATCTCAATTTTCCTTATCTCTTACTTTTGATCGATCGATTCAGCTAAAAGGGAATCGATTTTAAAACTATCACTTTTTAAGTCGATCGAACAGAAATATTTAACAGTGTATGGCCAACTTTAGTAAAATTTTTCTGAGCTATACAATAAAAGTCATTTTGAGCATTTATAGAAAGCAAATTCATGGCAGCCCCATGAGACACAAAAACCATTCTGCAGCTCTGTATGATGAAATGGCGCAGTGCATTACTTACAATGGCTGGCCCATACACAGGTCGAGCGCATTGCAATGACGTCATCGCGTTGCACTCAAGCTTCAGAGATTGCACGGAGAGTCCAGGACCACCAGCACTCCAAATACAACTGTTTAAGATAACACAGGTTTATAAAGGAGGAGTTATTCCTAGACTGAAAGTCATCTGAGCTTGTGACAAATTTGCTGTTCAAGAAGAGTTTCCTGTTGACGGGGCCTGAGACAGATCCATTATGACATAAAGCAGTACACTTCATAACTAGGAGAGGATAAGAGGCATCTGGATCCTTTCCTGCTGAATACTACTTAATACGTTTAATGCAAATACAGTAGAGATAACACAGTTATCACTTCCAAGCACTTTGGATGATCTGCCTTTTTTAAGGAACATCTTTAAATTTGACATGTGGACATTTTTCAGATAAGTTACTGCTGTAACAAGACTTGTATATTGTTAGAGGTTTTCATTGCCCTAATGCAGTGGTTCCCAAACTTTCCCAGCAGGGCCCCCCTTTTCTAATAAG
>CM070033.1:47358343-47375517 GCA_036250615.1 Ptychadena robeensis | reverse complement strand
CTCAAGCTGCTGATCCCGGCCATAACCCTTCCACTTCCCATCAAACATAAAATCGGCCGAGGGAAAATGTTCGATCGAAGTAGGTAAAATCGGACAACAATTGGTTGCTTTATTTGGGGTATAATGAAATACAGTCCGATCGATCAAAGATCCTCGTATCGAAAAACATTGATTGTTTTTAATTGATCGGACGAAAAATCGGGGCGTGTATGGGGGCCTTTACTGTATGCCTAGATAGTAAATCAATTCCCCATACCAAGGAGCACCATTACTATATTGGAAGCTTTGAGTGTCAGGAAAAAATGAACCATTGCAATTTTGTTTGTTTATGGACAGTTAAACTGGCCATACACGTATAGATGGCTGCTGGAATGATGGCACAGTGCCGGCTAACGCAGCCAAGCAGGTCGATCAAGCAAGTATCGTACATTTTCGTAAATCCTGCTCGATCTGCTTTCCTTGGATGGGGATCCAGGATTGAACAGGTATGTGGCACCTTAAGTGGTGCGCCTTGATTCCCGTCCAGTTGGCGTCCCCTCGGTCACAGTGTGGTGACATCATCGCAATGTCATCGCGCTGTGCTCCAAAGGCTCATTTATTGGGTGCCCATCGTTGTGTGTATGGGCACATTTTAAAGTATAAAATGTCAAGTATCTCAAGTAAGAAGTGAGATTAAAGTCCTTTCATCTTTATGGTATCGCACCAACGCACCTTCTAAAGCAGGGTACAGATGGCTTGATCAGATATCGGCAGAGCCGGGGAGACGGCTCAGCCGATGCTTTACATGGAGACCCGCAGTCTCTAGGCAAAGCAACGGACATCAGCCGTATTTAACGGTCATGTCTGATATGGCTGTTTTCAAGCGGGATTGCTTGGTCCTGCTCGAAAACTGGGATGGCCGCATATGATATGGGCCAGGTAGATGTCTGTACCCTGCTTTAAGGACTGTGGGTGATAACATATCAGACAGGTTAAGCCTTGTATGGCGCATTATGAGTCCTGCGTGAGCAATAATGAATTGTAAGTAATAATAGTCCTGAAGCCTCTATGCTGTCTTCATTATAGCATACTTGGTCATCTTTGAATTCCCAGAAATAACTTGTTTATACAAATAATGCTTAAATGGTATTACTCTTGTGGGCTGTCAGCTCTCTAATCTAAGTAGAGATTGTACAATCAAACATAACCAGTACAAAGTGCAGCAGTCTGTGTTATGGGCCAAGTACGGATCTTGTGTTATCTACATAGTTCTGATTACTGAGCAGTACTGTACAGATGGTGAGTAACAAAGCATAACCGACACTGAGAATAGAATCAGATATGTATATGACACATGACATGTATATGTATGTGGTATAACTGGTGCTCTTCACATCTATTTTAAAGAAAAAGTCAAATAAGAGCCTGTAAAGGTGTCCACACAAGGCTCGATTTTTAATAGATTAGAATCGAGTAATGTGCGGGTTCACCACGCTTGATTGTGCTCTGATCTATAAACAAATCTAGCCGTGGGTCTTTAAGTGGGATCAACATGTCTGTGAATCATGTTTGCAAGTCATGACAATGGGCACCTAAAGTGGTGAGCCTGGATTCCCATCCAACGAGCGCCCAAGCGGGTCATCTCTCGAGCCCTGGACGGGGATGGACACCTTTAGTTGCAGTACAGACAGAGAATCAACTTCTGAAGCGACATCATGGGACTCCGATTAAATTAAACAGAAAAAACACAATGCTGTGCTTGGAAATGTATCCGAAGTTACATATTTCTGTGTAGCAAAAGTATGTGACCCCCTGGATTCTGACTTGTTTTTGATAACCTAAAAGAAAGGTTCACCCAGTAAGCATCATGTGGACACTTTTTTACTGGCTTCCCTTTTTTGTAATTTTATGACAAACTGGTCATATCTAAGGCCACTATTCTAGTGAAGTTCCCCAATATGTTTCCATCCCATCCTCACACCTTTGTACATGACATTCTGTGCTGTTTGCGACAGAGGGCAAAGATAAAACTAGAAGAGGACATCATTCCGATCAGCAAATACTTCCATTCTACATAGATGACCAATGTAATGTACCGTAATGACCACGATGGGGGGATTAGATGTCGCAGTGAATGAGCGTTCTATTTCAACCCTCTCTGTGTATTCTTAAATCTAAGGTTTCTTTTCCATTTGGATAACAGACATTTATTGCGCACATTGTACTTGACATGACACACACATATATATACTGTATATATGAGCTGCAGGTTTTCTCTGGTTTCTGTAGGCACGTATGTAGCAATGTGTTTATCACAGGGAGACGCTGATAGCGCGGAGACTTCTCCTACACATTCCTAGCTCGGAGAAATCTGCGCGCTGAGGAACTGCAATGAGCCGGCAGGAAGTCTGCTTGCGGGTTGAGTAATCCTGTCTTTTAGGATTCCTCCATTCTTCTTTCACTTCTGGTTTTCAGTTTCCTGAATGTCGTTTCAAAATTAAACAAAGTGTAATTGTGCAAGAAAAGCATATATTTTCCATGAGAAGTCTGGGCTCCGTGACTAGACCTTCGTTTATTACATTTATAGACATACAGCGTGTTTATTCTGAGTCATATACTTCTTCTAAGTTGTCCTGTACAAGTCATCATGTTCTGCTTCTGTCGGAGGCTCAATAAAGCTAAAAGTAACCACGATGGAGCAATACAAGGGTCTTTGGAGGCAGCAACTTACTTAGGGCTTGTTTCCACTACAGCGGATGCATGCTGTTCTATCCACGTGTCTGCCACCGCTACCGACCGCAACCCATGCAGTTTAGCATGCGGTCGCACGCGATCGCTGTGCAAGCAGATGAAGATTTTGTCCCTCGACCGCGCCCTTAGGAAATGAGTAGGCGCAGTCAATATCCACGTCCATAGTGAATATGCATGCAGATTTTGACTGCGTCTATTCATGTCAATGGACGCGGAGTTCAGCACGTGGATTAGGGTGGCATTCAGGTCCGCGCAAATGGACACTGGCCAATGTATTGCCTATGGTTGCGGTTAGTAGCGGCCATGCGGATAGAACCGCATCCATCCACATCTGTCAGCAGTAGCTGAAACAAGCCCTTAAGGTGGCCATACACGGGTTCATACCTGTTCCCCGTCACCATGCTTCACTCGAGCTTGGTTGATTGTGCTGAGAATCGATTCACAATACTTCTGCGTCGGAGCCCGGAGATCCAAGGAGGCCTGTTCACTTACTATCTTAATGGATGCCCGGACCACAGGTCTACACTTCTGTGCCATCGAGCTCATTTGATACTTTGGATGGGGAACCTTGGTCAATTCCAAAATTGTCTCGTGTATGACCAGCCTAAAGCTGGCAATACACCTTTAGATCTCTCTAATATCTCAGATATCCTTTAGATCTACCAACAACTATGTAGTGCCGGGTCCTCTGCGATTGAACACAGGTAGACTTGATGGTTAGAAAGTCCCTCATATTACATGGTTTTGATAAAACAAAAGGAGATCTGAATGAAATCTGACAGATAAATCTAAAGGTGTATGGGGGCCCTAACAGTAACACCACTCAACAATGTATTCTCAAGATCCATTTTAAGCAAAGCGATCCTTGTGTGTGCCGGGCCAGGTTATAAAGAGTATGTCTTGGCACCCTTGCGCTGTGAGCCTGACCAGGCCTGTTTATTTGCTCTGAGCCTAGCTTGTCTCTAATCGTATAGTAGAACAATGGCGTTGCAGGAGGTGTCAGGTGTAGGAATATGGCCAAATGTTCACTTTCTAAATGGCAATTCTTTCTTTTCCAGCCTCCACCAGATCCCGGATACAGAGGCAGAAGTCGGAAGAGTTATCAAACTGTGTGACCAAAGAAGAGCAGTAGGAGGCTTTGGGGTCATTGCTATGTGTGGTCACTGGTTTTATGTTCTGGAAACTCCTTTCATTATTTATACTATTGTACAAGTGGCAAAGACCGCAGAGCTGCCATGCATTGTCATTATTCCTGGCTCCGCAATGGTGGAAGCACATAGTCCTATACTGGTTGTTGTCAGATCCCAGGCTTAGGAAGTGGCTGAGGATTGTTTAATATCAAGTCGTCCAGCTCTGCTCACTCCTGGTGACGTGCACTATTCTAATGGTGACATTATTACACCAAATACCCATGACAGTCCCTCATGTCCTCTCCCCAAGACACCTGTAAAGCTGCATGTGTGCCTAGGATGTCATACATGACCAATTCTGCCATGAACGTTGAGTTTACCTCCGGATGATTCCGGCACTCCAGTCTGAATATAACGGCGCACTGTAACTGCAAGATATTCTATGTAACCAACAAAGTGAGAGAGGACCGCCATCATAGCTTAAGTCTTTTTCTTCTGCTACCTACCTGGCTGCCACTCCGCTCCAGTGACTTCAGGTTGATATCACATGGGGAATCGTGCTGCTGGGATTCATTATTGCAGCGCCCCCCCTCAGGGAAAGCTCCATTTACTCCAGTGTAAACTTTAGGACAACTCTGTCACTGTCCTAAAATATTAACATGCTATACGCCTGGATTTAAAGAGTCACCCCAACACACAGGAAGGTAACTAGAGGCCTTCGCCAGTACCACACACTACCACGATGTCACTGATTTGAGGATAGCAGAGACAGCGTCACGCGTTCAGATTTTTGGCCGTTGTGATTGAACCCATTTTACTCCCATAGTACACTTGCTGCCCTGTTGTGTAGTGCTGGCCTCTCAGGTAGTGATGTCCCCAGGAGATAGAAGACAACGAGTGAGACACTACAAAAACACTAAAGCTGGGTTTACACGAGTAGATTTTTTGTTCCATCAACTGCCGATTATTTATTTATTTTTTTGTCGAATATCGTTCGTCCATTTATCGAATGTAACATTAGATTTTTGTGTTCGTTCATCCCGATATCGAATGAAAATACATTCAGAATTACTACGACCGATAATACATTTATGTTTGATGACCTTTTGAACAACTTTTTGTTCGAGATCGAACAAAATGTATCCATCGAACAAATTGGCCATTCTAGATTTTTGTTCAATCAACCAAAAAATCATTCGTTCTTCATTGATTGGACGAAAAAATCTACAGGTGTAAACCCACCTTAACACTTACCAGTTTGTTCATATTTTACTCTCTTTATGTTTCGGAACATCTTTCTTATGTCTGGTGCCAACGAGTCTTAGAAATGTAATGATTGTTGCAGCTGTGCCATTGTATATATTTGTCATGCACTGAACCTTCCATGGTCCTGGCTCCCGATGCTGTGCACTGCTTCTTATATTTTATCTGACTATAATTTCCCTGTTTTTATAGTTGCAAAAGTAAATGTGATGCAGGCAGCTGTGTACAATGCAGTGCTGGCTGTAACTCAGGACCAGGGAACACATGATTTGGCTAGAGTTCTATATACACTGACATATGTGTCATCGCTCGCTGCCACTACACTGTGGTGGAGTGTGCAGAATGAAAGACACACGTGCAGTGTAATCACACAACGTTTCGGTGCTCCTGAGGTTGTGCATCGTTAACCCGCAATGAATTGTTCATGCATTATCCTCACACATTATTATTTGTAACGCTGAAGGATCTCAAACATCTCTGTACATTCTCTGCAAGGTATGTACATCTCTGGGACACTTACCAATCCAGTGAGTGAGCCCTGTCCACCTCCAATCCTTATATGCCATTCACTCTGAATAAAATTATGATCCATAAAACCATAACCAATGTATCCCGACGGCGGTATCGGTTGGATCGAATATTCCGGCAAAAAAGCTAACCACATTGAAAATCCATTTAGGATCGTAATTTTTTTTTTTTTAACGAGGATTTCATATCGAATAATCGCCGTTATAGCGGCCATTTAGTGTATTCTTTTTTAAAATCGGAAGCCTTGGCAGTAATTGGTCGGTAAAACACTATGAAAACAGTATGAAGTTCCCGATGTTGCCAGACAAATTAATGTTTGAACATGTCCAATAAATTACGATCGTAAAAAACGGCAATTTACGATCATAATATAATATAAAACATTGTCGGTTTAATGGATCTAATTTGTATCTCAGAGTGTATGGCCTTCTTAAGGATGAATTGGAAGAATTCCGGGATCTGCAACCAGAGCAGCAAACCCCAAATTTTTATAATCTATGTTTCTTTCTTAAGTGTCGCTCTACAGGTGCTGCTCTGTGTACCCGTTATACCCCAGGTGCTCAATCTGCGGCCCTTTGGGTGTTGTTTGGTGGCTGCCCTGGGTCCTCTACTAGTGGCCCCCAAAACCTGTTAATGCATATGGCATAGGAACTCACCTGTTCACCGATCCTCCACCGACGTGTTCTTGCCTGGGAACAATTTTCTCGAGAGCGAATAGAGGAGAGGCACTCGCTGAGCACCCTAATTGGCGTACGTGAAAGCTAATGAGTGACCCAGAAGTGCCTATGCTTCCACTAGTGACTTTGATTATATCTATGAGGCACATGACCTTTGTTGATGTACATTGGGCATTTCATATATCACCATGTGTAGTAGTCACACACTAACCCAGCTTTCCTAATCAACTTTGGCGTCCTACATGTTATGTGCGGCCCATTAGTGATGCCGAGGGCTGCACTTGTGGCCCTCCATATCACCTCAGTTGCCCACCACTGCGTTATACACAAGTGCAGACATGGACAAAGTAAGGTCCGGGGGCCACATCTGGCCCTTTGTTACCTTGGTGTCAAGACACTCTGGCTCCCTTGCAATAAGCGGAGATAATAATAAGATTTACTATCTGAAGCCTCAGTTTTTATATAACTTATTTTTTTAATACAATTTCTTTTTTAGCTTCCCTGGTAATCAGTATGATTATTTCTTTTTTTAAATCAATTTATCACTGTTCATATTTTGCACCCAGGCTGGGAGGACTTGGCATTGTCCGGCTCCTCTGTTAAATTTCAAAACCCATTTCGGCCCACAAGTGAAGAAGTTTGGCCACCCCTGCGCTAGTCGCACAGAATGCGTCGTACGATAGTGTATTGGAAACGTAACGCTTTACAACCCATAGTGCAACGCGAATGGTAGAACAGGTTTCCTATGAAAGCCTGTCTGTCCTGCGCAGCGTGTATATTGTGAATGAGCCCCGAACCAATCATGAAAGTGTCACAGAATCCAGATATCCTGTACAGTCTATACGTCACATTTCAGTGCGGCACCATCTAGAACAAGGTGGGGGAAGGGAGCAGTGGTGTTTCTGGGAAGGTGAGGGCCGTGTGTTTTATGCTGCGTGATTTTATCGTTTTATTTTCGCTCGGATGTAAAGTGTCATGTTTTGTTTACATAGCCGATCTGTTCATTTGTTTACACCACTTACTCACAAGTTGTTCTGTTAATGTTGCGGAATTGGTTTGGTCAGCGGCCGGTTATGCTCCAACTCGAAGAGGGTATTAGTTCCACTTTTCCATAGCGTGCAGGGAACACAGGAACCTGATGAATCTGTGATTTATGTTACAGCCGTGTCTGTATTTGTAGTCTTTTTTATGGAATAAAAGAAAAACTTCTTAAAACCAAGTATGTTTCTTAATCATCTCCGTCTAAATTATTCCTAAATGATTAGGAATGCTGAGCCGTCCACTGGGGTGACCAGTCCCTACAGGTTCTGTACGAAGGTAAGTCGATGGTTCTGGTTGTAGTTAATGTTTGTGTACTGTGGATTGTTTTTTTATTTTATTTAAATGACACTTTTTCCAGTTTCTAGTCCTGGGCCGACCCCTGACCTGGGTTAGCCTGGAACCGACCTATAGGACCAGGTAGGGTTCCGGTTAGGCGCTTTTTTGTCAGAGCAGACATGAGAGTAAGGGGAGGCCGAGGATAACGAATATCTCTCACAGGTTGTACAGTTCAATACCAGGAAGTTTGTACCCAGATAAGACATCCCTGGATGTTGGATTCATTGTTGTATTTTATGAATAAATATGCCAACTACTTTCACTATTTGTAATTAATTCATCTAATTGTTAAGAGGCTGGGTTCTGCCAATCAAAAGTCCCCATCGAGGGTATCCTCAATCAGAACAGACATAGAAGTTACTTGCAGAGCACTTTTGTCCAGAGACAATTAAACAGATCTAAGAAGTTATTTTTGGCCTCTGGTCTGAGCCTTGAAGTTTCTCCTGCAGGGTCAGAATCATCAGACCTTCCCTACCTTAGGAGCTTTCTCTGCTTCTCTTCGTTAACCTCCTGGGCGGTTAGCCCTCGTTAACCCGGCTTGAGTTTGTTTACGAACATCGGCCTAATCACATGTCTGTTGGAAGCCCTTCAGAGGAACCCACCCATCTTTCCAGGTCCGCCTCCATGATGTAGTTTATGATCACTCATTGACCCCCTTCCTCGTCCAATATGTCATTTATCAACAGGCGAGGGCGAGCAGCGAGTGTCGGAGAAGAGAAACACTCCCGCAGCTCCTGTATACAGCGGTGAGCTTATCGTTCCCAGAATATGGCAAGAGGCTAAAGAAATGGTTTAAAGGATGGACAATTGGCCCATGCAGCTTTTCTACAACCCACAGGCTCATTCCATTTCCTACCTTCATTCTTCTCCCCTCGTTCACTTAAATTTTATTGCCAACATAGTTATCTAAAAGGTCCCCATACATGTTTAAATGTGCCTGGCAGATCATGATGCAAGGCCGGGAATGTCGAGAATTGGCCGTGCACACTGTGTGCCAGCCATTACTTTGAATGGAGATGCTGCTCTCCATCCAAAGTAATGGGAACGGCCGGGACATTTACCGATATGGCGGTTTCCTGGCCGAGAATCCGCAGGCGCTGAAAGATAGCGCGCATGCTTGTTTATTGGCCGCGGATGGTAGCGTGTATGGGGAACATGGCGCTCCTGGCTTATTCTGTTATATTCTTCTCTTATTCTGAAAGTGTAAAGGCTCCCATACACGGGTCAATTTTTCACTCTATCACCGCGCATGTTCACGAGATTGATCGGCGATCAATTGAGTTCTGCCCACCCTGACCGATCAACCCAAAAAAAAAAGTCAACTAAGAATCGGATCAGACATTAAACAGACATGTGGGGTTTTTTGGGCGATTGTTTGGCAATCGAAGTACATTGCAGCAGCAGCCTTTCCGATCAATGCATTTGGTGGAATCGGCTCATGCCAAATCGACCACAACTCGGATTCCCAAGTTAGTGTTCCATGGATCGATCGATTGCCGATTCTACGATCTCCGGGATTGATCGGATCAGGAATCGATCGTTAACAAATTCACCCGTGTATGGCTACCTTAACCCTCTGAGCGTTTCATGATTTTGAGGGTTTTTTCAAAACCGTGCCATGGGCAATCGCGGCGATTGCCAGCTCAGCTGAGGGATGTAAACAAAAGTCCGGCATCGCTGGAGACGCCGGACTTCTGCTGACAGAAAGCGACGCCCCTCCAGTTTGACGGAGGTCTATGGCGCCGCCTACCCCCGCCCCCTTTGCGTCACCGGTGACTCGATCGGGGGCGGACCCGGAAGCATCGGCATACATGCCGATGCTCCCGACTGCCGTCAGAAGACGGCGAGACCTCGGGCGTTCCTCCGGCTAACTTGGGCTGAGTTTCATGATGCATGAAACTCAGCCCGAGTTAATTCGGGGAGAACGCTCAGAAGGTTAAGGGCCATTTCACACAAGCCACATTTGCACTGCAGTATTGCGTCATGTGGGATACGCGGCTGGCAAGTGTGACATTCCCCTGAACATTTGCTGGGAGGGTAGTATAGGTACCCACCACTCTGCCCACCACGTGTATGACCTCACCTTCATTACTGTACGACCGATTACATAATCGCCAACTCCAGATGTGCGAGTAGCTTCTACCCCAGCGCTGTTACCTGAAATGTAATAACATTTATTTATACAAATCTTCTGTTCTGGTAATAAAATATGGAAAGCAACAATAATAACTACACAATGACGCCACACACGTGACCAATAACCCCCCTCGTATCGTATATACAGAGTAGCTTACTGTTGTCAAAGAATTGGTAACGCATTTCATAACAAAACTTTATTAATCTCCAGATTTAAAACAATAAATAAAACATTACTAAAAATGAGATATATGAATTCTTTAGGGTAATTTATTTATGGAAATTAAACCTGGGTGCCACTGAATTATTGGCCACTAGTGTCATCTTTTACACGTCACCTTTCCATCGCTGGGAAGAAATCTTCAGGACCAGTCTCTGCTAAATATAAGACCCTGTGTGTCTAAGGATGGCCACACACAGGTCATTCACAATCTGTGATGTCACCAAGCTGCAATCAATTGCAGATCGATTGAACGGGTATCCACCGGTGTGTGGCCAGCTTTAGATGCACATCATTTATTCCTGTTCAATACTACAAATACCCTGGTCCCCACCCATAGTAATGGTGATTGAGCAGAAATTTGCCAACATGTTGGTTCCCTGATCAATCAACATTTCTTTGAGCAGGATCAATGGAAGAAAGGGTCGCCACATTTGATCACCGCATTTATGGCTATGTTCCCATTTATGCGATTAATCGCCTGCGCTGGCCGTTTATCGCCTACACTACTTTCTATGGGCTTGTCCCCATTGATAGGATTGAAAATCGCCATCTCAGGCGATTAATCCCCTAAGTGGGAACATAGCCTGTGGCCGACTTTAAGCTGGCCATACACCTTCAGATTTCTCTGTCAGATTTCCTTCAGATCAGATTTTGTTTTACCAAAACCATGTAATATGAGGACCTTTCTACACCTTCCAATCACTATGTATTCTATCAGGGAGGACACTATACTACATGGTTGTTGGTAGATCTGATCTGAAGGAAATCTGACAGAGAAATCTGAAGGTGTATGGCCAGCTTTAGTCTGCTGAGTGTAGAGAAAAGGTAGGTAGCAGCGCCGTAGGCAGCTCAGACTTCTTCTACCCATATTCCTCGATTTGCTTCTGTGATATCACGTAAATAGGTTTCTCTCATTGATGACAATTCAGCTGAGTAGGCGCTCGCCTTCTATAATGTTCTAAGTTACAATAATGCAACAACCCGCTAAGGCCGAGAAGTGTGAAGGTGGAGCTTTAACCTGCATTGCGTTACAGATAAACTGACTGTGGTGTTACCACTTACACCGAATCCCTCCAAACGTCCCCAACACAGCAGATAAGGTGCCCATACCCATGAGGGCATTCGACACCCTGACTGCCTGTCGATGGGACGGGAATCAAGAAGAACCACTTTAGGTGCTCAATTCCCAGTCAATGACTGCAAGGGTGCATGGAGTGATGTCAGCGCTCGAGCGGGTCATCGATGGTAAGTCCGTCTGTATAGTATGAATAGACTAGTAACCACATGTGAGTGCATCTGAAATCCTTCTCCACTGTAAGGAAACATCAGGGTAAGTGTTCTTAGTACAACTGATGCGATATATAGTAGTAGCACCATAGTCACCAGCCAAATCTTTACTGGAAAAGGGGTAGTTCAGTCCCCTGCCACTAGGGGGGAGGGGTGAAATTAAACCTGAGAACGATAAAAAAATCTGCCATTGCTACTGACTTATATAATGTTATTGGAAGATTCTGCCACGTCACTGACCTGGAACCGGTATACAAAGCAGGAGCTGCACCTCACTTGCTGCATACTTAAGCCTGCCATACACACACCGATCGGCGGCTGATTTTGCCGCTGACCAATGGGCATGCACGCTCACAGCCGTCAGCAAAATCAGCCGCCGATTGGGGGTGCCCACATGGGGTGACAGATCCCTGTCGCCCCACAGCTCGGCCGGCCAGAGACCGGACATGTCCGATGTTTTCTGGCCAATGCCATTAACTTCAATGAAGACCAGCGTCTTCATTGAAGGTAATGGCCGGCACACAAAGGGTGCCCGCCGATGCTTACAGCTCGCGAATGCAGCATGACGTCATCACACTGCACACCACAGCTGATCGCACCACTCGGTGGGTGTATGGCCGGCTTTATTCATGACTGACTAGTTCACAAACCAAAGGCAGACAGCCAGGAGGTGGAGGAGGTGGTCAGCAATGTCTGTCCCATCCCCAATCTTCTGACCCCACCTTCCTTTTAATAAACAAGAAAGCTTGAGCTGAGGATGGGATATAAAAAAAGAATTACAAAAAAACCAAAAAACAAACGTATAACATCACAAGATTTTAAAACCATCGGTTCCATCCAACGTATCACAAGTTCATAGAAAACTACCAAGCATTCAGATGTGGCAGAGTGTCCGCGATGTGCGTCAGTTCTTGAACGCTCCGGCCTTGCTCGCCTTGTTTATAAAATTCTTCAGCAGGTCGTTCTCCATGTCACAGAAGGCGTCCGTCTGGGTAACCATGGTCATGTGGTTTATGCAAAATCTGAAGCAAAACTCTTCCAGATCCTAAAACACAGACGACACCAGCTTTAGATACAAAGCCACACACATCAAACACCAAATACGTTCACCATTGTATGCAAATAACACAAAGTCACCACAATGTAGCCATGGACGGTCTCCGGTGTCACACCTACTTCTGACAAAGAAGAAAAAAGGCCAAATAGTTACAGAACACAAAGAACTCCGTCATTGGATGGAATGATGTCTCGTCACAACAAGTTCCGATCATGTTTATACTTCAGTCGCTTTCCATATAAGCCAACAGAGACTGCAGACAAGCGGATATTCAGACAATGTGTGTGTGTGATATCGCTGATTTTAGGGGTTTCCTTGCATGTTCCCCAATATCATGTTCACTTTCATAGTGACTGCATCCAATAGCGTTCCTTTCTCTACTTTTAATCGGAGGATCTGCAGTACATACTTTTATTGTGCGGAAAGATCCATATTTTCCGTATTAAGCTGGCCACACACGGGTAGATTCCCGTGCAATCGACCGGCGATCAATTACAGTGTGGTGACGTCCCACCCAGCCTGCAGCTAGCGCCCCTCCCTCTCTTCTGGCAGAGCTTGGTCTGTGTTGGCCACGCCCCATTCACACAGAGCAGCTAGCTGAACACACACCCTGTGTGTGCGGCTCAGCTGTCAGCCTGTCCATTAAATTGGATGGGGACAGCGCTGTCCCTATTCAATGTAATGGATTTCGACCAAGGTTTTCCAACATGTTGGATACCGGTTTGGTCAAGCTCCTTCGAGCAGGATCCATTGATCCTGCTCGAAGGAACCGTGGATGGCTGGGATGAAGTGACAGATTAGAGGAGAATCGGGAGCCGTGAGCACGCACAGCGCCTGATGTTCCTCTAATCTGTTACTTCATCGAGTGTGGCTAGCTTAAGACTACTCGTCATTATATCAAACTGTGCATAACAGATGTGATGACCGCAAGCTTTACCAATTCACTACTAGTTGGTATGGGAATTTCTGCAAAAATGAGGTTTGTATTTGAGCGTGGTGAAGTGGAGTGTCAACATGATAAAAAAAATAAAAAATAAAATACTACTTTGGATTCATCAATGGACAGCCTATTGTTTTCAGAGGGCCTGGTTTTTCCAGATATTTTCTATGGAAAACTGTAGTCTGAGTAGTGGTTGGATTCGTTGGGCCAGTCACTCCTAGATAATATAAAAGGTAAATCGTCTAGATTTTAAATAACTTTTAAAGTGATTGCACAGACTGTTTATTTGTTTTTTTTTTATCACATATTAGAATGACACGACCTTCTTCCCAAGGGTTTAAGCAAACTCTTGATCTTTCCATGTGGGTGGTGTCAACATTCAAAGGGTCCCCATACACCTAGATTTCTCTGTCAGATTTACTTTAGATCTCCTTTTGTTTCACCAAAACCATGTAATATGAGGGACTTTCTAAACCATCAAGTCCACCTGTGTTCAATCGCAGAGGACCCGGTGCTACATAGTTGTTGGTAGATCTAAAGGATATCTGACAGAGAGATCTAAAAGGTGTATGGCCAGCTTAAGAGGAAATAGTATATTACCCAGTCCTAAAAAAAGGTCCCACCAGAGGGCATTCGTCTTACACAAAGACAATGACACAAAGCGTATATGTCAAAAAAGTGCAAGAGAGTTCCAAATAGTGTCCTACAATTACCATGTAATGGCACCCTACTGTTACTAGGTAATGGTGTCCTATGTAGCAGAGGGCAAGAATTGTGCCCAGGCAATGTTTGACAATTGTGTGAAACATCTCCGTTTCATGTGGGTTATTTTCTGACTTGTATGCAGAAGTGGCAAAAGACGAGGAGACTGGAATAATTGGCACCTTCTTTAGACCACCTTAACTATATCCTGTTTATTTAGAGGAATACACCATGTTTAGATATATTTTTGATTTGAACAAGTGTATCACCCTCACTTGTAGGATTTATTTTTCTATATAAAAATAAAAGGTTTGTCTTCCTTTCTAACAATGGCGTACAAATGACCACCACCCTGTAAGTAAAAAAAAATATATATATATATATTGATTAAAAAATAGTTTGTGCATTGTAGAGCTCTACATTGCATTGTGTTAGGCTGTACAATGGGGGCTAAACCAAAAAGTGCAAAACTAAAATAGAACTAGTTTAACTTTGAGTCTGTATAGGAAGTAAAAGGAGGCGGAGAAGCTGGCAGAGGCTTCCCCGCCCCCTGGTCCCTCAGATCTATGTATATGAGCGGGCAGCTTCACCTACATATACAGCTTGTGTATAGAAGCAGCTGCACACATACACTCTGCAGGAGGACGATCGGTCCATAGACGCATTATCAGTCTGAAGATCTCTGTATGCGGGCCGCTACTTCAGCCAGCTCACATAGAGTCCGCACAGGGAAAATCTGCCCACCGGTGGATCTATGGACGGATCGTCTCCCTGCAGAATGTGTATGTGACTCTCCCTTTAAGAATAACCCCATCTCATATTTTAATTTACCTATTTGTTTTATGGATGTTATAAGATGCACCGGACCATAAGACGCAACAGTTTTTAAAGCAGGAAAAAAAATATTTGATATATAAAAGTGTTCACATCAATTGGGTTAATGCAATATCAAATTCAGCCAGTAGATGTCACTAGCAGCAGTACACACACACAGCACATGACATCACCTCTTCACTGATCAGGAGGAGGGCGGCAGGTGGCTGCCCAGTCCTCTGCTCTCCCTCTCCTCTCTAACTGCCTGTGTCTGTGGAAGCTTGGGGTGAAAAAGTGCATCTTATAGATTGAAAAATACGGTAATTGCCCAAACTATTTCTTTACAAAAATTGGATAGAAGAAAATCAGACTGCGAAGAATGCAGACACTGCTAGATTTTTAAACAAATATTCACAGATTTTCTTTACTCGGAATAACTGAACTAATATTTCGTTCAGGGCCAAGTATAGACGGTGTATGAAGACAGTTTCGGAGATCTGCTCAGGATGATAGGACCGCATTGCAGTCGTCTACATTTCTGGTTTTGCCTCAAAACTGCATTAACCTCAATGTATTGGTCTAACCATCTCATACTGTCTGAAGCATGACACCAGGATATCCCTCTTTCTCATTGTAGTCACAGTGTACGGTAGAGTTAATGTCATGTCCCCAGCAGTCATGTCGCAAAGTGTTACTTCCTGTATATGGCAGGAAGTACAGATGTGGAGTGTCATCTCTTCCCTACAATTGATGTCAGATTCGATCATAATTTATGATCGCCGTTGGTTGGATTGAACAAAGTACGATCGAACTACCCCCCACATGGAGAAACCAATATTTGACAGATGTTGGTTCGATCGATCAAAAGAATAATTAAAGGAAGTCGATTGTTAACACACCAAAATGTCTGCCAATGGATGAATAAGCATCCTTTTTTTTAATCGAACCAAAATTGGTCGAGCACAACAAAATAAAATTCGATGTACATTCGACCGATCAAAATTTTTCAACATGTCGATAATTTTTTGATCAAACTGTTGTCCAATTTGGATCGAACTAGGTCGATCGAACCATGTGGTCCGGTATCAATTTTTGATCAATTGACTTTAAAATCGATCAGTTTAGGTCGATCAAAAATCGAAACGTGCATGGGGACCTTAGTTTCTCTCATGCTGGTGGGAACAGAACTGATGCTTTTAGTGAAGGCGGGTGGAAGAGGGTCCCAACCCGCCACTGCTCTAGACCCAAATAGAATGAATCTTGCTTTCCTCCGGCCACAGAATGTCGCCACTTATCTTTAGACCAGTCAGTGTGTTCTTTGCAAACCCCTTTACACTGCTTTTATTTTGAATAAACCCCTTTTAATAAATGATGTTATAACACAAAATTAAGATACATTCTTGACTATATAGAAATATTTCTACCAAAAACAATAAGTGATCAGGATAATTGATGTCATACTGCTGTTATTCTGAACACTACTATACAAATGTATGAGCAAAGAAGAAGAGGGTGATTCTGTCCCTTCCTACAACATCTCTCTGGACACAGATTATCCAAAAAAAAGGACAACCCGGAAGGGCTTACAGGAGGTGGTGGGTCGACCCTTACTGAAATCTGCATGTTGACCAATCGGAGCTCGTAAAATGATTTGTTATCATAGAACTCAATTATAGCGGCTGTCACTTCACCAGGCTTGAAATTCATTCAAGAAAAATAGTTGTGACAGCTAGAAAACTTTTTTCCCTTTAGCTGAGCTGACACAAGTATAAAAGAACACAGCACCTGAGTTAGGCACTGTTCAGCCAAAAGTCTAATGTGAATACTCACTATAAAAGAGAAATAGAGTTTTGATGACGAGCCAATCTTCTACAACTTGTAATCCTCGGGGAGACAAGAACAATAAAATCGATACCGAGCCAGGGGCTGTGTTAGAGGCGACCACTGTCAGTGCACAGAGAACCCTCTAGTAATACCTGTCTGGACTAAAGGTGGGTTTACACGTCAAGATTTTTTCATCCAACAGATGAACGACGAACGATTTTTTGGTTCGTTGTACAAAAATCTAGAACGGCCATTTGTTCCGATGTATTTTTTTTTTTCGATATCTGACCAAAAATCGTCCACAAGGTGATCGAACATGTTGGTAAACTTTCATCTATTTTTCGTGTAAAAAACAAATGCTCCTTATTTCACTCAATATTTTACCAGTAGCATGGCGTATTTCCTGCGCAATGAATGTTGGGATTTATACAATGTATGATTTTGATTCGTCTATGATGTTGTTTATATTTTATTTCCAAGTAGAACT
>CM070033.1:47345924-47358243 GCA_036250615.1 Ptychadena robeensis | reverse complement strand
ATACATCACTTCCTAAAAAAAAAAATCTAAAAGATTTTTCATTCGTGGTTCCACCGATTTGTTTTTATTCGGTATTTGCGTCGGTTGTACAAAAATCAAAAAAAAATCGAATTACCTTCGATAAATGGACGAACAAAATCCGATAAAAAAAATCTAACAAAAAATCTAATCTGAAGTTGAATGGAACAAAAATCTTGACGTGTAAACCCACCTTAAGACTACTTTTTACTTCAAAGGGCCGAACAATATGACTATTTCATATGTATACTAAACCTTTGTTATCTATACGACTGTTGTAAAGAATTCCATTGTACCTGGGCATCATACTTAACGGCAGCTGACAGCAGAACGACCGCATTCTCCTCACAGATACCTTGTTTTATGGTTTGCTGGCATAGCTGCTTCAGTCTATTTTCTCGATATAATGTAGCTAGCTCCAGAAGTCCTGAAAAAAGCGAAAACGCAAAGGTATTTAATGACTAGCCATCCTAGATGCAAAAGAATGTTTACACATCCAACATGTATTGTTTGGTAATGTCACATTTCAGTACAGGTACAATAGTCTTATATATTGTCCTATAATCGTCTATGAAATCCACGAAAGGTGGCCATAAATGGTTCCATCATTCAGTCCTATCGAAAATTGATATTGAAAATCTTTTGAGCAGTGATTGGACATGTTGGTAAATTTAAGTCGATCATTCAAATATTTAATGGATTTTCTTGGTATTTCGATCAATTTGTATCTGATGGTACTATGGAACATGTGCACAGGGCTTAGGAAGGTGACTGATCACACTTTGTGGTGGCCCGATTAACTTAGACAGAATGTCAATATTTCAAATTGTACAAGCCGATCAAATTGAAGATCAATCAAGCAAAAGTTATTCCATAAACAGTAGGAAAATAGTTAAAGCTCTATTACCAGTGAAGGGTTAAAAGCAAGAGCATGGCTCCCATCCCCTGCAATATGAACCATAGAACAGCACATTATGGTGATGTAGGAAGGACAAACTCCATCCCCAACAGATTACAGTTTATTGTTGGCACGAATAAGTGACATCACCAGTCAGCTTAAGTTCTATATCCCATAAACTGCATTATGCAGAGTCTATTCTCTCTCTTTGCTCTCAAGATAATAACACACAATTACTATAGGGATTAGTCTGTCCCAGCCCTAGTGTTAACCCCCCCCCCTCCCACCATACACCTTTAGATCTACCAACAACTATGTAGTGCCGGGTCCTCTGCGATGGAACACAGGTAAACTTGATGGTTTAGAAAGTCCCTCATATTACATGGTTTTGGTAAAACTGAAGGAGATCTAAAGGAAATCTGACAAAGAAATCTAAAGGTTTATAAGGCCCTTAAGCTGGTCATACACCTTCAGATAGGTGTATGGAGACCCTTATACTCAAGTATATAAGGTAGATAGAAAGAAAAGGCAAATCCCTTTACAGGAATTATTACAGCCGATAGAACTTGCAGGTGAGTTTGTGAAATCCAGTCATCATCAGCACAGTAGTCATTCAATGCTACAACTATATACTCATCACATATGCATTATACTAACCAATGGCATCCTCAGGAGAAATACTGATATGATCTGTGTATAAATACTCCAAGAAAGCACGATATACCGGGTAGGAAAACTGATTCATTTCAATGATGCCTTCATCACTTTCATGTAAAGCGGAGCGGAAATGATCACACCTGGAAGTAAAATGAAATCAGAATGTCAGAGAGACTAGAACACAATACATCTAGAAACATCATCCAGTAATATCAGAGAATCCGGAACCTGAACACAGACAAGAAAATCAGAATGATCCAACCAGGAACCACTGACCATTCACCTCTGGGGTGGTTTGGATCTGTCATGTGGCTATAATTTTAAATTCACAAATCTGTACACATCACGGATTGGTACAAATCGTTCACTTCTCCCCGCCTGTCTTACCTAATCCGTAGAAGGACTTTATGGACATGAATGTATTTTTCATCCACTAAGAACTTTAAGTCTGCTGTCTCAGGATTGTCAAATTCCTTCTTCAGTGACTCCGCTACAGACAGGTGATCATCCGGCTCTTCACAAGGGAACAAATACAGAACAAATATATTCTGTCAATTGCACTTATACACACCCACTGCATTTCATGTTAGAATTCCACTTACTACTTAGGGCAACATCGAAGCTAAAAGGCTCAGCACATTTTTTTTGAAAAGCATGTTAAGTAAGCAAACAAAGAGTGGGTCAAAATGTGTCATACTGATCATACCCAAAATGTGCCATGCTCATAGACTCGTACCCAAAGAGACTGAGTGCTGTAATAACATCAAAAGGTGCTTCAACAATTATCATTTTATGTTTATATTTTCCCTCCACCTAAAAGATTTCAAGGTTTGTTTTTCATGCGAGGTGTATAGGTTTATAGATCACATTAAAAGGTGGGAAATGTTCTCAAAAGAAATATCTTCTTGTCTGATTTTTGTACAGCACAGGAACCTGACATTGTACCAGACTTTTTATATCCCATCTACGTGGTTAAAAAAAAAACCCATAAAACCTGTACCAACATAATAATATACGGCTAGGTGCTTTCATTTCATGCTTTTTAAATCTACAGCTGACAAATGTAACTATAAAGTATAGATCCCATTAATTGTCCTCTGATCTTCCTCACCTACGGATAGCAGCCTCCACATTATGGCTGGGGTGGAAAAGCAGGCAAACACGTCATCTGTGCAGGTGAAGTGAGTGGCATGCGGCGATATGACAGCTTGTCCTCGGCACTGGCCCCACATGTATACCTGACCACTCTGAGATCTGGCAGCCGATGTGTGCGATGAATGGCAGGCTGCTATTTCTACTATTCTATTCACATACAAACAGAAGAACAGAGAAGATTAATGAGCATTTGTTTTACTTTATCCATAAAATAATATACCTATAGTAGAGTGTTGTACAGCGTTAGCCATCAATGAATACAGTACGCTTGGAGTTTAAGTGATCCCCTAACTAACTGAAGTCATTAGAGAAGCAAGCTTTATAGAAGCAGATCTGCTATTTATTCGGAGGGGTCAGCTGAATTATCACAATAACAATAAATAATACAACATGACATGGCTTCCGTCAAAGGTTCTTGGAATGATTTTACATCATCACCCCAACAATATGATATTCTGGCTGAAAGGTCTGCTATTTAACTCTTTGGAGATGCTATTCTATTGAATGAGCCAAAAGCTTTTTTTTACCCATAAGCCGTCTTTACTTTTAATTATGCAATTTTCAGTAACACTAAACAACCACAAACATAGGACTGAATTATCATCTGACTCTAGAGAAAAGAGAGTCTCAACCTAGGGGTCGTAGGGCCACTTCACAGGGATCATTATGTTCCCCCAAACAAACTGGTGGGGTGGGAAGTTACAAAGGAGAGTAATACAGCCTCCCCTCCTAACTTCCCACCCTTCACAAGCAGCGTGGAAAAAAAAGGGGACATTACACTGACCTGATCATGCCGGAAGCGATGTCGCGGAGTGTCACTTCCGGTATTTGGAATCGACACTCCACACCGGCACTTCCGTGTTCCAAATACTGCAAGTGACGTTTCTCAACATCAATGTAAAAATTGTAATGTACCGAAGTATAGTTTGTACGTACTACCACACATTGTAATCAATGTAAAGTGGATTACTTTCCAGTTAATAAAGGTGAAGGCACATGCTCCAAAATATAATCAGCTACTAATAAATTTTTCCAGTTTATTCAGCTTTTTCCATTTTATATCAAATGATAAAAACGGGTTCATCTAACCCGTGAACTGTATAAGGGGAGCACTATATTGTGTCACTTAAGTGATGGTTCTGGTGGCACCAGCAGAAGTCACAGGACTCATGGATATCTACACAATGAAGGATTAAACAAACATACATGAAATGCACACACAATCTTATTGGACGATTTCTGTGACCAGGGTCCCTAATCATAACTTCTTCCAGGTTGTTTGATAAATCAGAAATGACTGTGAAAGAACTGAATATGAATAAGGGAGGAAAGTGGCGGAGCGGATAGCTGAGAGGCAGTGAATGGTGAATGTGAAACAGAAGGCGGTTTTAGGTAGCAGTGTTTACAGTAAATGGAAACTCGCTTCTTATCGGATACTACCACACCTAGAAAGTGATTCATGCTGCCACTCTATAAAATGGTATCAAGTATGGCCACGTTTGTGCATTACATGACAGCTTATCTCAACCGCTGTGACTCTACTGCTCAACCTCACAGGATAATAAACCCCCAGGAAACAGCCGATCCTTTCACAAATGACAGCGGACGTGAAGCCTTAAACTGAATACACACCTTCAATGACATTGTACATACAGTGCTTGTTCTGTTCTAGGGAGAGGGAGGCACCCCAATCCATCCTCCACACAAGTACAAGGGTCATCAGTGGGCGATCATCTAATGATCCATCACTGTCATTATCTAATGAATCCCATTTTCTCTGTTACCTCAGCCTAATTATGTCAGCCTGACAGTCACTTGTGCTTACAGTCTATTAAAACCTCTCCCTAGTAAGAGGCAGCACTAATGGCAGCCAGATACCAGACAAATCACCCCTGATGAAGTGTTGGGTGCAGGTTGGAAATACCACTGATCATTTGAAGAAGCCCTAAGATTAGTGCTAGATCATACTATCCGTGCTGCGGCTCAGGCTGTGGATTCTGCCCATAAGTGACGGGGTAGCACTACTGTGGCTGCTAACCGTGTCTGTAGCCGCCAAAAACTAAATTATGCTGCGCTTGCGTTTCCTATACAATAGTATGGGAAATGCTTACGTTACACCTGCACAAATGCTTACCGAAGGCGATTTCAGTAGCTTGTGGCATTAAATGTTACTGGAAACACAAGCGCAGAGCTGGTGTGAAAGGTTCACAGGTTTCCTATGTACCTGTACCTTGCAGTAATGCTAGCCGCTCTGCGGTACTGTACCACAATGTAGCACTAATGTGAATGAGCCCTTACAAATTTATAATTAGTCTGTAATCACAGGAGTGCAATTTACAGGAGTGCTGTAATCATGGCTGCCTGGACGCTTTCTTCTAAGCTGGAAAAACACAAATTGATTCCTTCATTTAGGACTACAATGGACAATGCGCTGTATGTGTTTTTGGATTGCGCTTTTGCATTTGCATTTTTATACAAGTGTATTAGATGCACAAACACCAGTGCTTCCCAAGATGCATACAACAAAGTCTTACAAAATGTATAACAAAACAGCACAACGTAGCACGTATAAAGTGACATATCCCTTGTATTTACAATGCATACCATATACAGTGTATCCCCATATATTAATGGATATCCTAGGCTCCACAGCAGATTCACGGGCAGATCTTTCCTCTGGCTCTGTTACTGATGTGCGTATGCTGAAGCGTTGACCAGCCAGGTGGGACCTAGAGGTGGAGGATGTGAGGAAGCTGTCAGATGCAGACTCTGATAGCTTTCCTTATCCTTTAACTCCCACTCTGCTGGTCCAAACATGGAGCGCATCCGGCAGAGCCGCAAGTTCACTGGTATTTTTCTGCAATCAAAAGCTCTGATCTATAAGTCAGAACATCAAATAGTCCAAAAAATATGGTAGTTGGAATGTAGTACATACATATATACATTCTACTGTATATTGTGCTTATAATGAATTTGCCATACAAAGCATGAACATTAATGAGAATGCTGACTTGCGTAGGTGACCTGTTCACCATGATATTAATCAGCCAATGGGTGAAATATAAAAACACTGAAAAGTGTGACAAATGTGATTTCATATACTAGAAATTGCTGAAAAACTAGAATATCTAAACACTGCAGCTGAAATTCACCAGAAAACATCCTCCTGCTACATTCCGCACATATCTTGTTATCCTTCTATACTTAGCTGACGTACATATATTATACATTAGGAAGGGTAAGCTAAAGTAAGTGATGCTTCTTGTTTGCCAAGATATTATATTCTGTAGGCTGCAATATTTCTCATCGTTTACCAAAACTATGCTATATAATAAGCTAATTTATCTTTGGATAGGGACAAGGAAAATGTAGGGGGTTCCTTGATTGTAGATTGCTGCTGTGGGCAATTTTACAAAAAATTCTGAATATGGATGTATGAGCATCTTAGCCCCTATATAAGTGATGGCAAACCTTTTAGAGACCGAGTGCCCCAACTGAAACCCAAACCTCACTGATTTATCTTAATGTGCCGGCAAACCAATTTAACCTGAATTACAAATACACAACACAATTACACACACTCTACTTTCTTATAAGATAGAATAGGAAAGGGTATGGAGCGCTGTGTGCAATCAGAAGAGGGGAGAAGAGAACTGACAGCATTGAAAGCCAATAGGCTGCAGTGCTTTCCTCTGTGCAGCTGACAGCTCACATGCCACAGAGAGGACTCCGAGTGCCACCTCTGACACCCATGCCATAGATTCACCGTCACTGCCCTATATGGAGTGGCATGAGAATCAAAACAACATGTCTTGTTTTTTTCATTAAATAAAAAAGTGCACACAAACTATTGAATGTATCAGTGAAACTATACAACGAATCTGTGAGCAACATTCACTGCTTTATAAATATGCCATATATTAACACATGGACATGACATAACTCTTCCTAAAAGTTCCAATAAGCAAGACACTTAAAAGAAAATGTGACAAATTCATACATCAGTATTCAATTTACAAATGTGTACATGACCAAGCATTGCATGCTCTGTATTTACATTGTAGAAATAGATTGTAATCTGCAGTTCCTATTTGTGAATATTAGACATATTTGATATAACTGGCACCTGCAGAAACCAGGTAACTATGATATCAGTGATTTTCCAGCAAATTGCTGGAGACTAGATTTTTGTTTTTGCCCAAAAGAAGACTAGTACAGGAGGAGGGGCTCCGGCTTTATAAATAGACTGTGTATTGTACAGCAGGGGTGTGATTCAGATAGCTTGACCCTCACACTGCATAGATGTTGGTAATCTAAATATCATAGAATAAAATCAGATTTCCAATCCTTTGGTTTATCCAGAATTATTAGTGGGAGGCTTCACTACGTTCTACCGTGTATGCAGCAAAACCTAGTGGACTTGTCTTTTGCGGCTTGCCACATTCTAAAAATCATGCCACAAGGGGACCTGCATACATCACGGGTACACTTCCAAAATCACAGGTACACATCCAAAATGAATGGTGTGCATATAAGAAGGTACTGGAGCTTCAGCCTTTAAACAATAAAAAACGACCTCTATGTAAGAGCTTATAACAATAGTTCTCTATTTAGGGTTTGGAACATATAAAGCACAGTTGTGCATGTTGAGAGATTACATTTATGTCTAAAATTTTCAAGATCCCCCACCCCTGCTACAAATTAAACACATGGGTACTTCACTATCCTCCCACTGCCTATATGCCTTTTTACCATCCAGCTACTCTCTGGACTATAGGTAGGTCCTAATGTCCTTAAATACAATGCAGGGCTTGCACTGTAGTGATCACATCAGTGCCCTTGAGTCATCAGTGACTCATCATTGAGTCATCAGTGGTCATTGAGCAGCAAAAAGATGTATCTCCATTGGATCAGTCCTAACCTTCTTCAGTATTTCCGAGTGTGGCTCAGGGAAGATTTTACTTACTTCAAGGAACCACACACAGAATTGCTTAACCTCCTGTGCGTTTGGCTCTTGGCACGGTTTTTTCATTACCGTGCCACGGGCAATCGCGGCG
Organism: Ptychadena robeensis; assembly: GCA_036250615.1. Taxonomy (NCBI): domain Eukaryota; kingdom Metazoa; phylum Chordata; class Amphibia; order Anura; family Ptychadenidae; genus Ptychadena; species Ptychadena robeensis. Next base: position 47,350,458 of record CM070033.1, on the reverse strand, counting down.
GAGCACAATATGCTCCGCCGCGACTTCCTGCTCAGCTGGAGGACGTACACGTAAGTCCGGCGTCACTGGAGACGCCGGACTTACGCTGAGGAAAAGCGACGCCCCTCCAGTTACACGGAGGTCTATGGCGCCGCCTACCCCCGCCCCCTTCGCGTCACCGGTGACGCGATCGTAGACGGACCCGGAAGCATCGGCATACATGCCGATGCTCCCGACCGCCATAAGCAGACGGCGAGACCCTGATGCATAAAACTCAGCCCGAGTTAATTCGGGCTAAACGCTCAGAAGGTTAAGGGCCCCTTCAGACTAGCCGTGCTGCACTTGCAGTTGTATTTCTTGTCAATAACAGACGTGGTAGCGGTAATGCAACGGCTGCTAACTGCCAAAACAAGCATTTTGTGTATGGTAGATGCTTGTGTTGCGTCTGCAAAAATGGATGCTGTAAGGCATTTTCGGTAAGGCATATGCAGGTGTAGTGTGAGATGTACACAGGTTTCCTTTGGAAACTTGTGTAACTAGCGTTGAACCTAGCTGCCCTGCGCTGCTGTGCTAAACTAGTGTGAACAAACCCTGTTTCAGATGAGCCTGAAGCATCCTTCAGCAAAGTCCTTTGCGCGTCCCCTTCCTAGGTACTGTATATGTCCCCAGCATCAGTGATGATGCCAGGGTTGTGGCGCTGCCCGCACCATTTCCCTATATTGCTTGACCGGCACAGGTGTCCCATGTCCTCATAAGTGTAGAAATGCCATGGGGCTAAAACAAACGGGAAATGCAAAACAAACTACATTGAAGTCTGTTTAAATTTCCTGTACAGCTTTTAGCAAAAAATGTGGTAAATAAATACCACCAGGGAGGTTAAGCTGGCCATATTTCTGTTCGATAAGGAATCAATTCCTTTTTGCTGAAAATTTTAAGCCCTTTGATTGGGCAGGTTGGAAAATATCAGTGGATTTAATAAGTATCTGATCGTATATAATAGCACATTCACGCGACCCTTTATCTTCATAACTAGAAAGGAATAGAATTAAGCTAATCAGAAGAAATGGTAGTATGATTGATCGATATAAGATTGACAGTTGATATTTAAATTGCACAATTCAATTAACCTCCCTAGCGGTTGAGACGAGCCTAGCTCGTCCGAGCTTCAGGCTCGCCTCAACCGTCGGGAAAGCAGGGAGCGGAGACCCTATGCCCCCCCCCCCCCGGAAAGCTGCAGCGATTGTCTTCATCGCTGCAGCATTTCCGGGTTGGCAGCACCGCTCTGATCGCATCACGGTGACGCGGAAGAGGGCGGGGGGGGGGGGCGGTGCCATAGACCTCCAGTAATGACAACAGCTGTGCGTAGAGCTCCGGCGAGATGCCGGAAACGGCAGGCAGTGTACTCTGTACACTGCCTTGGTCGCCCGTATCGTGCCGTTGTAAACGGCGCGATACGGGAGGTGCGCTAGGGAGGTTAAGTAAAAAAAACAAAAAAACTTTTGAGCAAAACTTAATCTACGTAGGATAAGAAGCCAGAAGAGTGAAACATAAAGATCACCATAAAGCTTTCCTGACGCTCCCGCTAGACATAAACGTATTTAACCCTGTAAGTTCATTGCTAGTACTACTAGTGCAAGGGCAGTTTTAGTTTTTTCCCCAAAATAAGACTTTAAATTTTTAATGTCACAAAGAAATCATTAAACTGTTTATTCTAAAACAAATAAGTAAATACTTTAAAATCACCCTCACAAAGTATACATGCCACTCGCCTACTTTAGAAGTATTAAATACAAAGTTACCTTTCCTTTTCCACAATTACTTGAACGGGGTAGGACTGGTTACTCTTATTTCCTGTACCCAGCTGACCATAGGAATTGGCCCCCCATGCATACATCCCCCCTTCATCCGTCAGTGCTAGGGTATGAGCATAGCCACACACAACCTGAAAAACAGAACATTAATACCAGCAGTTATAAATACATTTTGATCAAAAAACATCTAAAGAAAAAGAAACAAGACAGACATTCCCTGCTACGGCGGTCTTTTTATCATCTGCCAAACACTGTAAAGCCTTTTTTCTTTCTAGACGGCAGGAAATCCTGACACATAGGTCTCTATAGCGCTTTGTATAAGGAACAAAATGTCATCAGGAAAGGGGGTGACATTTAAGAAAGTAAGCAATCACTAGATCAGTGAGCACAACAACTCACCACAGTTCAGTGTCAGAAAATGCTGCTCTATGGTAAATAATAAAGAGGAACTCCGGCGACAGCAACATTTATGTTATTTAATATTTATTTTAAGAATATTAAAGTGGATAATAATTCGACTAAAACTGCATCCAGCAAAGTGAGCAAGGCACACACCTCACATGCATGCCAGTGTGCAGGGATGTTTACAAGCTATTAAAAAGGCATAGGGGTACTGTGATATGTACAATATAATAGAACACATCATTACAGTCCATGGATATCTGTTAATTTCAATGGTAGGCAAACCTTAACAATTAACTTGGTTGAACAATTCCAATCTGAATTCTGTATACAGAGAACTATATATATATATATATATATACTATATTTGGGGGATAATATGACTTTGACTGACTAAAGATGTCAGATATGGAAGACTTCTTCCCTCTCTTGTACATAAGTAAGAATGGGGATATATATTGTGCATTGATGCAATACTGATGTTTTTCCCTCTTGCATGATAGGGATTTGGACTGTATGCATTGCTATTTCCTGGCTTATTATTGTGTAGACACTAGAAATGGACTCTCGATCTCCTGAAGCCCATTTGTCGGGAGAAACGCGTCGAGAATAATTGAGAATACCAATGGACCTATATACACCTAAAGTCCAGATTTGTTGGACATTGTTTAACTGTGACTGTGATCTATGTATATGCACTTTACTCATTTCTACCTATGTTTGGATAGGGCTTCTTTACGGTGTTTAAGATCTATGAATAAAATTGCCCCTCCTGACCAAAAAATCCTCTTTTCCCAATTGCAGGAAAGTCCCTATAGAGGCTGGCCACCTCATTAGTTTTGGTCTGGTTTTGCCAAACTTCTTGCTTCAACTCTCTATCTGAATCACAATCGTACTATTGATTAGTAGTGTGAAACAGATTAAAAAAGTGTTTAAAAAGGTCAGACAACAGGTGATGCTTCTAAAACATATGAGTTGTGGTTCCTTTCTGGTTTCTTCCTCACACCCAATGTGTGTGACAGCAATTTCAGCATCACATCCCTTCTACCATTCACATTGCCATGTTCCTTCTTCAACAGCCCATTCATTTAAATGTACTGCAAATGCTCCACAATGCACACAGGTGACCTGCTAGATGCATAACATCGCATGGTGCCCTGCCAGGTATTGCCATGTATTGGTGAGGTACAACCTACATGCAGTTTGTTGCTGTGCCTTGCAGATAGTGTGAAAGAGCTCTTAATTCTTTCTGGTATTCATTGGCCGTGTGTATCCATTACACAAGCGTATCATGTTATTAGAAAGAATCTTTGAGCTGATCACCATCACAAGTATAAAGATCAGGTTTCCCCTTCTGTGTACACCATGAATACCAGCTTGGCTTAGGTCAGATGGGCAGAGAAAAAAGCACCTTATTCTCTGCAGACCTCATGTGTCATGTATTACAGCCTCATATTTAGATTACAGGAAATCACTGAATAAACACACCTGTTCCACACGAATACCTTGAAGAGCGGCTATTCTGCACGGGGTTGGCTGGTTGCCACTGCTTCCGAGCCCCAGCTGTCCATTTCCGTTGTAGCCCCATGCATACACCTACAACAAATGACATTAAGAACAAAGGTGAATGGTGGAGGGGAGGAGAGGGTATCTGAGCAATCATTGTGCAAATGTATCACTTTATACTTAATTTACCAAACTTTTCAAGACATCTTTCCCATGATACATTTGTGGTTCTTGGCACCCAAATGACTCATTTCAATATATTCCACCACATAACATTCCTAACATGAGTGTAAAAGTACACCAATATGTTATCTTTTGTTAGAAATGTAACCTTGGTTTCCTCCTATGTATAAAACGGTGTTGGACTTATCACCTGTACTAAATTAGAGTTTCCCCCTTCTTATACCCCCTACACCTTCAAACCAATTGCTGGCATTAAAAGAAAAAAAATCCCAAATCTGCTGTCACATGACATACTCCTTTCAAGTTACAGGAAGCAGAGAACTTCTTTGGGTGGTCAGTCACATGCCTCTATTGGCTGAAAAGCAGAGAGGTCCTCTCAGTATTTAGAAGGGAATATGCAGCAGAAGCATCAGCGTGAGAGGGTGGCAGGCATGTGCTGGAGTACTGGTCTCCAAAGGCAGGGGAGGGTTTAGTATATCTTGTTTCATACAGTACAAGAAACAAAAACATGCAGAACATTTGCACATAGAAAACTTTAAAGTGGTTTTAAACACAAAATAAAAAAAACACACATACATTCAATAGACACAGTGCCGGCATATTAGCTCCTGGAGAAGAGCAGCTTCTTCCGCCCTCACTGCCCCCCCCCCCCC
>CM070033.1:47305272-47326815 GCA_036250615.1 Ptychadena robeensis | reverse complement strand
ATCTAGCCAGGGAAGGGTGGGGGGGAGGTGATTAATGTCAACTCAAAGCACCCCCATCTTGATAGATCTGGCAATTAAACCATCTAAGGCCTTGGCACCGACTTGTGCAGTCGGCCGCCAGCGCTTCTGCTACATTATTTGAAATGGGCCTTGTCCCCCCACTTGGGGTTTGGCCACACCCACCGCCCAAGGGGGAACAAGGTCGACCATTTCACACAATGTAGTGGTGTGCGTTGTAAGAAAAACCCCGCGTCCATTCATTGTCTATGGGGGCGCAGATCGGGGGAGTTACAAAACCAACATGCCGGCGACTGTGGTGACTGTGACAAATATGGTTCGTACTAGCGCCGTGTCCAGCCGCCAAGTGGGGACAGCCCTAAGAGGCAATTCAATCACCCCGCTTTGCGATAAAGGATTAGCTCCTCTCACACACATTGCATACACTCTCTCTCGTCTCTCCGCACCCACACACCCATTCCAAACACGCTCTCTCTCACCCCACTACATATAACCCTACTCTCCTCACCCATACAATACACTCTCTCACACAACCATTACATACACCATCTCTCACACACACATTACTGCACACTCCATACATACACACTCTCTCACATAACTACACAATTAACTACTCTCTCTCACACATCACACCACACACACACACACACACACACACCCACAATAACTACTTCTCTTTTCACACACACACAACCAAATTAAACACTCTCTTTCACACACGCCTCATAACATACAACATCCTCCACACATTACATACATGCTCTATATATATTACTCTCTCTTACCCACACACTCTCTCTCACACATACATTACATACACTCTCAACACACACACACATTACATACACTCTCTCTCACCACACATCACATAACACACGCTCTCACTAAGTATGCCTCCGATTGATAGCCTCCGATCATAGATCTGCCGATATTGGTTTAAATAGCCTAAATTTCCCCCAAAAAAGCCGATTACGGTCACTGCTAATATCCTTGTAGTTTATAAGTCACAAGACATCCCCCAGCTGGTGACCACCCATCCACACAAGCGACAATCACCGTCCCGCTATAACTTAGCGTGCACTTCCGCTCGCTACCCTACCCGCCACTGTCTTTCTACATTACAAACCGCAGACGTGAACCATGATGATCAGAAGTTTCAACTCCTACATCCGTCTGCGCCTCTCCCGGGCTGTGGGTGAAACCTTTTTACTTCATTCGCAGAGCTTCCTTACACAAGTGTAACAAACACCCCGCCTGTCCCCACTCCCGTGTCATAGACGTGCTTCCGCTTCCTCCATGTCACAACACATTGGCTGCCAGTCCCTGATTCAGGGGATATGGAGGTGCCGGAGGCTGTGAGCACACACTTGGTGCTGTGAGCTGAGGGTGAGGAACCTGGTGTCCATAGTGTGATGAGGGGGGTATGCTGGGTGTGGACTCTGTGCTCCGTGTACACGTAAAAAAAATTGATTCACTGTGCTGTTGTGGCTGTTGTGTATATGTGGTGTGTCTATTCATGGTGTATAGTATAGTTGTGTTTAAACCATCCTGAGATCTCCCTACGGAAAGGTCACTTACCTGCAGGGTTAGTGTGAGGGACGTTCCTGGTAGGTTAGCTTTTTTCACAAGTGGGAAGGGTTAGGTATTCACTATAAAAAGAATAGTGGGGTGGGCTAATATACGTGAGTGGGGGCTATTATGGACAGTGAGGTGGGCTATTATTCCAGTGAGTGTGGGCTATTATTACAGTGATGGGGCTAAGTTTTTTTTTTTTATTACAGTGAGGTGGGCTATTATTACAGTGAGTGGGCTCACGCTCCTACTAACTTAAATGGAAGTACATTTGTTTTTTTTTTTTTTAATTAAAAAAAAAATTACTTCAAATGTCCGCAAATTTTGAAATTAACAAATCAGATCATAATAAACATAATTACTTTCTCTGCTATAGAATATACATGCAGTGTATACTTACAGCTCCCACTGTGACCCGCGAGCCTAAAGGCCTCCACACAACGTACCGAGTGGTGGGGGCCGAGGCACTACATATATCAGCGACAGAAAATCTCGTAAGTATAAAAGTCTTTATTTAAACAGCCTATTTCCCATTGCCCTGCCATTTTGTGATCGGCAGTGATCGGCAATCGGCAGATCATGATCTTGGTGATTGGTAATCGGTGATCGGCCCCAAAAATGCTGATCGGAGCATCTCTAGCTCTCACACACATTACATACACACGCTCTCACACACATTACATACTCTCACACACACAAATAACACACACAAATTACAAACACACACCACTCTTTTTTTCACAAATGATAAAAAACGAACCAAGCAGAGGTGAATGCATGTAAGGCTGGCTGTGTAGTCTCTCTTCTGGCCGTATTGTACCAACCTGTTGCCAGCAATACTTGCCCTGCATGACCAGATTGTAACTTCCTGTCCCTGAGCAGTGAAGGCTGTATATGTACATCATGATTGTGTGCACAGCCTATCTACACACCACATAGGAAGTGTGTTCTCGGTGAGGATGACACACAGTTGTGTAGTGTATGGATCTACCCGTGCAGTCTATTGTTAGATGCATGCAGAATGGTGTGCAATCATTTATATCCATCTGTTATACTGAATTCTATGACTTCCCACTTACGTGTACAGTAACCGCTTTATACCTACAGCAACCTTCACTACAGAGAGAGATTAGTCATAAACTCACCAACGTGCTCCTTCTTGTTCTCCAAACCCGCCAGTCCCCCAATATTCCCTTTATTTACATTCCTATGGCGACCGGCTTGTTGTCAGTAGTGAGCTCAGCAGCGCAGACAACCTCTCATGCTGGCTGTTACGTCAGTGTCATGAGGTTCCTTCCCGCCTCCCTCTTCCTGCTGTACACAGGAGGGGCCTGCACTCTGAGGCTCAATGGCTTGTGGGCAGCAGAGGTGTACACTCCCGTCCTGTCCTATCAAGCTGCACATTCACGGGTCAATGTTCTATTCAAGCATAGAATTAAAAAGAGCCGTGCCTGTCATGTTTATGCAGAGCTACAGGACTGTGGTAGTTGTACTACACTTCCTGGCTTTGCATTCATATCTGTGTTCCATGTTTCCCAGATTTCCCAGCATTTTTCACAGTTTACTTGCCTGTATTATTTGCTTATAAAAAAAATTCAAAAATGTTAATACATTTTTCTTAAAGTATCTGAGGTTTTTTTTAGGTTTTAAGATGCATTTTAAGCATGTACACAGACCTTTATCTTCAGGACCTGAACAGGAATCATAATTTTTGCATACATTAGACAGCGTAACAGTGCAAGTGACATAACATTTGCATCATATAAGTGTAGCTAAACAATCATCAGTTTTACAAAAGTTAATTCATATGGACGGTACGATTCCTCCCTGATTTTGTGGGCGGTTGACCACCATGTGTGTTCCCGCCAATCGCTCGGCCACAAATTGGGTGCGCCCACCTGGACAGATCATCCAGGGTTACACCACAAGTCGGATAGCACGGTGATCCGACATTTCAGTAAATTCCTGGCCGATTTTTTTGGATGGGGAACAGCGTCTCCACACAAAGGATGCCCACCAATCCTCTGAGCAACCGGCTGCAGCGTGATGACGTCAATTGGCCACTAGAGAATTGGATGGAATTCGGCTGTCCCCAGCTGAAGTAATGGGCGGCACACAAAGGGTGCCGGACGATTCTCGTCACAAGCGGGCGTGCATGATGAAGTCGGGGATCGACGGGTAATCATCCTGTCTATTCCCAGGTTTAGAGGTTAAGTTCAACATATTAGGTACTGAGGGTTACATCTACAGGGGTTAACCTATATGGGCTATGTACTGGGTGATGAGGATTAAACTATGTGCAGATTATAGAGGTTATTGCAAGAGATAACTAGTAATTTAAGAAACATACCATGTTTACCCCAAAAATAAGACCTACCTGGAAAGTAAGACCTAGCTCCCACTTCCCCTGTGCTTCTAATATAAGCCCTCCCACGAAAATAAAACCTACCCTGTCCCAGAGAGAGCTACCGTATTTAGGTAACACATGATAAGAGGCATCTTGTCATGTCTTCTAAACCCAACCTGCCCCGGGATGTGTGCCTGCACGCTGTGAATGCAGTGTTGGGTGAATGCCACCCCCATGAAAATAATACGTTAATAAAGTTCTGAAGCTGACAATAAATAAAGCTTAGATGGAAGTGAAATCTTGTGGCCATTCTGTATATTAAAAAAATTTACTTAGTAAAAATATGACCTACCCAAAAATAAGACCTAGTGCATTTCTTGCACCTAAAATAAATATAAGACTTGTGTCTTATTTTTGGGGAAACATGGTAGTAAGGAGAATTTTTGAAAGTTGTAAAGTTATAAAGCATGACTGTGAGATAAAGTAAAACACTTCTGGTGCACCAAGAATATTTACATATACTGTTAAATATAGAATCCTTACACGCGTGGTTGATGTTGAAGCAGTTACCTCGGAATTTATATAAACACTATTTAAGTGCCTGTCCTGTGACACAGGATATCCTACAGACTTTTTGTTGACACCATTCATCTTCAAGTTAGAGCACCTAGAAATATTGGTTTTCCTTCCTGAAATGACAGTTCCAGCACACACAGGAAAGTGGCCATAAGCAGCAGGCACAGGGTTCATTTGAAAAAGAACAATGTCAGCCCATTAGCTACTTTCATTGCTCATACAACACAGTCTCAAATTAAGAAAAGTAAGGTTTTAAAGACAAAAATACACACGGTAATCAACCAATGTGTTTGTGGCACCCCTGGCCAGGCAACCCTAGACGGTTGGCCGGCACACACGAAAAATGGGACTTTACAACGGCAAAGAAATTATTTCAACGGTTTATTTGACCTAACATAAACCAAGTTGACAATAGTAAAAGTCAAGGAAGGACTTGTAACAAATTCATGTGTGAATTTACAAACATCAAACACACATTTTTATGGGCATGTTATATCAACAAAAATAATGCAACATCATTCGATATTCATCAAGTAATTCTCGACGCGTTTCGCGGTATGTGACCGCTTCTTCAAGAGATGATGAAATCTGTGAGTTTAGGTGGTGTTCTTGTTAATGGGGTCAAGCCTCAGGCCAAGGCATGGGGAGCAGAAGTAGACAACTCCCGCTTCTGCGGGGTAGGGTCCCGTGGTCTATTTTGGGGAACGGGGGATTCGTATCTGTCCTGGGTTCCACACTTCAGGTAGTGAGTAGTAATAGTATAAGTGTTATTTTTATCCTATAATGGTCTGAGACATCGGGAAATATTGGGGATAGCACTATCCTCCCGATCCCTGTTTAGTCCCTTTTAGCGTATGTTTCCTGTTTGTGGTTTCCCCAGGACAGGTCCATTCATCTTCAAGTTAGAGCACCTAGAAATATTGGTTTTCCTTCCTGAAATGACAGTTCCAGCACACACAGGAAAGTGGCCATAAGCAGCAGGCACAGGGTTCATTTGAAAAAGAACAATGTCAGCCCATTAGCTACTTTCATTGCTCATACAACACGGTCTCAAATTAAGAAAAGTAAGGTTTTAAAGGAACAAATCTCTGAAATGAAAAAGATGGGCAGAGGGTTAAGGATCGGCCAACAGCAGAGATGCTGATATTTTTATAGTATCATGCAAATTGTACGCAGGCTGAAAATTAAGCCAATCAGCTGGCAAAATGTCATGGACCATCCCTACTCACCAGTATTGTCTTTGGTTTCCTTGTAGCTTTATATAAGGATGAATGCAGAAAAGTCCCTAGTTCAATAGAGTCAATAGAGGGGCACAACATATGTTTATTCTACATACTGATATGAAAATGCATATAAAAATTTTAACTTTGACTTACCTCTGAGCTGGTATGATGGTGGTATATTGAAAATTGAATTTTTCTAGGTAGAGTGGCTGACATCCCAAATATAAATATATAGAAACTACAATTGGTGTAATGAACATCCAAAAGCAGCAGGAATTCCCCCCGAAAAATTCAAGGGCAAGGGGACTTTAATGGCCACCAATCTCCATGAAAAAGGAGAAAATAAGAGAATGAGGTATATATTAAAATAACACATTAAGAAGTTTATTGCATAGTAATAGTAAAAACATATAGCATGGCATGGCTGGGTTGGCAGACATTAATACATCACATAGGTACAATAAACAGTCCATATAGCATACAAACAAAAAAGAAATAAATAAATTCATAAGTCATGGTTGTAGAGAATGCCAGGATAGGGGACCCCATTAAAACAGGGTCCACTTCACCCCAACGCGCGTTTCGTGTGTGTACTTCCTCAGGCAGACATCAGTATCAATAAAAAAGCCAAAACAAGAATAGACAGCGGAGGATGTTAGTTAGCATCAAGGTATAGGTAAGTAAGTAGTAAGATAATGTTGCTAAGGGTTCACTCACTTGTATGGATATATATAGAACGCCAAATTGATGGAACAACAACAACCAGATGCCCCCAAGGGGGGCTATCCTGGGCCAAGAACGAGGGGCCAAAGAAAGGCGACCGGGCAACCAGCAGGCACTTGATTATTGCCAATTACCCAATACTCTATTAGCTAATACAGTTAACAACTATCGTGAGACTGTGACTTTTCCACATCCATAAAGACCTCAGCAGGTATCTATTTCCTTTGTTTATTCTTTATCCTTTTTACCTTTACCGAGTATACCATTTTTTATCATTCTTTACTATTACTCTATCCATAGCACCATCACCATATCAATCTTATAATCTTACTCCACTTTAATACACTTTATGCTGATTTTCAAATACCTATTTATTCTTATTCACTTTAATACTCCCTACATTAATTGTATCCATTATAACTCTAAGGAGGTCTGGGCTTGGTCTGCTCAATCACCTATTAAATTTAAACTCACTCACTGCCACTTTTATCTTTCACATCACATTCACTCAATATAATAATGACCTATGTCTCGTCATCTTCACTTCCCTGATCACTCTTTTTCACGCTTGATTTGTGATTTATGTGAACTTTATGCACCTTTTTCTCCCCTCTCCTTTCACTATCACCACATCTCCATTCACACTCTAACTTTTTCCCAAATTTCCTACACTCAAGCACATCTCTCTCTCACTCTTTAAGACCTATAATAATTTATCACATTTTAGGTGGGTTCTCCTCCCCCCACTGTTCTTTAATAATACTAAACAATATTCCCATTAACAAACCTATATGGGTCGACCCTTGATTGCACAGGTCCTGCTGGTTGCCCAGTCGCTTTTTTTGGCCCCTCGTTCTTGGCCCGGGATAGCCCCCCTTGGGGGCATCTGGTTGTTGTTGTTTCATCAATTTGGCGCTCTATATATATCCATACAAGTGAATGAACCCTTAGCAACATTATCTTACTACTTACTTACCTATACCTTGATGCTAACTAACATCCTCCGCTGTCTATTCTTGTTTTGGCTTTTTTATTGATACTGACGTCTAAAGATACGAAACCCATTTGGATTAAGGACACCCCCTGAGGAAGTACACACACAAAACGCGCGTTGGGGTGAAGTGGACCCTGTTTTGATGGGGTCCCCTATCCTGGCATTCTCTACAACCATGACTTATGAATTTTTTTATTTCTTTTTTGTTTGTATGCTATATGGACTGTTTATTGTACCTATGTGATGTATTAATGTCTGCCAACCCAGCCATGCTATATGTTTTTACTATTACTATGCAATAAACTTCTTAATGTGTTATTTTAATATATACCTCATTCTCTTATTTTCTCCTTTTTCATGGAGATTGGTGGCCATTAAAGTCCCCTTGCCCCTGAATTTTTTGGGGGGAATTCCTGCTGCTTTTGGATGTTCATTACACCAATTGTAGTTTCTATATATACTGGTATGAAGGTGGCTTAGGGCTCCAGGATCGTAAGATAATATACTTACCTGCTGTTCCATGGAATCGTATGAGAGATTTCTATTTTCTTCCGCCAGGCTTCCGATGGTTCATACAGGGTGCGATATGGTGAGTGGCCACTGGCGGCATTTAATGGTTTTCTATGGGAATTTCTTCAGTGTACTTTCAATGGAGAGCAGAGATCACAGAATGACCCGGCAATCTCAGCACTCTTATGACGTGGAACCGGGCGGCACGGCTCCACGTCATCAGGGCCAGGAGAGAGGAGGGATCTTCTTAAATTACTCATTACAGGGACGTTACGTTTTTAATGTTTTTTCCCTCTCTATTATTTGTACTTTTAGTGCCATTATCTAATCGTCATTAGATCTGACCATGTATGGCTAGAGTAGTTTAGGGGGGAGGAGGGTCTTAACCTCCTGAGCTGACCCAGAAAACTTACCTTCAACTACACTTCAACTACCCATACACGGGTAGATCCTTCCTCCATTCTTAAAAGATCGACTGCAGCGTGACGACGTCATCATGCTGAAGCCGGTCGCTCCAGGGATCCGTGCACACCCTTGGTGTGCCAGACATTACTTTGGATGGGGGTGCTGGTCCCCATCCAAAGTAAAAAGATTGCCTAGAAAAAGGACGCATGTTGCAGCGCATGTCAATTGATTGGCTACAAAATTGCCCCGTGAACCCCGTGGGTGTATGTGGGGCTTTAGAGATACTCACCTACCACTGGTGAGCCTGCAGTGATGGAGAGTATCAGCTGACCCGTCCCTACTCCAGAGATGCCTTTTATAATGAATGGAACCATTCCATTCATGCTCAGGCTTAACTGTTGCAAGTAGAAAACACATGCAAAAAAAGTGGGTTTTCAGTGGGGTTTTTTGTATTTTTTTTAGTCCATTGAATTAAATGGCACTGCACCGTAACTGCATCTGATTAAAATCAATGGATGCGCCAGACGCGGCTGGGAGTTTTGGACCAGCTGTGTTCTTTTTTTGCGCCTGAGACGTTCTTGAACCACCCCAGTGGAGTCTTCACTATGTTTTTTTCCCCACGGTAGCCATGCAAAATCTGTGGGGAAAACCAGTGCAGCCGCCTATTGTATAGACCTATGGCAGTGGTTACCAAACTGGGGCGCAAAGGTATCCCAGGGGTGTGCGGACCCTCATTCTGAACCTGTGTTTAAATAGGGAAGGGGGGTTTGATAATGTTCCTAAATAGAAAAGGGGGGCCCTGCAAAGAAGGTTTTGGAACCACTGACCTATGCAAATGGTGTGCCAGTCTATACAGGCATGTCATGACCCACGTCAGGGGACAGTGTGCCATTGGCAGCGGATTCACAACGCCCGATCAGGAGTGGGGTATGGATCTACCCAGAAACCACGAGTGGTGTTATGGCTAGGTCTGCTCGACCATGTCCATAGTGGCCGCCCGATGCATTTTTGGGTTTGTGGGCATCACATGTTTCCAGGAAGTCCACGTAGTGTAGACTCTGTCTTAGTGTACTGTTGTGTGTACTGCCAGCATGAGCATCTCAGAGCAACCATTGTCAGTGACTATAAACTCAGTTCATAGAAGTAAACAGACTGCTCTCATAGGGTAATATATTGCACTCTCTCCTATGGTACTATATGGCACTCTCTCATATGGCAATACCAGCAATATTTCATTATACTATGACTGTATTGACTGACAGTTTTAGATATGAGCAATATGGTCATGGCGGCATCATACTCGGGGACGTCATGTGCGCATATGAAATTTTTTCTGATGGACAGATGCCCACCTATAAAGAGCGAGCCCGTCTGGGGAGATAAAGAAGCTCGTCTTTCTCCCCAGGTACTATGTAGTAGGTAGTAGGGTCAGATTGTCCAGAAGACAAGCTCCACCTACATCTTTCATACACCTGTACTGAATTAGAAGAATAGGAAACTTGGAAATTATTAAGTAGATTGTAAAATGAATGGTAACTTTGCAACAAGTCTGGTTCACTGAAAACAATTCTAGTATGTATTTGAATCCTAGGTTTGAATCCATTTGAATATCTGAGCTTTTTAGTCATTAAAGCGTAGGGAGGTTGTTTAACATGCAGTTCAATTAACCTAACACCATTAGTGCACATTAGTGTCTATATTTACTGTATGTATGACCACATGAATGATCATCCTAATGGCAGTTATGTAATGTACATTTTATTCCCAATAGATATGTAATATTTTTGGATCATTGATCAAAAGACAAACTTTAAGCCCCCCATACACCTTAAGATTCCTCCATACAATTTCCATCAGATCTACCAACAACTATGTAGTATAGTGACCTCCCTGATAGAATACATAGTGATTGGAAGGTGTAGAAGGGTCCTCATATTACATGGTTTTGGTAGAAGAAAAGTTGATTGTACAGAAATTGCATGGTAATTGTATGTGGTGTATGGGGGGCTTTAAAAACGTTACTGAAAAATGTTGATGTTATGTGTGTGTATATATATATATATATGTATATATTGTGAGGGATTAGCTGTAGAGCGGCAAGGTGCGGTACCCCCTGGATAGGTGAAAACACGCAAGTGATTTATTGTGCAAGTCCATAAACAATATTTACAAGTAAGGCAATCCAAAGGAAAAGTAATCCACAGAAAACAGAGTCTTTGTAGCTCAAACCTTGGACACCACACAGGTAAAGCCTGCTCCCCAGTCACACACAGTGCTGGTTCTAGAAAGGAGCTAATCTGACTGAGCAGGTGAGGGGGTTTTATAGAGCTCAAACCAACTCTAATGAGCTAACAGGACACAGCTGGTCTTACCCTGCACCAGGCCCAGCAATTCCAGCTCCCTCTGCTGATCAGATAGTGAAGTACTCGGCATACTGCCGGTAACTAGGACGCACATTACTCCCATACTGGATACAACCAGAGGACTAAACAGGCGTCCTGTCACAATATATATATATATATATATATATATATATATATATATAGAATATACGCTGCTCAAAAAAATAAAGGAAAAACAAAATAAGACATCCTAGATCTGAATGAAAATTTAATGAAATATTCTTCTTAAATACTTTATTCTTTACATAGTTGAATGTGCACACAAAAATGATCAATGGAAATCAAATTTATCAACCCTACAGGCCTGATTCAACTTTGATGTGATGTCCTTAAAACAAGAGAAAATGAGGCTCAGTAGTGTGTGGCTTCCACGTGTCTGTATGACCTACCTACAACGCCTGGGCATGCTCCTGATGAGGTGGCGGATGGTCTCCTGAGGGATCTCCTCCCACACCTGAAATAAAGCATCCCCCAACTCCTGGACAGTCTGTGGTGCAAGGTGGTGCTGGTGGATGGAGTGAGACATGATGTCCCAGATGTGCTCAATTGGATTCAGGTCTGGGCAACAGGCAGGCCAGTCCATAGCATCAATGCCTTCGTCTTCAATGTCTTCGTCAACACACTCCAGCCACAAGAGGTCTAGCATTGTCTTGCATTAGGAGGAACTCAGGTCCAACTGCACCAGCATATGATCTCACAAGGGGTCTGAGGATCTCACCTAATGGCAGTCAGGGGAGGATCTCCCCTAATGGCAGTCAGGCTTCCTCTGGCGAGCACATGGAGGACTTTATAACCTCGACAAAGAAATGCCACCCCATACCATTACTGAGCCACTACCAAACCGATCATGCTGGAGGTACTCCACGGCATCTCCAGACTCTGTCACATCTGTCACATGTGCTCAGTGTGAACCTGTTTTCATCTGTGAAGAGCACAGGGAGTCCGTGGCGAATTTGCCAATCTTGGTGTTCTCTGGCAAATGCCAAACGTCCTGCATGGTGTTGGGATGTAAGCACAACCCCCACCTGTGGACGTCAGGCCCTCATACCATCCTCATGGATCTGTTTCTGACCATTTGAGCAGACACATGCACATTTGTGGCCCGCTGGAGGTCATTTTGCAGGGCTCTGGCAGTGCTCCTCCTTGCACAAAGGCGAAGGTAGCGGTCCTGATGCTGGGTTGTTGCCTTCCTATGGCCTCCTCCACGTCTCCTGATATACTGGTTTGTCTCCTGGTAGCGTCTCCATGCTCTGCACACAATGCTGACAGACATAGCAAATGGTCTTTGCTTTAGTCCAGGTGTGGGAGAAGATCCCTCAGGAGACCATCCATCACCTCATCAGTGGCATGCCCAGATGTTGTAGGGAGGTCATACGGACACGTGGAGGCCACACACACACTAGTTTTTGTACGACAGAGTCTTTTTGTCTTGTTTTCAGGAAATTACATCAAAGTTGGATCAGCCTGTAGAGTTTGTTCCACTTAAATTTTGAGTGAGACTCCAAACCCAGACCTCCATGGGTTAATTAATATGATTTCCTTTGATAATGTTTGTGTGATTTTGTGGTCAGCACATATTTAACTATATAAAGAACAAAGTATTTAATAAGAATATATATATAGTTAGAGATCACAGGACCTCAAAATAAAAGTTTGAAGGCCTCTTTGTGGGGCACCTACGGTAGTAGTCTCATGTCATTGAACATAATGTAATGAATGGCTAAATCAAGGTCATTTAGTAGGGATGGATAGATCTGGTCAGGGCAGAAGGGGGCAGCAGTGCACAAAACATTTACCAGCTAACTGTTATCAGCAAGGATTAAGCTGGCCATATACAGTTACTCTGTTGTTAAATATTTAAATAATTAAAAAACAAATTCCTTTTTATCTGAATCGATCAAAATCAAGTATAAAACAATCAGTCATGTTGAACTCTTATCTGACGGTTTTGCTTTTATCTGATCTGATATCTGGTGTGTTGGTGCCATACATTCATGTTAGACTGACAGCAGATATTTAAATTGCACAAGATGATCACATTGAAGATTTAAGCAGGGTACAGATGGCTCGATGTTTGAGGCGTCCGATGTTCTATGCCGCAGAGTGATGACGTCATCACGCTGCTGTCAGATATCGGCTGAGCTGGAGAGAGAGCTCTGTTGCTTCTCCAGCTCAGCCGATGGTTTGCATGGAGACCCACGGTTTCCATACAAAGCAACGGACATCAGCCCTGATTAACAGTCATTTCCGATATCCCAGTTTTCGAGTGGGATTGATTGGTCCTGCTCGAAAACTGGAATAGCCACATATGGTATGGGCCAGATAGATGGCTGTGAGCGCGCACGGCGCGCAAAGCGGCCATCGATCTGGCCCATATCTTCATGTGTGTACCCTGCTTTAGTTGAGCAAAAGTGGATGTGCTTATGGCTACCTTAACCTCCCTGGCGTTACGCAGTTTTTGGAAAAATTTTTATGGCGCAAAAAGCTGCTGTACGGGCATTCCCTACCCTCGGTTATGCCTGATCCCGGAACGGGCACAGTTTGATTAATGATCTAACTGTGACCCTACTGAGTTAGGTCATAACACCCAGGAGGTTAAGGGCTATTTTACTATACAATATACATACTATCTTTGGCTCTTTCACAATATACAATATCGGCTGTGCATGGTACACAAGTTCACTATAGAAAACCTGTGTTACATTCACACTGCTTTGTTATGCACTAAAAATGGTGGTTGTGGCCGGTGATCTGAAATGCAGGTCACCGCGTTCTGATCGCGGCCATAGACTTGAATGGGCACAGTTAAAATCGCTAGTCACTTCAACCGCGCCCATTCACTGTTTATGAGCGCAATCAGGCGGGAAGCCACTTCCTCTCTGAAATCACTCAGCCGCGATTCTTATCGCTAGAGCCAGCGGGACATCGCTGGGTGATAGCGATTTCCCGCAGATTTAGAATTGCGGCTGATCCCTAGTGTGGGAACATAGCCTTAGTGTATGAGAGACATTTGCGCAATAGCCTGCAAAATAAAAACGTAGGCTGGAAAGTCGAAGCCCTTCCATTAACATGGAGGTTTCCAAGATCTCTATGAAGTCCCAGTGTAGTGGGATTAAATGCGTGAGAGTTTGAGGTGACCCCCAGGGGTACTGTACTCTTTTGCTGTATACATGTTTGTGAAGTCAAGCCCACAATTATTCATACCACTGGCAAATTGTGACCTAGTTACTTTTATTCAACCAGCAAGTTATTTGTTAATGGGAAATGACATAGGTGTCTCAAAAAAGATAATAGGACTATGTACAAGAGGCATTTTTGTGAAACAAAAAACATTTCTGAGCTTTTATTTACATTTGAGCAAAAGTGTCATTTCCAAAATTATTCATACCCTTCTCAATAATCAACAGAAAAGCCTTTATTGGCTTTTACAGCAAAATTAAAATTAAATATTTCCCGAAAATGTTCTTTCGAGGTGCCCTAAAAGTCCCGGTTACCTGACCCCATGCCGCAAGTGTATTTGGGCATATGGGGATTCAGCTAACCATTCTCCCATATTTTTTTCTTTCGATTATGATAAGAGACGCGGCACAATACCTCCAGGTATGATACCCCCATAGGACTCTCCACCCAATATGTTCACCCTTTGGCTTTTACAGCAATCACACGCTTCCTATAATTGAAGACCAGCTCCTTGCATGTCTCCACAGGTATTTTTGCAGATTCATCTTTAGCAATGAGCTACAAATCTTTCAGGTTGGAGGGTCTTCTTGTCATCACCCCGATCTTTAGCCCCCTCCACAGATTCTCAATTGGATTCAAGTCAGGACTCTGGCTGGGCATCTCCTAAATGTTAATGTTGTTGTCTGCTAACCATTTCATCACCACTTTTGCTGTGTGTTTTGGGTCATTGTCATGCTGAAATGTCCACTGATGCCCAAGGCAAAGTTTCCCTGCAGACTGCCTGAGGTTGTTGTTGAGAATCCTCTTTTTTCATGGTGCCATTTACAGTGATTAGGTTCTCTGGTCCATTGGCTGAAAAACACCCCCAAGCATTAGGTTCCAGCCACCATGTTTGACAGTGGGGATGGTGTTCTTTGGGTTGAAGTCTTCTTTTTTTTGGCAAATAAAGGAAACCTCATTGTGACAAAAAAAATTTTTTTTTATCTGACCATAACACAGAAGATCAGAAGTCTTCTTTTTTGTCCAGATGAGCATTTGCAAAAGAAAAGTGAGTTTTTGTGTGCCTTATCTGGAGGATTGGTGTTCTCCTTGGTCTGTATCCGTGGAACCCAGCAGTGTGCAGTGTCCGTTGGATTGTCTGCCTTGAGACATTGCCACCAGCAGAGCCCAGATTGCCAGGATGGCCTTGGTGGTGATTCTTTTTCACCTCTCTCACTATCCTCCTGGCCAGCACAAGTGTCACTTTTGGCTTCCGACCACGTCCTCTGAGATTTTCCACAGTGCGGAACATCTTGTATTTTTTTATAATACTTTGCACTGTAGACACTGGAACTTTAAAACATTTAGATATGGCCTTGTTGCCCTTTCCTGATTTGTGAGCAGCCACAATGCGCAGCCGTAGGTCCTCACTGAGCTCCTTTATCTTAGCCATGACTGTCCACAAACCAACTGCAGAGAGCTGTTTTTTCACCTGTTGAGTTGACTAAAACAGCTGTTTCCAATTAATCAGGGTAATTAGGATGCTTTAGAACTGCTTGGACTGTTTGAATGGTATAGAACTTTGGATTGTCCCAGAGACTGTGACAGTTTGTGAAGGGTATGAGTAATTTTGAACTGGACACTTTTTGCTCAAATGTAAATAAAAGCTGAGAAATGCCTCTTGTACATCATCTTATTATCTGTTGGGAGACACCTATGTCATTTTCCATCATTTTCCATCTTATGCTGGTTGAATAAGTAACTTTACATCAAAATTTGCCAGGGGTATGAATAATTATGGGCTCGACTCTGGAAATCTTATTCGGTGTGCGGAACCTCCACTTTTTGAATGCGTATGAAGTGAGTCTAGGAGACAGGACATTGGTGGTTCATGCACCTGGCGTTCATCATGGACCTGGCTAGAGAGGGAAACTGTGTGGGAGCTGTTTTTTCGCACTGTGAATGCAGGTCTCACCCCATTTATGTAGTATGTCATATACCGGTAATTATTTTTTAGTGTAGTTGAAAAAAACATTTCACGTGGGTTCCCCCCTATTTCACAACCAGACCCCCATTTTGCAGAGGGTCTAGAACAGACATGGGCAAACTAAGGCCGGGGGGCCAGATCCGGCCCTTTTAGCTCTTTAATGTAGCCCATTGTCACCTCAATGATGCCCTGGGTCCCCTCTGTTTGTTTCCTACAATGATCGTGCATAATGCATAAAGGAGTCTGAACGTCCACTTTATCTCTGCTGCTCATTGCAGTGAAAGAGTGGAGGGGAGCCAGAGCATCTTGTGACCAAGGTCTCCATATTTTTACGGCAATGTTACCCTATGTTACACCTATGGCGGGTGGCCATTATAGGCTATTGGTCTGGCCCCTCTGTCGAAATTGAAAAACGAATTGTGGCCCTTGGGCCAAAAAGTTTGCCCATCCTGGTCTAGAAGGCCTGGTAAGGGGGGAAAAGACAAGAGTGGTCCCCCTTCAGGCTATATCAGACCCCCACTATGCATAGGGCAAAGTCTGGGCTAATGTAAAAGGCCTCCACCTCTAGGCAATACATGTTACATTTCCCTGACCTCTGTCTTCTCTCTTGGAAGACATGTTCTCTTGACATGTAACATGAAAACCTGAGCAGACAACTGCACAGGGAATGCAATATGAGGTGTTTGCCAGTCGTTTTTTGAGCTTTCACCCTATAGAGCTATCTGTGCGCACACAGAGAAAGAAGCCCATACCTGCCCAGTGATCAGCATATTCTCTGTGTATTTAGAGGCACAGACTGTGTATCAGCCTATCTGCAGTGTCTGTCTCTGATTTGTGGGGATGAAAGGTGATTTTTTCAGCTTGAGATGACATCCCTGGTAAAAAATGTTGGAGCATAATACGACGAATATCCACCATTGCGAATATCCAAGCGCACATTTGTGAATTATTGCGAGTTTTCAAATGTCGGATATTCAGCGTATATATTCAAATTTTGAACATTCTCACTTGACACTATACTTCATTTCTGGGGGGGGGGGTTGGTGGCAAAGTGGTGGGGGAATAGTTCGGGGGGAGTAAAGTCCTGTGTGTGGGTTCAGGGTAAAGTCATGTGAGGTTTCTGATCTCCTTGCTTTCTCCTCATTCCTGTATTGGAGCAAAATTGTAAAAGTTGGAATTTTATGGCCATTTCACACTGTGGTGGGATTTTTGGCCAGTAAAGGACGCATGTCCGCTAGCAGCAAACAACCTGCGTTTTGAACTGCACTTGTGTCTCCTATTGTTTAAACTAAAACTTCAATATTCCTGTTAAACTGCCCAATTGGTACTTTAAGATGAAAAAAAGTGGGTTATGTGCTTCCGTTTTGGCACTCTACCTCCAAAAGTTTGGCCATCACTGGTATATACTATATTAACCATCTATGTTGCAAGCAGTAATTTGGTGAAGGAAACCCCTGCTATGAATTTTAGCACTTAGGCATTGCAAATACCCTGTTTTTCCCAAAGTAAGGCATCCTCCAAAAATAAGGCACCCTTAAATTTGTGCCTCATGCTGAAATATAAGGGATCTCCTGAAAATAGGGCACCACCGAAGATATGATACTGTAACTGAGATGAGAGGGGGCAAAGTAAAATGACACAGGAGGATCAGAAAGCGTTACTAAAATGGTAATCCCCCCTCTAAGTCTCCTGTGCCATTTTGATTTCCCCTCTGATTCCCCTTGTGCCATTTTAAGCGATCCCCCCACCCTGATACCCCAGTGCCGTATTCTTCTTCATGGAAAAATAAGACATCCCCAAAAATAGGACGTAGGGCATCTTTGGGAGCACAAATAAATATAAAACACTGTCTTATTTTCAGGGAAACACGGTAACAGGGTACGTTAACACTCTGACATCTGTCCTTTAGTTGAGTCCTTGACTATGTTTCAGAATATTTTCAGAATTTCTAAAATAAACTCAGAACTTAAACTGAACTGAACCTAGAGACAGCCAGGAAAGTGGATAAAGGATTCACTCTGTCTTGTCCTGTCTGGATTATAAACCCATCATCGTGTAATAAACGGCCAAGGAACATTTTTTGTGGTACGCTGACCCATAAATCATGGAAAGAAAGATTCATGTCAAATGTTAAATAGATAGATCTGATACTCTAGTGTAATTGTGTTTTAGGAATGTATTTGAGGTCACTGTGTCCCAGAACAAATTAGATTGACAGCGGATTGGCAGTGCAGTATTATAAAGGAAGAGAAAGATGAAGTGATTCTCTAAACATCACATCGTTCCTTCGCAGTCACATGCCGCTGTTCTCATTTCTAATGAAGGTCTATGCTGGGGCATGCATAATCTTGTTTACTGTGTTGTCTGAGTATTGATCGCTTGCAGTTCATGTGAATCAATGCATTGTGCTGTAAAAAGTCTGAGCTCCGGGAGCATTATGGTACAAAAAGTTCTGATAGATTGGATTTATTCTGTATGCAGGTCCTGGTGTGAAAGTATTCTTTTTCTGCTAATTGATAGTATTCAGGCAGGTCATAGCATATCTGCAGAGCAAGTCAAACAACTGGACTTGCAGAAATGTTCTTGAATTTTCTTAACTGAGAATAAACCTATTATTTTTAATGCCAAAGGGACTGAAATCCTCTTCAATGCTGAAATGTAAGAAAGTCACCCAGAAAGGGTTATTTTAGGGAACTTGGAGGATTTCTTTAAAGCAGACTGTGTAGTGTCGTGCGAGAGCTGTATGTGAAACTACTCACGACACCAGGTTCTTTGGGGTGGATGTCCTCTGTTCGCTCACCAGGTTCCGCTTACAGCCCAATAACTCTAAGGTCCGCGCCAGCAGGTGGGGGCTATATACAGTTTTATTGAGGAATATTTACACATGTAGCACCATCGCCCAGAGGCAGAGATGGGGTTCAGGCATGGGGATATACGTTCCAAACTGCGTTGTTCACGAGCTGCTGCACCAATGGCTGGGTGTTGGGGACCTTCTGCAGGGTGTAACGCTGGAGGCCTGTGGTTCTCTCTGGAATCACAGGAACAAGCCGGGAAGAAGCAGGAAAAGCCCTGAAGCTTCCAAAGGACTTTTATTTATGTGCTTGGAATGGGGCTGGCCTAAGGCCTGTTACTGGGCAGGACTATGTTTGTTACATTTAGGAGGGAAGGATTCAAGTACACACCCATGAATCATGGTACCAGCTTTTCGTAAACAACAGGTGCAACCCTTTACAGGGATACACACACAATATACAGCAAATAATAAGCATATATTACAGTACATATATTATAGTTATGTTTCTCTGGTCACTACAACTGCAGGATCAGCAAAAAAATAAATATGTTGCAGTGGGGCTAGACCAGACGTGGGCATATGAAAGGTGGCAATACATGGTTCGATTTTTGCGTTCGATACTTTGAGGCGATCAAATGGAAATTGATTCATACCACATGGTCATTTTATGATCAAAATCAAACATAAAATTGATCGAAAAGTGATCAGACATGTTGGTAAATTTTGGTCGATCGTACAAGTGAAATTGGTTCCTATGAAGTAATTGATTCCTCTAAATGAACTCATCAGAAGAAAATCGAGCTTAAGGCTTAATGGCATATTAACCTGAATTACACAACTCATATACACACGAAACATGTACGCACACACTTCACTTTCTTATAAGATAGAATAGGAGAGGGTATGGGGCACTCTCTGAGGATAATTATTTGGATTGTTTCCTAGAGGCTATAGTTTTCCTGCAATAGAATGTTTAAGCTTCTCTATCAAAAACTTCTATTTATTAATTATTTTAACATATTTTCTTTTTTTAAATATCCTGACCTAGCTACCAGGACTTAGGACCCCTATGCTTGGCAGCCCTTGCATGCTGTTGGTCCGGCCCCTATGTCACATTTAAAAACCCATTGTTGCCCAAAAGTTAAAACGTTTGCCCATCCCTTGGGTATACGTAAACTGCATGTGTTAAATACTTTATATTCCTCTAGGGCAGTGGTTCCCAACCGGGGGGGGGGGGTGCTAAAGTTCACAGGGGGTCCCACCATCAGGGAGAGGCTTCAATTTTCGCTCTATGCCCCCCAGCTCTTTCTCTGTAAGCTGAGTCCTGATAGGGGGGAAAGTGGTAATCTTGGCCTGGTGAAATTTAAACAAGCAACAGCGCCATCTTGTGGACATTTTACTTATTTTTACAAGAGATGGTGACATGTTTTGGGGAAAAATTCCACTATCTGACTTTGCGAATTAATTGCCGGAGATATAAAAATGGGTTGTGTGCGTGCAAGTTAAGAGGGAGAGAATGTAACCCCAGGGTGGGAGCATTGTGACGTCACTTCTGGGAAAATGTATTTTAATGCATGCATGAATGCAGGTTGGAGTTGGGAAGCCTGGCTTGTCTTGGACAGAGGCAAGGGGGGCCTTAAGAAAAAAAGTTTGGGAATCACTGCTCTAGGGGGATGTATACAGAACTTCTACTACCTTATCTCTGACTCTCCTGGTGACCAGTACTGTCCTCTTACATCTGACATGCAGGCAGCCCTGCATTGTACTAGAGGGCATAATGTTTGTGACCACATCTAAAGATGCTTTTTTTAAAAGCCACATGGAGGAGGCAGCTGTAGATGATCAAGAGATAAGGTAAATGAATCATTATTTCAAACCACCCTACATAAGAAACAGGCATTTAACCCTTGCAGTATGGGTTTTTTGTCCCATATGAATGAATATGGGCTTCATATTTTAACTTTTTTGTGGTATTCCAGAATGTGGCTGGGAGTAAATTTTTTCTGCACAAAGCAGTAACCCCCAGCCACGCACAGGGTAGCTTACCTGCTCCAGGGGATACAGTGGCACCCCCCTACAATGCCATCTGGGGGTCACTTCATATGCCTGTCAGCAAAAACAGGCATAAGCACAGGCAACTCCGATGTCCGAAATGTCATCTATGACCCCAGGGACAAGGGTCCCTGCCTGTGCCTATGCCCATATTATCTGACAGGCATCGGCATGCCAAGTTTTCAAATTATTGGGGTCATTGATGATGCCAGGGACATGGAGTGCCAAAGTAGTGAAAATTTTACCAGATTGCTCTGTAATCTGTTGAAATTTTCATCATCGCCAATAAAAATTTGTCCCTGTCAAGGGGGTTATTAATTAGGTATAGTGCTATTGAGCATCAAGTCAATCAAGTAATTGATTTGCTTTTGGACAGATATTGGATATTATTCCAATTTCGTGTTGAGCAAGAATATTCGAAATTCTAATATATTAGACAAATATCAGACATTCGAGAATTTGCAATATTTTGCGAATTCGCTCAGATATTCACAATGGATATTGATTGAAAGGGATGTGCCTTTAAAACACTTTTTCTGTTATAAGGAATTAATGGTTAAATAATTTTATGTTTTTTTTTATAATAAAGTTTTATTGGTTTATAAAAGACACACACAACATCAACAAGGCCTTCACATGCTAAACATTGCGATTTCCCGTGGGTACCTATAAATCAGATACATAAATCAAACCTAATACCCATCTGGGGACCACACTTTTGATTATCATGTCTTGCCTAGGATGATCCCTAGCAATAAAGAACCTTACACATAGGGAT
>CM070033.1:47271722-47297716 GCA_036250615.1 Ptychadena robeensis | reverse complement strand
AGTCCATTTAGGGCTGGCCACCCTTTGGGGGTCCAGTTCCCCCCCTCCCCCCTTTTTCCATTCTAGGGGAGGAAGTGAACCAATTACATTTGGGGAAATCCTGTCTAGAAATGAATACTGTTGATTTGGTTGCAAGGAAGAGAAAGTTTCCTTTTTGGCAATTAGAGCAAGGCTGCAATTACCATAATGACACTCATTGGCCACTAAAGTGGCAAGGGGTGTATTGGATATAAAGAAGTTACTTTATTGTTCAGAGAACTCATTATCCCTCTTTGTTTTCCTGATCTGTACAGTTACATAAAATTGGGAGATGGAAATGATACAAATGGATGTTGGCATCTATATGTATTAGGGCAGCTTGATGTATAAATATGGTCCTGAATGAGGAAAAGGTCAGTTGTTTAATGGCATTGTATGACAGGTGACAGCAAAACCATATAATTATACTAAACTATATGTATCCTATTGTATTTTTACTAATGTCACAATACACAATTGTGCGGTTCATGTGCTTGATGTGTCCCGATGGCTGATAAAAAAAAACCTACTCTGGCAGGAGTTTTATCCTTTCCCTTACTTTATGCAAAATGCTTTAGGTATTCCTTCACTTTATTGTAAATACATTGATACTCTCAACAGAAGGAATCATATTTAGCAAATCAGTCTGTACAATATATATGGCACACAGGTCATTATAATAGTAAAAATCAATACAGCAACAGTCAAAATTCATCCTTTATTTTCTGTAGGACCATAAAGGTGGCTGGCATATTAGATGATTCCTGAGTTTCAGAATGTTTGACCAAACCATGTGAAGATCTTATGTTTATAAAGCAACAGGTAACAGCATGTTTGTTTTAAGAAATAGACTGTTTACTTAGATGTATGTGGATTGGTTACTTGATGTTAGACCCTGTCAAACAAATCATGTTAATATAATATGCGGTCTGTTTTTTTTTACTTAAGTGATCTTTTTGCATAACTGCATTCTAACATCTTTGACATATGTGCTTTCGAAATTGACAATTTAAATGATATCTTCTTTCCCTAAAAACATTACCTAAAAATGAAACTTGAGAGGAGGGGTCGGAGCTGCCCAGTACACGACCGTCTGGCATTAACAATTAATTATAGGGACCCCAGATTAATGCACTGGTGAGGTGGCAGGACAATAAGTGCCATTTCACCTCTGCGACTCCTGCACCCCGGGGGGGGGGGGGCTGTTCTTAAATAAAGAACAGGTATCAAGAAGAACAGGTCCCTATGCCACTGAGCCAGACTGAAGGGTTTTAAGAGCCACATATGGCTCCTGAGTCATACTTTGCCTACCTACAGGTTTTGACCTGTGTAACAGTGCTTGACACACGATTTTTGGTGTCAGAATGGTATAAAATGCGTTTTCAATATAACCTTTAAGTAATGGATTAATTAAGTGACAACTAATATTGTTTGTAATGTAACCACATTATTTCCCATGAAATCAGTAAAATTATTATCCTTAGAACATGGAAATCTATCATGATAACTGACCTTACACCTATTTGTTTTAAAGTGTGTTGCATTCCCTGAATATAATCATTATATTTAGCAGGTTTATTTACAAGAAAATGCATGGAAATGTATGTCATCGGATATTCTGTAAAAGCTTCATGTTTTTTGGGTGCAGAAACTCTCTCATTGGCCAAGGTTGCTATCAGACATGCATGATCCAACTGCCATAAGACTTGGGTGATGCACAGACAGACATGAACCTTTATGTGTCAGCATATTCATCTTGTGAATGCTACTGATTAGGTACTTCTGGTATCCTTTTATAGGCAGGGTCATACCAGCAGATCATTTGAGAGACTTTTGTACATGGCATATCACAGATGTTGACATTTCCATTATCTCTGTATGGAAGTCCATGGGAAATGTTCTGACTGTATGACAGAAGTGTGAACAATTACTGTGGAAAGTTTTTGTCTCAAAGTAGTGACCACCCAGTAAAATCTAGCCAGGTCAATCATATTATGTATAAATTACTTTACTACAACTAAGATATCAAATTTATGAAGTTACAGCAGGACCTGCATCAAAAATAGCTTGTAGTCTGTACCAGTTAAATACATAGCAGAAAAGGCAGTTTATTTGGGAAACAGAAGATAATCTGCATATAGTTAGAATTGTGAATAGAGTGTGAATCAAAGTACAAAGTAATGGGGAATGGTTATTAACTGGCTTTCCATTCATAGATGTAACTTTAAAAAATATTATATGGGGAGTTTTATTAAGGTACAATTGGATGGCTGACCATGTAGTGTGCTCTCTCTCATCCCTAATGTTTTGGAGGACCATATGACTTATCTACTACAAAAAGTTCTCAATAGTCACAATTCATCACAAAATATTTATTGTAAGGGCCATTAGCATCGAAGATGATTAGATGTTTGATGTGGATGAGCAGTAAATAAGTCCCTGTTCCCTGCCCTGCTTTACATATGATTAGAATAGGAAGTTGAGGCTCAATTAACATCTGTATTTTTTAAGCGCATTGCCAACCCATATAAATGCATGAATTGATATCCAATTGTCTAGTTATCTGCTGTGCTGTGCATTATAGTGAAGTGTTATGTATTTTGAAACAAGGTTCTTGTGCATTTTCTGATCGTTCATTTGTGTATTCATTATGCACATTAAAGCTAACATTGATGTCAATGAAAATGCATGTAACCAACCATGTTTTGTAATATGTTTTTGTGCACCTTCCCTAGCAACCTTTGTTTAATTCTCTAATTTTATTGGTTGGGATATATGAGCAAGAACAAAACACAATACAAGAAAAAGACACATGTTAAAAAAACATAATGCACCAGAATGGGCTCAGCCTAATACACGTAGAAATGACTATAGGCCCTAACTCCACTATCCATTAAAGCTCCTGTGTTGAACGCTGGGGTTTTAACGGAGTGCACAAGCCACACATTGTCGTCAATGGGGCTTTGACAGGACTGTCTCCACAGCCCATCATTGCCGCGGATCCGCTGGTCCGAGCAAGCTACGTCTATGGGAACGCAACTGAGGCTTCAGCCGACACCAGCGGATCCCGGACAGTGAAGCTTTACTGTATAACAAACAGGCAACACATAGTTGTGGTGAGATAATACAAACTACAGGTAAAAGTTAATGAAGTAGTTATAGGTAAGGGCGGTCATACGCACATCAACTTTAGCTCAAACAGTCTTCGATTCGATCGGCGTGTGCACTTTAACCTCCTGAGTGTAATGCCCCTGGTGCACTTTTAAAAGCACACCATGAGCAATCGCGGCAGATTACAATGTAAACCATCACAATTCTCTGCTCTCCCTCCCTTCCCCTCCCTACACACCCCCTGTATGTATATGTGCTGAAATATGTGCTGCCTCCATAACATGGTGGTAGATTTTTTTTAAAGTCAGGCAATCATTTTGGCCTATAAATGGAGCACTATTTGTTTAATTCTAATGTATATGTATGTCCAAATAATTATTCCACCTAAAATCAGTCAGGTTCCACTTTAAAACTTCCCAATGACTGTTATGGTTTAGGAGCAGACATAATGGCACAGCCCTGTATGCTGTCATGCCGCCGCTTTTCATGTGTTAGCCAGACCAATGATGCTATCAGTATAAAAAAATACCTTGTGGAATGTCATATTTGCTGCTGGCGTCACAGTGATTTGGCTGCTCCCGAACATTAGACTCTATGGAAATAGCACTTCCTGCTATTCAAATATATATATAACAATAGTTGTTTATTTCTAACGTGCTAGCAGATGCCTTGAAACTGTACCTTAAAAGAATACTGTACTTAAAAATTGTAGCTCAGGGTCACTAATATGAAAATATGGAAATAATGGCAATATTTATCCAATTTGCCGTTATTGGGTGGCCCAAAACGTATTTAGTAATTGGCTTAATTCACGTTAGCCCACCTTATTATCACCTGCCTGCGATGACTTTGTTTTAAGTACTTTCTCATTGGTCCCTT
Source organism: Ptychadena robeensis (assembly GCA_036250615.1). NCBI lineage: Eukaryota > Metazoa > Chordata > Amphibia > Anura > Ptychadenidae > Ptychadena > Ptychadena robeensis. The sequence goes on along the minus strand of CM070033.1, from coordinate 47,293,708 downwards.
GGCCATAATCCATGCATTGTACTGATGATTGCTATGAAGCTTGAACAACTGTATGCAGTCTGCAATAAATCGCATTATAATGTTGACTTTCTATTTTTCCTAAAATGTCTGCTGTGCTTTTAATTTGCACAGCGGAAGCCAAAAAACTCTCTGAGCATATTCCTTTTAAGCTAGGGCTACACTATGTGCTTGAGTGCACTGACGTCAGCGCATCCAATGAGTGCTAGCCTCCCTTTTTCGCTCCGCTAAGGCCACGTTATCGCCCATGGTACATAGCGCAGCCGGTAACGCGGACCCTTAAAAACAAGCGTTCATGACTATGACGGACTGTGTAGAGAGCCCTATCATAGCCCCATTGTCTTGCATGGCCGTTTTGTGCACTGCACTAGAATCCCTGCGTTCAATGTAGCCTTAATGATCCATACTTCCTATATTCTCTATTATCTCTATATACTCTATATTTTAACCTACAGATCTAAGTGTCAGGATATATGTGAAAGAATACAAATTCTGTTCTATTTCTCAAGCATGGATTCCTGTACAGGTTATCATAGGTCACTCAGCTATGTTATATACAAGCAATATAATGTTATATTTTTTTAACCATTTTTGGCTGTGACGCACCTGTGTGTGCAGGCACATCAAAGCTATTACTTTGAATGGGTAGTGTTGTTCCCACATCTGCTTCCATGCGATCGGCCCAGGCCTTAGGGCATGTGTCCACAGCAGATATGCACTGGAATCAAGGTGCGTGGTGGCACATTTGCGGGCAGATTCACCGCTGCTCGTAGGCAGTTTGTCCATGTCATGGAGACACCTCCATTGGCTGCTGCTTTGAGGCACGGCTGCATCGAGACTCGCGTCCGCAGCAAGGGAAAAGACACAGTGGACACAAACCCTTAGTCTGTAGAGTATATGGCTCTGCTTTGTAGAGGGATGACACTCTGCAGACTGGATCTCCAGAAGTAGAGACAGTACCAGGAGCATAGGATTAGATAAGTAAAGGTAGCCATACACTGTCTGATATTTCCGTTTGAATGACCAAAAAATTGTTCCATTTAAGTTGATTGATCGTTGTTCATTAATATGAGTGAATTGATAATCAAATAGCAAAATAATCAACCTATCTATGGCTACTTTAAGCCTTCTCTGGACACATTTACCTTTAACAGCTGAACAGGTGATTAATAAAACTAAGGCTAGGTTTACACTGGGCGTCTAATTAACAGGGCGTCTAATTAAGGACCCCATAGAGGTCCTATGGCACAGCAGCCAGAAAACCGACCGGCGGACGCCTAATGTAAAAAAACGCCAGTGTAAACTTAGCCTAACTCGGGATTAAATAACAATAACAATCTGTTTGTTTAAATAAGTACTAATCTGTGGACCTATGCATGTTTTGCTGTAGTCTGATGTATAGAAATTAGCACAGTATAAACAAGAGCAAGAATATATGGGAATAAACAATACATACCGTACATATATTTCTTTTCTATTAGCACCATGTTCCTGTATAAGCAGACGTTCGTAAATACATTTAGAATCAACAGACAGTTAGTCATTTCTGAAGCACATGTCCTATAACAGAAGTGAGCGGGGGACCCAGAGGACTTGAGTTTACCATAGCAGCCCATCCTTTGGAGCCAGACTTGTTTAATGACCTATGTTTTGGTATGTAAGAGCTATGTGAGTTTTTCCATACAACAGACGTCCCATATTTAATTCATCACATGGGAGATATGCTGTGGATGGGCCTGTAGCCAGCACTTAGCAATAACACAGCTTGTTACAAGAACAATCTGAGCAACGCTGATACTCTGAACTGAGCCAGGGTTGTGGGAAATAACACAAATATTATAGCTCTTAACTCATTATTCCCTATCTCTGTTTTAAATCAGACATATATATTTTTTTATATTTAGATAAAGCTGACTTAAATGCATGCATGGGAAAATGCTGGTCTGAGGTTAGACCGATCAATACATCATGCAGTCACTCTTGGGCGCAACTTATGGCTGCCTTAAGCATGACCTCTTTAAAATGACTAACAATTTTTTCCTGGAGAGCTGACTTATAGAACTCTCAGCAAATGTTGTGCTCTTTATGCTGTAGGTGCACTTTCAATATTTCTGAAATAAAATTACAGAGTTAAAACTTATCTTCCTGCTTGTGGTCAGATTCGGAGTAGTTCAGAGTGCGTGACTGCAGTTCTCCATCACTGCCAACATCTAAACAATCTTGATTCCTGAACTTGCTTCCCCAGAGACAGCCGGGTGCCTCAATTCAATGCCAGGAAGCCTTGGACAGGCAGACTTTTTTTTCTTCAAAATGTTTTAAACAATACTTAGAAATGATCCACTAACAAATTATGAAGCAATTCTATTATTCCATATTCACGTCTTGTTTTCATTAAAATTGGGTGTGACCATAGTTACATTCTTGTAGCATGCTTCGTACATGAGCAGAGACTACATATTATGGCTTTATCAAAGCGTTCATGTAGACTGGTTGTGTTTGTCTGAAGATATTATAGATAAGGAGCTTGAGTAGACACTACATTATAAACAACATGCCTGGCCGTCTGATCTCTGGTTGATGACAGAGGATTGTGATAACAGTATATGTTAGCAAGCTTAAGTTCTACTTGAAGCCATTTTGTCTTTCCTGTCTTAAATTTCTTCTGTGCGAGGTGTTAATGACAGGGCTTCAACGTTTTTGTGCTGAAACAACAGCAGCTCCCTCAGTGTAGTTAGTTTTAGATTGAGTGGGTGTAATTATTTATTGCCATTTCTTGACACTTCCTGTGGTCATAGTACAGGAAGTAAGAAAGGTCAAGTTTTGTTCTTGGTTCACAGACAGTATTACAAAGTCCCTTACTTTTAATCTAAAATGAGATCAAGATATAGAATGGGAAAAGGAATTTGATATTTAAGTGAATATTTACACTATCAATTGTGTGAACATTCTTAAGTTAGCCATATATGCACCGAGCGGCGGCCGATTTTGCCACCGACCTACAGGCATGCACGCTCACGGCCGTCGGTCACCGGCAAAATCGGCCGCCGATCGGGGGTGCCCACATGGGGCGACAGATCCCTATCGCCCCACAGCTCGGCCGGCCAGAGAACGGACATTTCCAATATTCTCTGGCAGATGCCGGCCAATGCCGCTAGTTTTAATGAAGACCGGCTAACCCTTTGTGCTTTCCAGGGCTGATATGACCTGCTCTGTTGGTCCCCACCGACCTGTTACCTAAAAAGGAACATGGGATATTTAAAAAAAAATGAATTTAAAAAAACAGTTCTTGTCAGTTCTTCTAAAGCCCCCCATACACCTTCAGATTCCTCCATACAACTTTCATGAGACGTACCAACAACTATGTAGTATAGTGACCTCCCTGATAGAATACATAGTGATTGGAAGGTGTAGAAAGGTCCTCCTATTACATGGTTTTGGTAGAAGAAAAGTTGGTTGTATAGAAGTTGCATGGTAATTAAAGCCCCCCATACACCACATACAAAAATGAAAGTTGTATGGAGGAATCTGAAGGTGTATGGGGGGCTTTAGGAGTTCAGTTAGTCAAGAGAAACAATTACCGTATATTTAGTCTCCCAAGAAGTCTCCCAAGAACTCTCAGATCAGATGTCAGTTTGAAAATCTTATTTTCTATACAGTCCTGTAAAGTAGATCTTTCTTAAGCTAGCCATATACGCATGAACGATCAATCTTAGATTTGTTTGGCTTGTGTGATTGAAATATTGACTGACAGTCTAATATCGAGCGTGTAAGGCTATGTTCCCACTTCAATCGCCAGGTGATTGACCATACAATTTTTTTTTTAAATCGCCCCCATTTTGAAAAAAAAATTGCCTCCATAGAGAATGAATGGACCCGATTTTTTGATCGCGTCCACACGAAGGAATATCACCTCCATTCATGTCTATGGGCGCGATCAAAGGTAACTAATTGCCACAGCCGGGGATCAGAACGCGGTGAGCTGTGATTTGATCGCGGCCCCAATTGTAACCATGCGCATTATCAATGAGGACAAGCCCATTCAAAATAGTGTAGGCGATTCTGCAGGCGTTTGTTTTCTAATAATTTTAGAAAGCCAAACTCTTTTTCTACTGCGTTAGATTTATCTTTGCTGGAAAAGTCGAATGGTACAATAATTTAGTTTTTATCCAAATATTACATACAGTTTTATCTGTTCAAATATTTTTAATTTCCTGTATTTCTGAAATTTCAGCATATGTTTAGCTCCTTCCAGAGGACATAATTTTCACCACTCTCTAATGCCAAAGTAGCTTGCACTCATACACTAGGAGAAGCTACAGTAGTTCATCAGTTTGGCCTGAGTGCTTTTCCACTTATCCACCCAACTAATATTAAAATATTCTTTTATTCTAAAAGAAAAATAGCAGATATATGGATAACCATGCAATTTCACATTATTCACTTTATATTTTATTATTAATATAATGGTCGGGGGGAAGGTGAAGAAGCTTTCCTGCTGGTCCCTGCAGCTTAAAAGTAGTGAGAGCATACCAAATAAATAAAGGTATAGTGTTACCCCCCAGAAAGATAGATGGGGTATATCTCTACATATCAGAATAACTAATATTTGGGGCTGATTAGAGTGATTAGAGTTCAGTACCAAATAACCAAATGTCAGAAGAAGAAGTGCAAAAGCACACCATTACTTAAGTATGGAGATGTGATTCATAGCAATGGCGGTTGCCCAGGGCGGCATCATGCCAGGAGGCAGCATCTGGCCATCCGTCCGGAAGTGGAGATGTTTTTTTTTGGGGGGGGGTTAGACCAGAACAGAGTCTGATTCAATTTTTCCAGATCTGTGGGATAAGTATGAGAATGCCCCTTTTCCCGTTTGACTATGCCCCTGTGCACAAAGCCAGGTCCACAAACATATAGTTGGGTGAGTTAGGTGTGGCAAAACTTGACTGACTCATTTAGAGCACTCAACTCAACCCCACTGCACACCTTTGGAATATACTTGTAGACAAATTGTGATCCAGGCCAACATGAGTGTCTGACCTTACAGATGCGTTTGTAGATGTATTCCTACAATTAGACTGCAAAGCCTTTCCAGAAGAGTGGAAGCTGTTATGCCTGCATTGGAGGAACCAGTTCAATTTGCTGCTTATGAATTTAGAAAAGGATTTAAAACTTTGAAATGGAACACCTAACATTATTTTTGGGTTAAGAGAATCTTGCAATGTGGTTAAAACCTGGTAGTTTCGGTGATAGTATAAAGTGTCTATGGCAACCTTATAAATTGAAGTCCCTTTGTAACTCCTTTAACGTCTCACAGATCACCTAATTATTCGGCAAAGCCATTTCTAATTTTGTCAGCTGTCAGAGATTGTGATGTTAACAGAACTTTTCAATTAGTGTTGCATCATGTATTGATTGGTGCCCAGAGCAAAGGTTAAATAACTTGTCCTTTGTAATAAGGAACTGACAAGGCAAATGAAACCAGGATCCAAGCAAGTTTTACAGACAGGGCGCCTAAAAGGGAAGCATGATTTTTATGTTTAGTCAACCAACTGTCCACGTAGAGCCATGTATTCTTGAGTACTAAACAGCAAGTTTAGTTATCTATAATGCATGCACTGTTTGCTATAATGTTTGTTAAAATTGTAATTCTATGTACAATTTGCACCAGCTTAAAGTAATGGCTGTTAGATGAAATGTGTATATTACCTCCAAATGATAAATGATATACTCAGGGACAAAAAGGAAATTTTTGGCCTATGAGAAACCACACCAAAAATGTACCACACATAGAACATGTTGCTGAGGTCATTGGTGGGCAAAAGTTGGGCATATGAGCATATACATATATATATAGTTTATTGTTATCGACTTGACTGAACATTTTTCAGGATTAGCTTCTTTTTACTTTGATAATGGAAGTCTGAAAAGAAAGTTGATGTTGGAAGACTTTTCTGTATTATGGTGGTAGATGGTGGATTTAATGTATTGCGAACAGATAGCTATAGAATGCAATGGGTATATTACATACTTTGGGCCCTGCTGTCATTGATTTCTTAATTGTTAGGTATTTACTCTGAACATCAACACCCAATTTATTAGTACAGGTTAAGAGGACAAACACTGACCTGCCTCTTTTAATAATATTATACTGTCATTTAGCTATAGCAATGGCTCATCACAGAAATAATGCATAAAGTGCATGGTGATCCCACACACACCGACAGAGCTGCTAAGATCAGCTCTGGAAAGCAGCGTGATAACGTCATCATGCTGCTATCCCAAGCTGATAGCATCGGCGGGCACCCTTTGTGTGCCGCCCGTTACCTTCAATGAAGACGCCGGTCTTCATTGAAAGTAACGACATCGCTCACAAGCTGTGGGGCAACAGGGATCTGTCGCCCCATGTGGGCACCCCTGATTGGCACCCCCGATCGGCCACCGATCGGTGCGTGTATGGCAGGCTTAAAGCCTGGTCTGGTCTTGATCAATTTTACAACGAGTACTGTTTACACACCAGTATCTGTTGGGATCCTGCACTGTCCCCCAGGCCACCCTCATTGGCATATTCTCCAGAGCTGTACATTGTGGTCCCAGTATTGGTCAGGCTTCCACAAATATGTTTCCACCATGTTTGCATCAGCGGACCTAATAGTGTCATTTTATATGTACCACATTGAGTGGTAGTATCTTGTGGTTACATATGTTTGACCTTACCTTGTTTGACCTTCCCTGCTTGCTGACCTTGACCTCATTCCTGTCTCATTCTTTGGCTTATGCTTTTGGCTGTGTGCTGTGCTGTGTAAAACCTTGGCTACATTACTGGATTTGGTATTATTTGGTTCTCCCCAGCAAAGTTTTATGCCTTGCATTGTTGAGTACTGCAGGCAACCAAAGTTGGGCAGACACATTGTGTCATCTGTTCATGCGGAGGCTTAGCTTAGGAGAAGACCACAATGGAGATTAAAGTACTGGACTTAGAAACAATCTCCAGGAGACCCTTAAGCTAGCCATACACGTGCAGGATTCCATGGCCAATTGATCACTCACCCGATCGATTCCGGCGTTTCTGCCGGGAATCGCAGGTGTGATCAATCGGCCAATTAAGAGTATCCATCGCTGCATACCACCTTGTCCAACGGATTCCGGGACGATTCCGTGTCCGATTCCACCTCCGATTCCACCTCACAAATGGCAACTCCCCCTGATCTGTGCAGAATCGGATCAAAAAGACCAACATGTTGGTTCTCTGACGGATCTGATTCTGGGCCCCCGAACGATCGGACGTGATCGGACGGACAAGGTGGGCTGCACACGATTCCGGCACGATCGATTCACGTGCACGCGCCCGGAATCGATCGGCCCGGAATCCGGCCGGAATCCGACCCGTGTATGGGGGCCTTAACAGTTACAGAACACAAAGCCCATAGCCCATATGCTTCAAATCCATCTTCAGCTGTTTTGAAATAATTTTAAATAAGTAACAACAAATAATTTAGATTAATGCTGATCACTCTGCAAAGACAACATATATTTTAAAAGTATAAATGTTTGTTGTATTTTAGACTGCCGAACAGCATAGTGTCATAGATGTGTTCCTTGCTAGAAGATAAATATAAAGTCACAGAGGGCCTATCTGAAAGTCCCTATTACTGGAAGCAATGATGTGATTGGTAATATGTAATAATATTGGTATGCCAACAAAATCTCTTTATACATTGACATATTGTTATTATTGTGGGTTGGTTAATGAAAATAATTTGTGATAACATTGTTATGCCCACAAAAACATCACTTTCTATATTGACTTATATCATTGTGCGGTTTAATGTTTAAAATAATTATCAATTAAAAGAGGAATGGAAATATTTGTAAAATCCCCTAAAAGGAAAGCAAACAATGATCCTGAATACAATAATTAGATTGTTAGGGCAGACAACTGAAAGTGTTTCCTGCTTTCCTTCCTCTCCAGCTCCTGTACTCTCCCACAGGATAGAAACAAAGAGCCACTTCTTTAAAACCTGCATTTCCTTCATTGAAAATATAAAACTGATAAAAATACACATTTATTAACGCATACCCTATTGCAAATCCTTTTTCTTGGATTGGCACATTGCAAATCCTCTGAGAATTATATAAAACATTTTATTAGGTTTGAACCAATGTAGTAGTATATACTGATAATTACTGCACATGTTAAAAAAAAAAAACCAATACCTTATTTTTTTCCATAGCAGCCTTTGCTTATTCTCTGTATTGGGTAAAAATGAAAAAGATTAGTTATATCAATGTCAATATTTCTGTTCAATCGACTTAAAACTATCGTGTTTATGTTACCCATACTGCACACCTGCTACGATTGACCAAAAGTGCTCAATATCAAATGTAAAGTGTTGGTAAACTTTGCTCATTCGTTCGAGTATTTGACGTTTTTTCTTGGTATTTTGATTGATTGGTATGCAATCGTACTATGGAGCATACGTACTATAGTATGATCGTGTTTCATTCGAACACACTGTGTGGTGGCATGATTGATCGATGTTAGACTGGCATTCGATATTAAAATTCCACAATTCGATTGTGCTAAAGTCGACCCCTGTATGGCTAGCTTTAGACTATGACCTAGACCAGTGATGGCGAACCTATGGCACATGTGGTAGAGGTGACACTCGGAGCCCTCTCTGTGGGAACTGTCAGCCAGCCCAGAGAAAAGGAACTGTAGCCTATTGGCTCTCAATGCTGTCAGTCCTCTTCCCCTCTCTTTTGATTACACACAGTGCCACATACCCTTTTATATTCTATCTTACAAGATAGCAGAGTATGTGTTTACATGTTTTGTGTGTGTATATGAGTTGTATGATTCAGGTCAAATTTCCATTTGCACTTTGAGATAAAAAAGGTTGGTTTGGATTTCAGTTTGGGCACTCTGTCTCTTAAAGGTTCACCATCGCTGACCTAGACTTTATCAGTTACACATGACTATGGTAGGGACATAAGATTGTGATTCTCTCTGAGAGACAGTAAGCAAAAGAGCTATAAATTCTGCAAAGAGCTACGTAATCTGTTGCCGCTAAATAGAACTGGTGTCTTTTATACATTTACCATAACAAGCTCAATACTAGCATAAAGTGAACAAAACTTGCAGCCTGAAACCTTGCAGGTGATATTTATTTCACTCGCTGCAATGCACATCGATCTCTGACTTTTGTGCACTGGGTCTGTCTTTTACAGCTACAATAAACCTACCTTTTCAGTTATAGACTTGTAATTACTTTGTTAGAGGGCAAACATACAACATCAGCAGGGGATCAATACTTATTTACCTCACTGTACTTGCTGCACATGCACAAAACAGTGATGTGGGGAGGCACACACAGCCTGGGTTACATACAGGGCTCCATAGAGTCCCAAAAGCTAAGGTATTCAGCACAACACAGAAGGTGTCTGGTGCACATTTTTTTTTACATAGGGGTTTAAACTCTTAAAGCTTATATAAATACTGACACAACACAACAACAAATATATAATACAGACAAAAAAACAAATACAGTGGCCCCTGACTTATGATCAATTTACAACCATAACTTTAGTTTTAACTTACAAGCAAAAACATGTTTCTGGTACAGCGTAGCTGTGAGGATGTCAAAGAAGCATTTGTAAGCTGCACTCTGAGCCCAGATACACATGAATGGGGACTTAATTTCAGACAGTCTATTAAAATGGCCCCACATAGCTAGAAAATACTGAAAGAAGGAAGAAAAGGAAGGTAAAACAAACTCAATAGAAAAGAAGCAGGAAGTTGTGAACAAATATTGTATTATGTTCATGTCAGAATGGACCATCTCACCAATATACAAAAGGCTACATGGAGAAAGGACACCAGAGATCCAGATTCCTAATGCTCTTATGGGAGTGGTCACTCCTTTATAACCAAAAAACACCTTGCATTCCATCCTAGGCTAGACACTTTTCAACTGGTGAGAACACTAGGAAAGTATTGATGTTTCTGGTCAATTAAATAAAATTATACAATGATTTCTTTTATGAAAAGGTTAGGTAAAGGGTGCTTTGGAAGGTTTATAACGCATTATTGGTATCGACGTAAAAACTTACTTGACTTACAACCAGCCCTTGGAATTGTGTTTATAAATCTACTGTACTATTGTTTCTAAAAAGGACACATTTACCAGAACTACATTCTTTACATTTTGTTAAAGTATTTGTTTGAGCACCCAGTTTGTATTGTTATACACTGCTTAACAAACGAAAAACATGACTTATTGCATACAATAGATATAATCATAGAGTTTTCCACTATTTAACAGTAGACTAATCATGGACAAAATACACCAAATAGGGCATAGTTCGTGAATTGGGTAAGGGGTCTATGAATACATGAAAGAAAATACAAAAACACCACACCAAGCTATCACTATCATAATTTGTATTCGATACCTTCAAACAATAAATAATCTGGTAAATGAATAACCATTTTAAAATGAATGTTTTTTTTGTTCCATGTAGGAAAAAGGCTCATGACAAATCCTCAACTAATTCAGACATTCCCAAGTGAAAATGCTGCAAAAAAGCCTTTGGATACTTTCACTCTCTATTGTCACATCTGCAACAGGTCAGAGACAAAAGTTTGTTCATAAAAGTCTTTTTTTTTTTAGAATACCTATTTTAAAACCTCCTCAGTTATACTGTGTTGCCATTAATTTAATGTTCAGCCGCTATAATTAGTTGTCCAAATAATGAATATAAGTGATCAAGGCCTCTGGTTTTGTATTGTATAAAATCATATCAATGCTAGACTGGCTGGGCAGTGAAATATATATGGAGGCTGCAAAGAGCAAGTCTAACGAAGAGGAAGAAGCTTGTTTGAGCATGAACTAAAGTAAATGTATCTTCCTTTTCATTAATCTCTAATCCCATACATGGGTCGATACTTGTGAAGTCACCATGCTGCGCTCGAACACTCATCAATTGAACAACGAATCGATGTGCACCCTGGTCTCCATGCAAAGTAATGACAATCGAACAGGGATTTACCAACACGGTGGTTCCCTGTTCAATCAAGCTGTGAGTGGGATCAATCAAAGCTCAAAAGGGTGGGAAATTGATCAACGTGCACCCGTGCATGGGGACCATTACTGTACGGTGGAGAACTTAATGTAAGGGCAAAAGATTGTTTTCAACCACTAAACTTAAGGCAGTTATAACAGACTAAACTGTAGCTCTATATTTATTAAAAATTATTAAATGCCGTATTTATGATGCAAGGAGTGTACTTACGTTTGGGTTACTATCTAGTGCCTTGCATTTTCTTTCTGTATGTCTTTGTCTTGTTCTCTTTGTGTCACACTTTGTCTATTTGTTTCATGCTCACCCTTTCCCTAGAATACTAAGTGGGTCAAATGTAAAAGCCTGGACGAAACCATGGGCCAACCTTGGTATTATTAAAAACATTTCTACAATTGAGTACATTTTCCTTCTCATGAGATATAACGATGAACCTTTTCATATAATAACAATAGTGAAACAACCAGGGCTGATTCTAGCCTGCACGCATGTTCACGAGCACCGCATTTGCTTGTGCGATCCACCACAAATATGGGGCCCTATGTGCCCTACTTCACACAGCAGGAGAAACGGCCCTGCAAATAACTGTAGTTTATGAAATCTTTTGGCATCTCTATCTATAATGAACTTGTCAACTTTTTTCTGTTGTTACAGATTCCATCTTTTACAACTGTACTTGTCATGGTGAACACTGCTCAGGAGCTATCTGTACTGGAAGGACATGTTTTGTAACAGAGCATTTGCTTGAAAATACCAAAGTCTTCAGAGTCCGTGGCTGTTATAATACCAGCATACCAGAGCATTGCAGCAGCAGGACTAAAGTATCAGAAGCCAGATGCTGTTACGCGCATTTCTGTAATACCAATATCACCATCTTCCCAGGTAGTAAAGTAACACCTTTATCACTTACCATGCCGGTGTTAAGTTTAACATTTCCTCATTCCTATAATGTGCACTCTGTGTAATTGTTCAGAAACAGTTTACTATGATCCAGAGTAAGCCAAAAGCTGTATTCAGTGCTTACTATTTGAAGGGTCAGGGCTTTGGGTTTCATCTGAGTGAGCTTTAAGGTGAAAATGTAATGGGAATACTTGGCAACTATGCAGTTTACAGTTACTTTCATGCTGAAAAAAAAGTTTCTTCTAGGAAAGAAATTGAGTACTTTTTTTAATTAAAATGTGTTTCATGCATTTTCATAGGGATTGACTACTTTAAGTTGGTGAAAGAGTATCCACAGGTCACTGGTCAACATTGACTTGGCAAAGCACCACATGGCATTGGCAATATATCCTTATTTCTATGACATCTCTTCCATAGTATGTATGGAAATATTGCATACATGAGCTTGTACCTAAGGGGGTCAGAACATGTTGGATAAGGATTGATTGGTGATAATGGGTCACCAATAAAAAGTTAAGGCCCCCACACAGATGAGCTGTGGAGTGCAACGTGATGACATCATTGCGCTGCACTCCATCGCTCACAGTATCGGTGGGCATCCTTTGTGTGTTGGTGCAGTTTTAACGGGTACGCCGGCCATTCACTAATGACATCGGCTAGAGATTTACGGACATGTCTGTTCTCTGGCTGACCGAGCTTTGGGGTGACAGGGATCTGTCGCCCCATGGTGGCACCCGCCACGAGCACGCACGCACATCGGTCAGCGGCAAAATTGGCCACGTATCGTTACATGTGTGGGGACCCTTACCCCTGCACCTGCATGTAAAAAATCTAACTTGTGTATTTAGTGTGAATTTTTTTTTTATTTCCCCCTTTTAGAGCCAGAGGGCTCGAGTCTCCTTCTTGTAACTGTCCTCCCAGTAGTCCTGCTTCTGATCATTGTTATACTATGTGCATTCATATTCTGGAAATTGAGGAGAAAAAGCAGGAAAAAATCTTTGGCCAGACTCATTGACTTTGGAAATGTGGACATTGTAAATGCGTCAACTGTTGGTGACAGCACTTTAGTGGTGAGTCATCTGATCAATGGTTATGATAATGCTGTGTAGAACTAGTGTATGAAAGTATGTTTTCACTCATTTGTTGGCAGTACTGTATAAATTTTTTTTATAATTATGAAATATAATTAAACATATATTTTGATTTCTATACTAAAAACGCAATTAAAGCAAAACATTTAAAGTTTCTTTATTTAACATTTGTGTGCTGACATATCCTTAGCTGGTTTGCATGCAAGCAACTTTACTTCACAGTAAACAAATGTGGCCATTTTATCTTCCGTTTATAGAGATATATCATGCTTTTCTAAAATCTTACTGGCCCCCACACACCTAGCGAGCTGTGGCCGATGTTTGGGCCAAAATCGGCCACGGATTTCGGGTGCCCACTCGGTCGGCCAGAGAACGGATATGTCTGTATATCTCTGGCTGATGCCATTAGTTTGAGTGGGGACTAGTGTCAATTGACATTTATATAGATCATTTATATAGATCATTTATATATACTATACAATTATTACATGAACTTTACAAGCCCTTCCTAACCTGTGGCCCTGCAGGCACTGGCGAGCAATTCTTCCTCATTAGTTGACTGTTCGCGCTGATCAATTGATAGATTGCAGTCAGCTTTTCGAATGATCCCATTCAAAGAAAGCTCAGTTGAACAGGGAACAAACATATTCTTGTTCGATTGCTGTATCTTTGGATGGGGACCAGGGGGCAAAGTGGTGTGCATAGATTCACGGTCCAATCGACAAATGCTCGATCGCAGCGTGGTAACGTCATCACACTACGCTCAAGCATTCATCAATGGAGTGTGTATCGACCCATTTATAGGAGCCTTAAAATATGCTAATACTGGAATGTCAATACCCTGGTCAAAATGAGTTCTGGTTTTATTCGAGTACTGATCTTACAAAAGGTAGCCATACACGGGTCAATTTTTTATTCGATTCCCGCACGAACGATTGCCGTGAACGTTTGCGGTGACCGATTGTTCTCTAATCAATTGCCTATGGCCTTTCTTCAAGTGGGATCAATCGATCCTACTAGAAGAAAGCTCCACCAAACAGGGAACCAACATGTTGGTAAACCCTGTTTGATTGCCATTACTTTAGATGGGGATGAGTATTGAACGGGATCAGTTGTGCAAAGTGGTGACCATGAATTCTCCGTTTGACAGTAGCGTGGCGATGCTATCATGCTGTGCTCGATGGTTTATCAATTGAAGGAAAATCTACCTGTGTATGCCCACCTTAAGTTCGTGCACTTTTATTGATCTTCTGTTGGCCTACATACACTGCAGATATGGTACAATGTACCGTAATTAGAAAATAGAACAGAAATCTCTTATGACAAAGCTGCTGTCCCACTTATCTCTTTTTTACCCAGATAATGTAGGGCTGTGGAGAACAGGGTATTTATAAGGGTAACAATACATTTAACATTATTTATTTTGAACTATGTTATATTATTGTTCATGCAGGATATTGGAAACAATCTCTATCAATGATTTCATGTTGTTGCCAAATGTATATTTCTTTCAAAGTTTGTATTTTTTAAAACTAACATGATGTGCATATTTCTCAGGATCTTATAGATGATTACTGCACCACTGGTAGCGGTTCTGGGCTTCCTTTCCTTGTACAAAGAACTGTGGCTAGACAGGTCACACTTGTGGAATGTGTAGGTAAGAAAAACACAGCTGGTGAGCAACTTTACTATACTGGCAATTTACATAATAACATGCTTACATTATACCGTACCAAAATAGCTACTAAAAAAGAACAAAAATCCTCATTAGTTGTATACATATATTGCAACACTCCTCAAAAACGAAATAAGGTGTTTCTTGTTTCACAGATTTTCCAGGATACCTCCTAGTGTTTTTATAGTTTCTACCATGTAAATAATATACGAAAGACCATTCAAAGAGACTCTTTGAGCTAAAGGTAGTACTTAGCTCTGCTGTTAGGCTTTTGTTGTGTTGTCCTTCCCCTTTGAACTACTCAAATGTTATAAAACATATTTTTTAAAAATCCTTGTTTTAATATGTGTGCACAACGTGACCACTCGCAAATATATTACCACATATATAACTTTAATATAAGCTAATTAAAGTATAAAACAACCCCAAAATTTTACACAAGAAAAATTATTATTAAGCTTTGTTTCCGGCAATGAATTGCAGTGCTATATTTTTCATGCCATGCCCTGCATTTGCAATGTATTTTTCACTGCATGACCTGCATTTGCTATTTTGCCATTATCATCACTATCATCAGCCCTCTAAACATACCATAAGATGTCTAAAATGATTAGGGCAATGCATATTAACACATGCTAGTTGATGTGAATAAGACTATAGTGTAGTAAAGCAGTAGTAGTAAATTTATTTAATACATATATAAAAAATCAAGTATTGAAACCATCTATACCAGAGGTGTGCAAACTAAGGTCCGTGGGCCAAAACCATCACTTTAGTCTTTAAATTTGGCCCTTTGTCACCTTGGTGTCAAGGCACTCTGGCTACCCTCATTCCCTGCAATAAGTGAAGCTAACATAGAATAACTAGAGGATAAAGGTAGGCATACACGGGTAGCTTTCGAATCAGATTCAAGTACAATTGTGAACGCTCATGGAGCTCGATTGTGCTCTAACCTATAAAGAAATCTACCTGTGTATGCCTTCCTTTGAACGGGATCAATAGGGGCGGGGCCTGTGCTGTGCGAGGGGGGGCCATGAGGGCTGCCTACTCTATGCCCTTCCATATGTCAGCCGGTGTACTGGGTCCCCATCAAAAGGCAATTGATGTGCACATTGGGGCACATTGATTCACGTTCGATTGACCCGCGATCAATCACAGTGTGGTCACCACGCTGTGATTGATCGTGGGTCAATAGAGCAGAAATCTACCCGTGTATGCCCAGCTTTATTGTTTGGATTGTTTCCTAAAGGCCATAGTGTTTAAGCTGCTCTAACAAAAGCTTCTATGTATTCATTTAACATATTTTCTTTTTTTTAAATGTCCTGTCCTAGCTACAAGGACTTAGGACCCTTATGCCGGGCAGCCCTTGTCGGCTCTTGGTCCGGCCCCTGTGTTATATTTCAAAACCCATTGTGTCAAGTCAAAACATTTGCCCACCCCTGATTTATACATTTTAGGGTAGAACCCTGTAATCCCCTATATGCATATATAATCTCCAATGTTGCCTACATAAACATGTAGAACTTCAAGTTTGTAAGGCAATTCTGTGCAGCAGATAGAATTTACTGAAATGATAAGTTTGTATATTATTTTGATGAGAGCTGGGAGACATCTGGATTAAGGGTGACAGATATATTCTGCAGACCTAGATAAGTCTGGTATAAATGCACCATGATAAGAGACGATGAAAGAAGAAGACAGCAGCTTTCGCCAAAAATACTACAATTCCCTGGGAAAACTGATGTACAGGGGAATGTTTCTTGACCATGCTGATTACTTTTCCACTTTATTTTTAAACTGTTCTGATAGGCCACTGACAGTTATAGGTTACAATGGGCATTAACATACAATGTGTTCCGTAACAAAGATGTCAGTGTAAGGTGCTAAATAAAGATGTGCTAGCTGCATTCAAATGTAGGGATGTACACATTTTTGTAACAATATGGATATAACAAAATAATTGGAAGCCCTCTAACTCCCTTCTTTCATTGAAGCTGACACATTGGCATTTAGATCACCCAAGCCCCAGACACCTATGCAGAAGAAAATCAATTTAAGGGCAATGGCACACATTGCTTGTATTCATCTAAACTGTGGACCTAATGTTTTGAGCATAATACCTCGATACACATGTGTTCTCAAAAAGTAAGTAAAGAGGCACATCTCTAAACCCTTTAACTTCATGGCCCAACATGTAATTTTCCAGTAACTAACACCTAACAGTAAGGGCCTGTTTCCATTACGTCGGGAGCCCTCCACTAAGCGTACACGCTTAGCGGGGGTCCCCGACGTAGCAGACTGCTCGGCGGACGGGTCTGTCTTCATTGCGCCGACCCGATCCGCCGGTGTCAGGCTGAACGTAGTCGAGTACGTTCAGCCTGTACACCGGCGGATGTCTAAACAGACCATCCGCCGGCAGGCTGAGTCTATGGGATACGTCGGGACCCCTGCTTAGCGTATACGCTTAGCGGAGGGCTCCCGACGTACAATGGAAACAAAGCCTAAGAATAAATTCTTAACAGTTTTTTTTAATTGCCTCTTTACTTTGAAAATAACCGCACCAAACTTGTTTACAAAGTGTTTGTGAACATAAAGCATTATAAATACTTTGTAGAATCCCAAACTTTACCACTTACTGTACTGTTGATGACATACAATGTAAAATTGTATTATTTCTTTTTAGCACTTGTAGTTTTTCTGGTATACTAAATATAGGGTGGAATTGATTTTTAAATGATCATATTTACATTAACATATGTTCCTAGCTTTTAGGAAACAAGGTTGTACTATAATCAAATTAGCAAACAAGCGTTACCAATGTTCTTATAAAAGAAGAGCATAGAACAATTGTATTTATTGATATATTGTATGTGTATATGTAAGACTTGGGCAAGGCTGATGAAAATAGTGGCCCCACTTACCTCCTTTAAAGCCCACATTGACCCAGACCCCATAACATAACTAAAGACATGACACTGAGAATTTCAAAGATTAGTGGATGTATTGAAAGGCCACAGCTTACAAACATACCAAACTAATTTGATAGAACAAGTTAACATAAATGAACATAACATTTATTAACTTCCTAAACTGGTAACAAATAATACTCCAACTAAAACCCAGTAACCTCTGCACGATCCCTGACAGTGCCATTATTAGTGTCACACCTCCCCAAAAAACACTGTGTACCTGCCACCAGCCTTAAAGCTTGATGAGTACTAAACTTCATCATGACGCCTTCTGGACACCATTTACCAAACATACCATTGGGTAATTTACCCTTGGGTTCCAACCAAAGTGACTGCCCCACCATCAGGATGTCACTACACCAACCTTCCCATACTTCTACCCAAGGACACCTGCTGTGACTGTTCCCTGTCAAGAGAAAACACATGTAAGCCAAACAACAATAAAGTAAAAGTAGTTAACCTAGTCTATCATACAGTTCCCCTATGTTATAATAAAGGAGAGAGATTCCGGCAAGGAAAGGGGAACAACCCCTTCAACCGCAGATCTAAAAAGGGGGGCTGGGCGGAAGACTTCGGGCCATGTGACATGGTGAAGTCTTCCGCCCAGCCTGCCCAGTCAAATGCCCTGCACCAACAGGCCGGGCCACAAGTCTTTGCAGCATTTTTTAAAGACATTTGTATCTTCATGCGCAATATTATAAATCGAAAAATATTGTTTTTGTCTTAGGTAAGGGACGATATGGAGAAGTATGGAGAGGCACATGGCAGGGGGAAAATGTGGCCGTAAAAATATTCTCTTCTCGAGATGAACAGTCATGGTTCAGAGAGACAGAAATCTACAATACGGTCTTACTGCGTCATGAAAATATCTTGGGTAATGTATAGCTGCTGTATTTTATGTTTTTATTTAAGAATAACAGATTTTGCTGCTTCTTTACTTTTTTCTAAGATTTTTACAGACTAAACAGCTCCAAGAAAATAGTTTCTTGATGTACAGGGGAATGTTTCTTTCAAAATTCTAAGGAATTCTAAGGAAAATCAAAAAGAGTGGGAGCTATTTACTAATGGATGGGAAAACGCTATTGAGAAAAGTGAACTTATTTTTAGAGAAAAGGACGAAGTTTACATTAGATTATCACTCATGTACTCATGTCATTCATGAATAAAAATGATAAGATGAGTATGTACTTGAATATAAGCCAACCAGAATATAAGATGAGATACCAAATTTTACCAACGGCACATGGGAAAGTTTATTGCATTGAGTATAAGCCTAGGAAAATGCTGCAGCTCCATTGCCACACCGTCCTGGCCCATATGTGGCAGACTGACGCATACAGGTACTAGTACAGTCAATACAGTACCATGCGATGTATCGTTTTAGAAAAAGGACCTTCCACTGAATCCAGAGTACTGTTCAGAGGTCCTCTGATTCAGGAATCTGCTTTAAGACAACACAGCTGAATGCTGCTGATTTCATAAAATGGTTCTGTTTTAAAACATTCAGCAGAGACAGAGCTGCAGCATTCAGCTGTGTTATGGGACTCATTAGAATCAAAATAAGGCCGAATAGCACTACACAGGTTGGCAGGGGCGGCACTAAATGGAAATCCACCCAAAACCAGGTTGCTGGTTCTAGTCTTAAAGGACCCTTTTGGGTACAGCACATTTGGGTACTGAAAAACTAGGCTTATACTCAAGTATACAGTATATGATACATGTAACTGGATGACTGAACTTGCTTGCTGAAAAAAGTGAGAGTTCTTAATCCCTTATCCCTAATAAAAATAATACTAAAATTACTATCTTTATTACCCTTATACAATGCAGATCTATTTTGTCATATTTTGCCACCTGGACTGTACAGTGGATACATAAAATTATAGAGCTCATTGTTAATAACACTACATAATGCTTCATGATAAATGAAATAGCTCTCATAATCTTTTCTATCATATCCGTTCTTTTGCATTCATGTGTTCTGTAAAAATACGACATTATAAAATGTTTTATGTGTTATTGAAATGACTATCATTAATTACCATTAAGTCACAGATGAGTCTTGGGTCACATCTTTGGAGTCCTTGCTTAGTACAGCCATGATTCTCCAACATAAAATTAAGCTGATCTGCTAAAATAGTATGAATCATAATTTTGTTATGGTTTTGCTAAGGTTTTTCTTCATTTAAGCATTTATTCTTGCTTCTATTTTTGTTGTATGTTCTTGTTTTCTATGAAGTAGCTGGTCAATTTGCTTGTCTTTTTATGCATCCCCAGGAAAGGGAACTATATGTGATGGAAATGTTATTTTGTTCTTCTATAGTATATATTCTATAGTGTCATCATCAAGGCCTGTGGCCTATGGATAGTTTTACTCATATAATAAATTGAATTTGTTTTTACATATGTACTCTGTGACTAAGATAATTTATTGGAGCCCTCAAAGTCCCCTTGCCCCTGATTTTTCAGGGGGAACTCTTGATCTGGGTCTGTGGGCCTACGCTTACTTTCCCGGTGATATATTCTTTGTATTCTATAGTGTCAACATATCTTAGGTTGTTTGGTTGCATGAAGATTGCACATTGAAGATATCAGGCCTGGACTGCTCTTTAAGTCCCAATTAAACCCCTTCAGTAAATTTTCTTGGCATCATTAATTGTGTTTGGAATATATAACTAATTACTGTTCACTTTAAAAAATGGTATGGCCACTTGTTCTCTGTACTGGGTGTTCCCATTGATGATCAAGAAACAGGGTGGCTCCTCATCATGTGATCACTATGCCAGCTCAGACATATCACAATGAGGATGAGGGTTCCATGAATAAAAAAGTTAAAGTTTTAGCCTGCAGATGAACACTGCCATCTCCTGGCTGCCATGTTTATCTGCGGTACCATCTTTATAAAATTAGAAATGAGTTTCGGAATCTTCCCTACCATGGAATAAAGACCAATATATTTTCAAAGGTTGCAAAACATGAATGTTTGCCTAAACTCTTTGCATGTTTACCACTGCATAGGAACAAGATTTGATACATGGCATAGCTAATCCTCAAGGTCAACTAAATTGCATGACCCAGTTATTTTAAGACATTGATAATTCACCATTTTTCTTTAAGTAAGCTAACAGCTGCCATATCCACAATGTGTGTTATTATATGTGTTAAAACTGTTATTAAGAGCTAACAATCATGCCGTGTTAATTTATTTTGGTATAAACACATGTGCAAAATAGAAGTTTCCCATGGTAGGTTGTTTTCTGTTTGAAATTAGCTTTGTTAGCCCTACTAAAGATACACTCCTTATAGACCCAGGTTGGGATTGTTGCAAAAATAAGTAAACATTTTGCAGACCGAACCAGGCAAGATATAAGCTGCCCATACACAGTTTAATTTTTACATTCAACTGACTTAACTGAATCCCAAAAAGTGATGGATATAAAAGCGCATTAAATGGAAACCATCTGGATTGCCAGAGTGCCAGAAGCAGGCGTTCAGGGTTGCACTCCTACGTCTCACATGTAATTTAGTGTAGGTAGAAACCCGAATCGAGGGGGCAGGCCTGGCTGTTAGATATTGTGTTCGATTTGTATCCGATCGGATTTTGGAGCCTTTGAAAATTAATTTAAATTGGTTTTACATAGACACACTGTGTGATAAAACAATTGTACCTACTACGTCTTTCTAAAATATGTATAAAACTACTTATGTTTACAAATTGTTTAGTTAACGCAAGCAAACCGATTTTCCTTTCGCTTTCTTGACATGAATTAAAGGGTTATTTATTAATGCCTAATACAACCTCTTGTTACAGAACTTTTAATTCTTTAAAACAAAAACTGGTGCCATCAGGTGGCAACTATTTATTAAAGTTTTTGTGAATTAACTAAACTGTTATATAATGTAATATTTTTATTTCAATGCTCTTGGCTTCTGGACCATAGGATGCATATTTGCCACAGGGTAGTTACCTTGTGTCCTTGTGGTGTAGCTATGCTACACATATTGTGCCACACCTTAACATGCCTTACAATAGGCACAATACATTGTAACACAATACTGTTTGTTATCATGTGCATCACAGCTGCATTGTGTTGAGGATTTAAAATGAATGGCCCTGTGATGCTTAGTATGTGTAGTATGTGTTGTTGAATTTGCTAGAACAAACTACATTTTAATATAATATATAGAATTTTAAATTTTTCTAAGTAAAGTGGCCGACATCCCAAACATAAATATATAGAAAACTACAAATGG
>CM070033.1:47252268-47263847 GCA_036250615.1 Ptychadena robeensis | reverse complement strand
AACATTTGTGATGAACCAATAAACATTGTAAAATGACCCGATAAATACTAGATTCCCCTAATTCTAACTTGGATCATCATGTTTAAGTAAAGTAATTACAACATCAAAAATATAAGAATATCAAGACCGTCTTATTGTAGCATGTTAGTGTTTACACTCTTTTCCTCGAGTTTGTGTTTTAGCTTAGCATGAAGTATTATTTAAGAATACCATTTTCCATAGTTTTTCCTTTCCAAAACCTAAATGAGTTTTACGGTTAGGTACATCTGTTGTATCTACTGTGCTGTCCCATGAAAAGATATTCAAAACTATTCACCCCAATGTTTGGGGTGTACTCACTTTTGTGTTGGTGTTAATAAGGTCGCTAGCCTTGTATTTTTTTGCTTTGGACAAATTTTTCCTAGCTCAGGATTTAATTGCTTTATATATATATTTATTTTTTATTATTTTTCTTCATTTGAACTAACCGGATTTAAATTAATTTTCACTACCAGTCCGGTTTGGGAGAGCTGCCCCTTGCTTCTGCCCCAGATCTGCTTGGAGAAGACAAATGAAAAAGGACTGCAGAAAGCTTGTTCTTAAAACTGAATATTACAATATTACATCTGCTGCTACAAGTCTGCTACAATCAGCAAAACTACATGAAAATGTACACATTAAACCATGCATATTTTACCATCGCATTTTAAAGAAATGCGCAATAAATGTAACATTTCACCTAATCCAAGAAAGCAGTCTTTACCTCTACTCTGAGTTTTGCTCTGACCATTATGGCCACAACATACTATAACTGCTAAAGGTGCCCATACATGGCTCGATTTTGTAATAGATTTGAGCACAATCGAATAATGTGTGCGTTCACGGTGCTAGATTGTTCTCAATCTATTACAAAATCGAGCCATGTATGCCTTCCTTCCTCCTCCGCTCGAAAAAGGTTGATTGAACTGGGAACGGACATGTCCGTAAATCCCGGGTCAGTCTGATTAGCGGTACAGAACTGCACAGCCCCCTGTCCACAGCCTGTGATTGGCTCCCAACAGAGGAAAGGGGTGGAGCCTATCACAGCTGTGTGAACTACACAGACAAAGCCCCCCCTCCTCTGGCTGGCTCTCCCCACAGCAGCCAGCCAGTGTTGTGAGCTATTTTCGTCAGGATTTTTTTCTGGTCAATCTATCAAGTTGGGGAGCTATCGATTCCCCAAAGATAGATCAATGAACGAACATGAAGATCGAACAGGGATCTGAGCATCTATGGCTGGCTTTATACTAGACACTGAGATGGATTGTTTTAAAACTGTTGATAAGACAGGGAGTCTTATGATGACCAAACTTACCAGAAAATTCTAAGTAATATTACATATTGATGATATAGAAGCAAAGTTTTCTCCATAGTGGGAGAGTAGTTTATGTTCACATAGTCTGCTTTAGTGTATGAGTATAGTATTTACTTTATATTTATATATAATATATATTAATTTCAAAATTCCAATGCATCTGCATGATTTGACATTTAATGATTGCACAGATTTGTAGTTTTCTATCTACTGGCTAAAGCAGAGGACAGACGGCTACAGATATTTGAGCCGTCCGATGTACCCTGCAGCAGCGTGATGAAGTCATCACGCTGCTGTCAGATATCGGCGGAGCTGGGGAGAGAGCTCTGCTATCCCAGCCGATGCTTTGCCTGGAGACCCGCGGTCTCTAAGCAAATCAACGGACATCGGCCGTATTTAACGTCATGTCCCATATGGCTGTTGATCGGGCCCATATCTTCATGTCTGTTGCTTTATTGTCAAGCAGCAAAATCAGCAAATCTGCTAAATTACAGCTATGATAAGATTGGTTATTCATATGGTGATTTTATTTTTTTTTTTATAATTTTGGCTGTAAAAATTGCATTGACAAAAAAGCTAAATTGCTCTGCAGAAACAATAGCATGCATACTTTATTAGCAAAGAAAAAAAAAAAAACTATGATAAATATATTTGTAAAACAGTAAAATAAATGGATATGTCCTTTAACGCTAATTACATTTATATGTGATTATATGAACAAGATTATGGAGTGAGCCTCTCTGACCAGGACCTACTCCAAGTCAACCCTTGTTTGTATCCTGAGATCAATAGCTTAACTAGAAGTTTTAACTCACACATTTCTATAAAGGCTCATACTGGCAGGATCTGTCATATTTCCATCCTCCCCTGTCTTCCTTGCAATCATCTCAGTAGCCTTCTCTATTAGTTTACATCCCCCTTTTATATAATAATCATTCAAACATCAACTCTGCATAGGAGACAGGTAAGTAGGTATCTGGAAAGGGGTAGGATAAGATAGTTCAGCACAATAAAGGAGCTCTGTAAAGCAAGGTACAGACGTGGAGATATGGGTGAAATCGATGGCCTTTCGAACGCCGTGGGCGCTCACGGGCATCTATCTGAACCATATAATCTGCCCTTTGTGCTGTTTTCGAGCGGGACAAATCAATCCTGCTCGAAAACAGCCTTATCGGACATGACCGTTAATACGGCTCGATGTCCGATGCTTTGCCTGGGTTTTCAGGCAAAGCTCAGCTGAGGAGGAGGAGCCGGGGAGAGGCAGTTCTGCTCTCCCCGGCTTCTCCGATATCTGACAGCAGCGTGATGATGTCATCACGCTGCTGCAGGGTACATTAGACGGCTCGAATATTGAGCCGTCTGTATCCTGCTTAAGGCCGTGAGTCAATGCAGTCCAGACAATGGAAACAGTGATGAGCGGCAAAGGCAATCTTCGAATTCACAATTTTTTTGGCGAAAATTCTACTAATTTGTTTGGATATTCGTAAATACGAAATGCATGCATATGGCCATACCTTGCGATAATAATAATCTTGGTCCCATGGGATATTAACTATCGTAATGTATGGCACGCTTTTTTTTAAGTCAAATATTCTAAATCCCAAATATCTGCCGCCATATTTGAGATATTTGCAAATTCTCAAATTGCAGATATTCGCAAAAAAAATCGCCATTAGAACATTTGAGCTCAACACTATGGAAACGTACCGTCAGAAAAAAACTAATAATGAGATTGGAAGCTTTCATTTTTCAGTAGGTATTGTCCTTTTGTGATCTGTAGGGCAGACATAAAATGTCTAGTTCTTAAATTTGTATTTCTTTTTTATGTCTTAAGCCCCAAATACACGTTCCGATTATTCTCCTGACCGATTTTTCGTCCGATCGGGTCACCAGATTTTTACCTAAAATGTTATGGTCGGTCGGCTGGCACGAAAAATCGGAATTCGAATTATCACCGATCGATCAGCCTGACACTATTTATTAACAGCAGATCGACCAAAATTTATGGACAGGTCCGAAGCCGTCCCGTAATCTGGATCAGTCGGGTACATAATTTCGTATCCGATTAATCTCCCAATCGATCAATCTCCCGACCACGTTGGTCGGTCGGGCAAAATTCGTACAAAAAATTGGAACGTGTATGGGGGGCTTTATATATTGAACACACATTTGTAGCCTGTGTACTAGTTATATATGCCCTAGGACCTTGTAGATAGCATGGAAAATTGAGTCTGTTGATGTTCTTCATTCACATCCACATTACAGACTGGTGCCTTTAAATGAATATAAAACGCTGGAGTCTTGCATTCCTTGTCAGTTGTGTTAACAGACTGTAGGACCAGCAAGTCTAAATTATGAATGTCTGCAAGGGTCGCTTTTCTTTTTAACTTGTGCCAAATAGACATTTATAAATGTAGCAGGTGATTGGCAATGTGCCATAGGCACACATGGCAAATTACTTTTTTGTTAGGAGGTTTCAATTACCGAACTATAGTCTACAGCAGAGCAAACTGTAAGTATGGAACGATGCTGAGGAATGGTGAAAGACATAGCAAATACATATATTTGTCAATGTTCTAAGTCATTTACAGGAGAAACAGTTTTTTTGTTTTATTTTATTACTGGTTAATAAATAGATCACACGTATATTTACATTAAATAAATTCCAGTAAGTCTAAATTCAGATGGATGGTCACTAGACGGATGCCAAGCCCTGTGTTACAAATATTGTATGAGTGGTAGAGAGGCAGCTGTCAATCATTTGCCACCTGCCTCCACAACTGGTGTGGGCAACGGCCCAGTGGGCAGCGGTTCATAGCTGGTATGAAGCAGCAAACAGGAGGCTCCTAATCAACCAAGTGACCTTTATAAGTTTAAATGTTTGGAGTTTAAAGGCCCTCATACACTCACACAATCTTACCATGCAATTTCTGTGCAACTTTACAACTCTACTTTTCTTCTACCAAAACCATGTAATATGAGGACCTTTCTAACCCTTCCAATCACTATGTATTCTATCAGGGGGGACACTATACTGCATAGCTGTTGGTAGGTCTAATGGAAATTGTATAGAGTGATCTTAAGGTGTATGGGGACTTTAGGTGATACCCTTTATTACATATTGAAAAGAAGTTTGAACTCCCGTTATAAGAATGTAGCGGTTGCCAACATCCCTAATATAATTTACAAAAACAAAAGTTGCACCTTGGTGATCCCAGAAGATTTCTGGATTCACCGTTAGCAGTGGGACTTTTAAGACAAAGACAACATATATCAAAATAAAATATTACTAATAAATAATAAAATATTAAAGTATTTATTAATGGACCAAGTATAAAAAAAACTGTGGGTCCAAATTTTACACACTGGAGATAACTCCGACATTCACAGAACAGAACAGCAAAAACTAAAATACAAGTGCAAATCTTGACGCGTTTCGTGAGATGATCTCGCTTCTTCAGGAGAAAATTATGCACATAAAGTAATCATGGGTAGCTGGGGATATAAACAGAGAGTACACATCAATTACACTAAATTACTTTGTTGCATAAAGTAATGTCAATACTTACAAAAAATGTTTTATTTCTAGGTATGGTAGAAGACTACAAGCCTCCATTCTTTGATGTTGTTCCACACGATCCTAGCTTTGAAGATATGAAGAAAGTTGTCTGCGTTGATCAACAAAGGCCAAATATTCCAAATACCTGGTGTTTGGATAACGTAAGTAGAACAAATGAAACATTGTATATAATAGAGTTTAATATAGGACACGTATGGTGATTTACGAACAGGACGTTTATATCATATTAAGGTGGCTCTTTCTATGTGAGGATCTTCTATAGCGATTGCTTGTGATTAATGTGATTAATTTGGGTTTTTAAGAAGACTAATCCCTACTAATGGAGGAAAAAAGATACAGTGCAAATAATCTCAGATAGAAGTAAAGCTGGATTTTGAGGACATTGTATGAAAATAAGAGGAATTCTGTATTCCGTACATACAAAAAAAAGAAACAAAAAAGGAAATACCACAATCAACAGTTTAATATTCAGGTTTATGATATGATATTTTTAAACAGGTTGAGTTTTCAATATAATGTGAAAACTCAATAAATTCAGTTAGTATATTACATAAATAAAGGCTTCTTCATCTTTATTACCTAAGGCAGTAATGGCGAACCTATGGCACTCAGAGCTCTCTCTGTGGGCACACAACCTGGCAGCCAACACAAAGGCTGATGGAGGAAAGAACTGCAGTCCATTGGCCCTTAATGCTGTCAGTTTTCTTTCCCTCTCTTCTGATTGCACACAGCACCCCATACCCTCCACTAGCACTGCCAGCCAATCAGAAGCGTGGGGAGGGACAAGCAGTAAAGCTAGCCACACACGGTTCGATTTTGGTTCAATCGATGTTCGATTAGATGATTTTTTTCATCGATTGAACGAAAATCGAGAAATGCCCACATGGTACGATCGTCAAAAATTGTTCGATGAAGGCAGAAAAATTTATCGAATTTTGATCGGACATGTTGGAAAATCCTCGTTGATTGTGCCAAAATCGTTTTACAATCGTCGATGTTTGTGGTGTTTCTCCTGGATCGATTAGATTCGATATAATAACATAGACCACTTCAATCTGAACTTCAATCATTTCCATACCAAAATCAACGATTTTAGTAATATTTTGGAATTGAAATCTCACCACAATCGCAAACTCAATGTGGGGTGTATGTTGATACGATTAAGATAGATTTTCGATTAGACGATTTAATTCCTCGATCTAATCGAGCATCGATTGAACCAAAATTTAACCGTGTGTGGTGTGTGGCTAGCTTAAGTCGAGAAAAGGTGTGTCTGTGCATATAATGTGTAAGCAAGGGTGTGTGTAATGTGTGTGAGTGAGTAGAAGACAGAATGATAAGAGAAGGCAGAAGAATTCACACAGGTTAGCAGTTGTGTAGTTCTACAACAGCTAGAAAAGGCAGCTGGGCATGCTGGGCAGTGTAGTTCTTTAGCAACTGGCAGAATGTAATGCTTGCAGTTGAAGTTTCTTTACACAGCAATGGGTCTTTGCCTTTTTGCTACGCCATCAGCAGCCTAGGATACAGGAAACTTGTAACTGCACTGATCCCCTATGAACTACAAAAGAACCCCGAGTTATAACCCTGAGGATTTGTGTGTGTGCCATTCAGGTTGGCACTTATAAATAAGTGGGTTTTGGGTAACAGTTTGGGCACTCGGTCTCTAAAAGTTTCGCCATCACTGCCTTAAGCTAGCCACACACGGCTCGATGAAGTAACAGAGTAGAGGAACATTGGGAGCCATGAGCGCACATTCTTCATCTGAGCCATCCACGGTTCCTTCAAGCAAGATCAATGGATCCTGCTCGAAGGAACTCGACCAAACAGGATTCCAACATGTTGGAAAACCTTGGTCCAAATCCATTACATTGAATAGGGACTGCGAGTCCCCATCCAATGTAATGGACAGCCTGACAGCTGAGCAGCACACACAGGCTGTGATCAGCTATGGCTGTGTGTGTGAATGGGGCAGTGCAAACACGGGGCCAGCTTTGCCAAAAGAGGGGGAGGGGTGTGCAGACTGGCTGCTTCTCCAGCTGGGGAAAGGAGAGACACGGGGGACCGGGAAACCGGGTCCCCAGTGTACGGTTATTGATGTGCCCATGTGGTGCACATTGATTACCGTACGATTGACCCGCGATCAATCATAGCGTGGTGATGTTACCAAGCTGTAATTGATCACCGGTCGATTGCACGGAAATCTACCCGTGTGTGGCCAGCTTTAGGCCTAGACTGCAGCCTTTGAGTCTTTTTTTCAGTGTTGGGCCCACGTCCTATGGAGGGGCCAAAAACGCAACTCATTATTATCCATGGGCCAATGCATACAGGTGTGTTGTGCTTAAAAAAACGCTTGGTCACTCAGGGGTGTCTATACTTTTATGTCTTGCAAACTACTTTTAAAAAGATAATGTAAAAAAGTCTACCAACAATAAAATAGGTAAACATATTTGTATGATTATATATATTACGTATATGTTGCATAACAACATGAACATGTATGGCACAATAGAATTCTGTACATTTTTATTACTGTCCCTGAGAGGCCCCTGACGCTAACACTCACACGCATATCAGGCGCCTTCTCCATGCATATCTGAACAGAGCAAGCTGGAGAGGGGGGGGGGATGTGTGAGTGGGTAGGAGCACCCCCCCCCCCCCCCCCCCCCCGGGCGATAGGGGGCCCTAAGGGACCGGCGACAGGCTAGAAACTAGAAAGGCCACTGAAGACTAGAAAGAAAATGGACATAACTCCACGATCTAATCCAGTCTAATGGTAGATTGTGATCCCCTTGGTCTAACTAGTTAAGTCTTACAAAAATACCTCATAAAGTCTCACAAAATCTAATGTTTTATGCAACTTCTGGTTGTGAATTAAGTATGTACCATACTTTGGTACTTTGGGAGGGGGTTAGTTTAGTACAGTACAAGGAAAGGATAACTTCAAGGACCTGGTCTGTGGCCGGGAATTAGCAGGTCAAGTGACCCGCGATGACACTGCAGATGCTGCAACCCTGAATACAACATGACTTTCCAGTTAGCAGGAAAGTAAGTCATAAGTGGGGGATCTGAGCATGCTCCTATTGGTGGGGTTCACATTTGCAAAGGGAACATTAGGCTGCTAAGTATGGACATCAGTAATGATAGAGACCAAGCAAATGTCAGGATTATCCAGGAGTCTCTCAGACAGTGCTTTAAATTACAAAGTAGTAGTAACAGACAATATTAATATAAGGTTTACTGAAACTTTAACCATTATATGCAGGGGTGCACACAATTTTTTATTGAGCGCCTCAGACGAGTACCAGGAGATGGCGTTTGATACTCACTCCATATGTATGTGGTCTTCCACACTGTCTCCCTCTCTGTCCTCTGCGTCAGCTTCCTGCATGGTTGATTCTGCTGCAGATGGACCTCCCTGTTCCTGATTGAGCCTCCGATTAGCTGTCTCCAGCTGGCTTTGAGTCACATGTAGCTCTCACAGTACAACACTGTTTGAACCCCCAGATTTCATACCTCAGTAGTACAACCCTGAAATTTTTTGTAACTGACTTTGCAAATGTCAAGCGTTCATAGTCATATTTCAACTGTCACACAGTGCTTTTCTCTTGTCAGATTTTACCCATATGTCTCCTCTGACTTTCATCCCCCAGATCTCGATCACCCTTAGAAGTCTAACCTTTTTATTTTGGATAAGTAATTTACATTCCCAATGTCACACCCCTAACTGCAACCTTTCTCAGTTATTCATATTTCCCTGCAGTTATCCAAGTGTCATAAATTGTATACATGTAACATTTCGCTGCGGCCACCCAGACACGGAGTGCCTCCAAGATGTTAGTACGCATATGAGCTTTGTAACAATAATGCAGGTACGCATAGCTAGTTTTTGGCCCCTTTTGAGTACCAGAGTATGACTTATGTGCACCCCTGATTATATGCACACTTAACCTCACTGAAAATAATATTTTGGGGTTGTTTCCTTGCACAGGATAATAATAAATGAGTAAATGAATGCTGTACATACAGAAGAGGAGAGGCAGGAGGACATAAGAGTGGCAGTCTGCTGCAGTCTCTCCCATTAACAAAATTGTAAGGCATTTCAGCCAAGACAGCTGTACAGATGATCTTTTGTGGTCGTCTTGGGCAACATCTAATCTAGCGTCTATACGAGGCTGTAAGCTTAACAAGTGGAGGTTGAGAGGGGGCAGGCATTGACATTCTTGCTGAAATCAATATTTGCATATCAGAGCTATATGAGGTTTTAGATATCACTTACATGTTAGAAGATTTTGACCAGTGATCCTGAACAAAATCACCTAACGAACTTGATCCTGCTTTCCTCCATGAGTTTTTTTTTGTTGAAGAATATATTCTAGGTCCTAAAATCTAGGAAAACTTTTCATCCCCAATTAAATACATCTCTTTCACACTAGATGGGCTACCTATGCCCCCCACATCTCCTCTTCTACATGCAATAATAAGCTTTGGACACCCATGATGTTGATTGACCACTTGTCCTGCCATGGAGCAATGTGCAGACCCAATGTGCAACCTTGGCATACCAGGAACATGCTACAAGACCTCATATGGGTGGGGGGAGGGGGATAATGTGACCCGCCTGGTTCAGCCCTCATAATTTGTCTCAATGTTGCCCAAATCCTTACGCTTGCCCATTTTTATGCCTATTCATTTCCTGGCTAATGGATGCCTCTTCTTGACTGGTGTCACTGCATAAAAAGACAACCAATGTTATTCACTTACTTCACCTCTTATTGGTTTACATGCTAATCAATGTATATAAAACATTGTATACAAAATAGATCAAGACTGCACTTTGACAGTTGACCACCAAAATCTTGTGGACATTTGGTGAACATGATATTCTGGTCAGTTTTTGGGTAGCATTCAAAAAGAGTTACATGAAGGCAGTTGTCAGTATTTGACAACGACTGCCCAACCACCGCACCGCACCAAACGTTGAACAAAGCAACTGTGGTTTTAGACCATAAGAAGTATATAATGCATTGTATAGAAAAACCTCAACAACCTTGGTATTCTACCACTTCCTCCTTTTAATCTCTGTATGACAACATAATGTGGGATATTTCTTCCTTATTGTTGCCAGACCATAAATTTTAACAAAAATCTTCCCTAAAGATTATATTCACTATTACAGATGTGTGTTACTTACCTACTAAGGGCTACAGTTACAAATGTGTGTTACTTACCTATTAAGGGCCACAGTTGTGTGTTACTTACCTGTTAAGGGCCACAGTTACACATGTGTGTTACTTACCTAGTAAGGTTGAGTGTGCTGTCCTTCTGAAAATGCATCCTGCAGTGCATTGTCACCCAAATCCTCCTCTATTCATTTCAATGTATTGGGAACATACATGCAGTGTCTAGCGTACTGCATAGTATGAAATAGACTTCAATGCTACCTAATAGGTAAAACAAATGTACAGTATCTTTACATTCAGGAGCCTAGCTAGAAATTACTGGGCCCCATAGCCATTTTTTTATGAGGCTGCAGTCCCTGACCTTCCACTCCGTGCCCTCTACCTCCCTTTCTCGAACCCCTCCTAAATTGTTGTTCCTTGCATGTGCACTAGATGGTGCAGAGACTTTCCCTGTAATGTAATCTTCCAAGGATAATACTCAACGCTAAATGTGCATCCTAGTATTTCACACTGTTCTTGCTTTTTCTGTGCTATCATATCTGTTTTCCTTTTTTCAGAATCTATGATTAATAAAATGTGAAAGCATTGACATGTGAAGAGGCTCTAATAGCTGGGAATTTTAGCAATCATAAGGAACATGCTTCAGCGTTATACAACTCAAATCTGTTAAAAAATATGATTAAAGGCCCCCATACACCTAGCGAGCCGTGGCCCATTTTTCGCCCGACCTATGTGCGTGCGTGCTCGCAGCCATCGCCAGCAAAATCGTCCACAGATCCCGGGTGCCCACATGGGCCGACAGATCCCTGTTGCCCCTAAGTTTGGTCGGCCACAGAATGGACATGTCCATAAATCTCTAGCCGATGCCATTAGTTTGAATGGGGATCAGCGATGAAGTTTATAATTCATTTGTGTAAAGTCCATAGAACTCTATTAGTCCATCTAAACAATTCTATCCTGAGGTTGACAGTGCTGCTGCCATCATTGGATGGAAACCTACTTGTTATGATTTACAGCATAACTGCTGATAATAGGACAGAATGTGGCAAACAAAACTCCATACTTGTAATGAGTAAATTAATGTCCCTCGTGGCATTTAGGATTTACACCTGACGAGCCAGGGCCGATAGACAAGCGATGACATCATCACGCTGCACTCTGTCGCTCATAGTATCAGCAGGCATCCTTTGTGGTCCGGCCGTTACTTTTGATGGGGTCTAATGGCCGACCAAGCTTTGGGGCAACAGGAATCTGTCACACCATGTGGGCACCTGCATACACGCACGCACATCGGTCTGCCAAAAAATCGGCCGAGGCTC
The DNA here is from genome assembly GCA_036250615.1 of Ptychadena robeensis. Lineage (NCBI taxonomy): Eukaryota > Metazoa > Chordata > Amphibia > Anura > Ptychadenidae > Ptychadena > Ptychadena robeensis. The sequence goes on along the minus strand of CM070033.1, from coordinate 47,252,435 downwards.
GCTATGTGTATGGGGGCCTTATCACAGATTTTTTTTGGTTAAATATGTTTTTATTAAGAAATAGATCAAACAGGATCAGAGAGACAATACAGCTCGTAATAAGCCTAACTGTCAGCCTCTCCCAGGGGTATCGATGGTTTAGTGGAAACCGTCCACGCAGGGAGGAG
>CM070033.1:47225743-47252168 GCA_036250615.1 Ptychadena robeensis | reverse complement strand
ACGCCCTGGGGGAGAGACTGTGACGCCCGGGGACCCCACTAGCCATACTGGGGACCCCGAAGGCGCCGCAGTCCCGCGAGGTGACACGGAGGGGTGACACTAACACAGATTTAAACAGATTTGTGAACAATATTTGAGAGTATTGGGTCTTTTGTGTATGTAGAAAATGTTTCAGATCTTTGAATTTAGCTCATGCAAAATGGCAGCAAAAGCAAAAGGGTTGTGTTTATATTGTTGTTCAGTGTTTATATACGAATGGGGATTTTTTTTTGAGAATACATCAGCTTTAAATGAAGTGAAAAAATTTAGCCATCCAATCGCTGAATCACCATTCATACTGGCTGGATCTAGAGACACAAATTCAGGAAGAAATGAAGAAAAATTATGCAGATGCATGCAGACTCAACATATAAGGGCTGCAATATATTTCTGTTTCTGAGCTTATACTTTAAGGAGATCATTTTATTTATAATATTATATAATTTATCCTGCTAGGTGTTATCAGCGCTCACAAAGACCATGAGGGAATGCTGGTATCAGAATCCATCAGCAAGACTTACGGCTCTGAGGATCAAGAAAACATTAAACAACCTGAAAAATTCATTGGAACAAAGGAAACAAGAATGTTAAAAAAGTAATTTGTATGCACATTTTAAAACAAAAGACAGAGACTACGATTCAGAATCCAAAGAAGAAGAGGAAGACACCAGCTACCACGTCTTTTTATATTACAGGTATACCAGGTCGTCGTCAGTACCAGCGCTGGCATAGATACAGTACGTTTGTCAGAGAAAGCTTTATTACTCACTGCACATATGCTCCAACATTAAACCTCTTGAGCTTTACTGCTATCACAGCTTTTTTTTTTTTTCAACTATACAAAAAAGCCATAATAGCAGTAAAAGGAATAATAATGTATATTGCATAATTCTGGCTTTACGCGTGAACTGAATGTTTAATGTGCACCTGCGTCTCAGAGTTGTGCCGTGACACAATTCCTATAAAACATCAGATTTACCTCAGATTTTCCAGATGTATCCAGTAAAGCTGGCAACTAAAAACGGCTGTAAATGTTGGTGTAAACAATATAATTAAGCCAAACAATGCCTTTTGTTTTTTTGTTTAAATGGAAGGTTTTGATAGAAGGTTTTGATATGAAGGAATATAGTGCTTGTCAGAGACTGCATTTGATATACTTTGCCTGTAAATATTTCTCATACAGTGAGTCACCAGTTGACGCCTCCGTACAGGAAAGGCTGATTTATGTGAAGTCAGTGCAAAGTGCAATGGAAATGTGCCAAGTCTAGTAACCAAACCAGTTAGATCTTACTTAAGTGGGGTCACATCAACTAAGAAAGTATTTGTGTAGTTTGCCTATGCTTTGCATATTGCATACATTGTGTTTCATATCTACACTGGGTGTATACATGCCAGTGTAGACATTGGGGGATGTCAACTAATATTGTTGTCACCTAGAAACAATTAAAAATAAGCAATGCAGGTTACACACTGCCAACTTTGATGCTGAACAAACAGTATGGTGCTAAACATTCATCTGTCCTGCCTCTCCCCTGTTTTGCCTACAAATCTGTTTAATACTGATAGCAGTAGGAGGAGAGGGGTCCCACAGGAGTTGGACATACACGGTTAGATTTTTCAGTTTGATGAACTTAAAAAGCAATAGTTTTAAGTAATTTGTAGTGATCTTGCAGACAGTTCGGCCATGAACATCGATGTTCGCACTCCTTCTAGCCAGCGAGCAATCCAGGTGAACCCGCCCGTTCGCCAGTGAGAAGGAGCTAGGAAGATCCCACCGGAGGAAGAATCTTTTCATTAGAAGACCGGGTAGACAACTTGGTCTTCTAGTAAAAAGCCGGCTCCGAAAAACGGAATTGGAACCAGGCACTAAACCAAAAGTGATAGAAATGGAAAAGAAATCGATCAAAAAGTAATCAGACAGGTTGGTAAATTTTAGTAGATCGTTCAAAGATCTGACAAATGTTCTTGGTATTTTGAACGTTTTCTATCCGATCATTCTGTGGGGCAGTAAAAGGGTAAGGAAAGGAATCGATCTGTTGTGAATTGATCACATTATATGTTCCAAAATGATCGCTTTAAAACATCATCTGGTGATAAAAACTATCCAAATGTAATACGAGCAACTTTAATATGATCGTATTTTCAGTCAATCGAATGGAAAACAGAGCCGTGTATGCCTAGCTTAAAATCTGGCCATACACAGTTTGAGTTTTCATTCGAACAACTTCAGATACAATCGTATTAAAGTTGATCATGTTACATTTGAATCATTTTTACCACCAGATAATGTGATCGATTTAAACAGATGATTTACTTTCATTAGGTCGGTGTGCATGCTCCATAGTACCATTGTATACAAATGGATCACAATACCTAAAAAACATGTCAGGCACTTATAAGATAGACTGAAATTTACCAACATGTCCGATCACATTTTGATTGATTTTATGTTTTAATTTGATCAAATTAATGTGAAATGATTTTCGAATTTTCTAATGAATAGAAAAATCAGAGGCATTGAGCTTTTTGCAAAGTACCTGAAAGAGCTGCCATTTGTGTATGTATTTTTAGTATATGTATATAGACCCTATTGGAATCTTGATAACAATTCCAGATAGGCCCTGTTCGACCGCGCAAGTGCATTGTAAGGTCTGAAAATGAAGAAGACATGATTATTTGACTCCCAATTTCTCGTAAGATTCCCGAACAATCGATCAATGTGCGTGTTCGAGGTGATCAATTTTTGGGAATCATCGCTCCAACCCTTATGCTAGGCATACACTTACCGACCCACGCCGATATCTTCCTCCGATATCTTCTGGGATGCTAAACGTGATGACGTCATCACGTTTAGCCTCCCATTGCATTCTGGGGCCCTTCAATCGGCTGGGCACCCTTTGTGTGCCGGCCATAAGCTGCGATGAAGACGCCGCTTCATTGAAGCTTATGGCATCGGCTTTCATCGGCTCCCATCGGCCAGAGAAGAACGGACATGTCCGTTCTCTGGCTGGCCGAGAAGTGGGGCGACATGTGGGCACATGCCGATTAGCGGCCGATTTTTAACCTGACCGACGGCGTGAGCATGCACGCCCGTCGGTCAGATAAAAAATCGGCCGCTTATCGGCATGTGTATGGCAGCCATTACTTCAAACGGGATCAATAAATCCCACTTGAAGAAAGCTTGATCTAACAGGGAACCAACATGTTGGTAAATCCCTGTTTGATTGCCATTACTTTGGATGGCATCCAAAGTATCGAACGCGAATCGATTGCGCATTGATTTGCCGTTCAACAGACGAACACTCCAGTGCATTGTTCATCGATGGAGCGGGTATCAACCCATGTATGGGCACCCTAAGTCATATGTAGCTAACATAGGGAAATCTTTTTAGGGGAAGCCAACTAACCTATCATTATGTATTTGGAGTGTGAGAGGAAACCTGAGTACCCAGAGGAAGTTCACCCAGGCACGGGTCGAACATGAAAACTCTAAGCAGACCAAGATTCAAACTTTAGCACTGCATGGCCAAAGTGCTAACCTCCTGAGACACTGTGCTGCCCATATTTTTTCCACTGGATAACCTTCTGCCCTATCCCTAGCACAAAAACATCTTATCATTAACATGCTTTGCTAGCTATACTCATTATGCCACTGCCTTGGCAGCAGATGACCCAGGAAGCGTGATTAGACTTTTTTCTCAAACTTTTTTTTAGCAAATAAGATAACGGGATGTTTTTCCTTTAGGAAAAACACAACCAGAATGTAAAAATTCTGAGACATGTGAGTTAATGGCCCAGTTAACACCTATTCATGTTAACCCGGTGTTTGGAACATTGTATGTTAATGCATGCACAAAGAGTGCAGATTACATGCATTGGGCTTGTTCACATGTAAATGGATGCTATACAAACGTGTAAAACAGATAGATCTACACCAAGCTTAAAAGAGTTTTTCTAAGTGAGCAATATCTGTGTCATAAGTGGTGAAGATCCATTTACCAGGAACAATTCACCTAGCAGCTCTGTTCTATGACACAAATGGTGACAAGTAACTACTGAGGTTGCTTGTGAAAGAAAGTAAACACCGTCTGCATTCTCACCCAGCTATCTACATTTGTCAGAAGCAAGGACATTACATTGTAAACGGCTTAAGAGACACTTATTAGGTTTGGACAATTTGTCTCTTTGTCTCGCATTTGACAGAACCCATTCATTCATTTGACAGTAATCAACTAGAACATTATGTTATCTGTTATTTGAAAAGAGGTCACCTCCTCAATGTGAGTTCAATCATAAAAAAAAAAAGTGGGGTCATCAAGGATTTGATCTCTTGATCAGATTTGTTTTTAACTACCATCATAACCTAAAAAAAAGTTTGTGCTAGGCTGACCTTTATATGGTGTGGTGTGTTTGCAATAATTTGTGCCCCTGTTCACACATATCGGTTTTAGGGCTCGTTTACACGGTAAAGAAGCAATCAGCACAATCACCTGGCAAACACGCCATGAGGCATTTGACAGTCCATTTTTGGTTTTTCACCTGATAAACCTGTCATGGGGGCGTTATTTAAACGCAGACAAGAGAGCACATTTTTCTGCTTCTGCCAATTGACAGCAGCCTGGAAAGGGACCATGTAAATGTAGCCTTCCATCAATTCCATTGATTGAAGCATTTTCTAATGCTAGATTTTCATGCACCCTTACATTCATATGAGAACAAGCTGCCACACTGTGGTCAAAGAATTGGTGTTAGACTATGCTGGTAACATATGACTATAGTTGTTTTGTAAACTTCCGAGAAACAGACATGACATGACTATAGATCTGGGTTGGGCAAACTTTTTGACTCATGGGCCAAATTGGCTTCTTAAATTTGGTAAAAGGGCCAGACCAAGAGTCTGAGAGGCCATAGGGGTCCTAATTCCATGCATGGCTGGTATCACTAATAAGGCGTTGATGTGTAGTAGGCCACATGTGGCAGGGACGTTGTTATCTTTTTCACTCCCTGCTATTAAAAAAAATGCAAATCCCTAGAGACTACGTTTTTTGTCCCCATGAGGATGCGCCCACAATGTCATGATCACACCACTGCATCGTCTCCAGGGCAAGAATTGGACACCCTAAGGCATTATGTGTACTTATTGAACAAGCAGAGGGGAGCTTCTTTTCAACAAGGTGACAAAGGGCCGGAAAAGAAAGCTAAAAGGGCCGCAACTGGCCCCCGGCCCTTAGGGTTTGTTTCCACACTAGCGATCAGCCAAGATTCCAAACGCGGTGCAGAGCTGCGGGAGATCATTAGCACCCAACGATCTCCCACTGGCTCCCGCGATAAGAATCGTGACTGAGTGATTTCAGCCAGGAAGTGGGGGGAGGGGCAGGACATCTTGCCCCTTCCCGCCTGATTGCGTCCATAGATAGTGAATGGGCGCGGTTGAAATGACAAGCGCCCATTTAGGCCTTTGTCCACAGTTGGGGGGGGGGGGGTGACCGCGGCCCTTAGTTGAAGTGAAGTCAACTAAATAGAGGCAATCAGCGCGATTAAAATGTGGGAGCCTAGCCTTTGTTTGCCCACCCCTGCTATAGACTATATAAAGCACTGTGGATATATCAATGCTATATAAATGCATAAATCAAATATAAAATGGTAGGATTTTCACAGATATCATTAAAACATCATGATAAACAGGCATCATAAAACATGTCTGCAGGTTTCTGTCCTTCCAACCATCTGGTCTGCATAAGGGCACTCAAATTTTTTATAAAAAGTTCAAAAAAAGTTGACTGTATATTAAAGTCACCCATTAATATTAAAGGTGCAATCTATCCCAAATTTAAAAGTGTATCGAATTTGATTTGTAAGCTTGCTCCAGGCCACCCAGAATAAAATGGATAGATAAATCAATTACAAATCAACAATTTTACATTCATGTCATAGAGCTTGTTTTTGAAGTACCTATTATTTAGTCACATTGTTTTGACTTTTGTTCACTTAAACTTTTGGAATGTCACCAAAAACATATAGCAAAGGAAAGTTTTAGTGACATGACTTAAATAGATATGAGCTATATCAAATGCAGTGTCTTACTAATTTATATGATAGATTTATAAGTTGTAATTTATTTTAAGCATTTTTATATTTTTATAAACACAAAGTATATGAATGTTTTTACAATTTTTGAGAACCATTTTACAAAAACTTTTTTAGGCGAAACTCCTCTGAGCACTTATTTACATAATTGGTAGCAAATAAACTGTTAATTATAATGCTGCCTTTTTCATGAATAGAGGTGCAGATGACAAAATGCTTGTACACTGCTCAAAAAAAATAAAGAAAACAAGACAACCTAGATCTGATTGAATGAAATTCTTATTAAATACTTTGTTCTTTACATAGTTGAATGTGCTGACAAAATCACACAAATATTATCAATAGAAATCAAATTTATCACCCCATGGATGTCTGGATTTGAAGTCACACTCAAAATTAAAGTAGAAAAAAACCCTACTGGCTGATCCAACTTTGATGTAATGTTCTTAAAACAAGACAAAATTAGGCTCAGTAGTGTGTGTAGCCTCCACGTGCCTGTATGACCTCCCTACAACACCTAGGCATGCTCCTGATGAGGTGGCAGATGGTCTGCTGAGGGATCTCCTCTCACACCTGGACTAAAGCAAAGAAGGTTTGCAGTGTCTGTCAGCGTAGTGTCCAGAGTATGGAGGCCCTACCAGGAGACAGGCCAGTAAATCAGGAGATGTGGAGGAGGCCGTAGGAGGGCAACAACCCAGCATCAGGACCGCTATTAGGACTGCTACCTCCTCATTCATTCAGATCTATGATGTCTTCTTTTTGTGCTCCCTTTATTTTTTTGGAGCAGTGTGTATCTATTCTATCTAGCAATGTGACCGATTAGCCTTTTCCATCAGCATCTGTATCAAGCACTAGATACGTCCTGACCTATAAGTGTTCTGGAATATCTATGTGATCAGACTCCAATTGTTTCCATTTCAGAGGAGAAATCTTTGGAAACAGTTTACAGAGGTAAACGCACATTATTATTCTTTCATAACCTGCACTTTGCATTGTTTCTGTAAATCCAAAACTGATGTGTAAAAGGGTTTATCAAAGTGATGTGTCAAGAGATGTCAGTAAATACATTTTGCATATCTCAGCCTCGTTAGTTCTTTTTTTTCAAATGCCACGCAATTTTATTTTTGTTACAGTCCCACTTTCTGACATTTCAGCCCACGAATAAAAATATTCCTTTTTTGTGCATTTCAAGTTATCTGCATTGTCTTTGTGCTCAGTAGTTTTCTCGCTGACCTTTCAGTCCAGAACGTTCTAATTGTACCCGGACATCACAATTTATCCTGTGTGCCCATTGTCACCACAACCATTATTAAACCCCATATATTGTCAATTGATTATTTATTTATTTTGTTCATTCATTATGGAGTTGTGATGTTATTGTTGTACCCTTTACTAATGTGCCTTAAACACTGTAGTGTAAATAAATTCAAACATAATGTACTGTACTTTGAAAATAGGGGTTCATCTAAAGCTATTGTTACTTTTTGATACAAAATGACCAGCATGCTTTAAAGGAGTCGTTTTTGTGGATTGTTAATTGGTAAACTCCCTTTGCTAATAGTGCCATACGTCGAGCCGAGCTTTAATGTTGGTTAGAAAGTTATCAGGGTCCTTTCACACTACATGTGCTGTGATTACATGGCAGAAGTTTACCCGCAACCAACAGGATTCAGCCTGTATACTGAACTCACAAACTATTGTGTTTCCCTGAGAATAAGCCATCCCCATCAAATACCCCCCACACCCCCATTTTTGCACAAAACTTTAAAATAAGCCACCTCCGCAAAGAAGAACCCCCCCCCCCCCGCAAATAAGACACCCACCGATACCGGCCTGAATCTCCCATTCGTCAGGTCTAGCTGCAGTGCAGAGCAGAGCAGGAAGTGAAGGGGACAATGAATGGCACAGAGTGATCAGTGATTTTCAACAATAAATGTGTACAGTAGTCTTCTTCATGGAAAAATAAGACATCCCCCTGAAAATAAGACCTAGGGCATATTTTGGCATTTCAAAAAGTATAAGACAGTGTCTTATCATCGGGGAAACAGGGTAGTTCTCTTCAGACTGTTTACCAACTACAAGCAGTTTGTGAAATCAGCATTCCCATTAGCATTCATCATACTCAGATTAAAACTTAGGGGTGCTTGGGGGGGTTATGAAAGTTTGTGGTACACTCTACAGTGGCAAAATTAATGTCCAGTAATGATTTTCTTGCACATGATCACTTAAATACGCCCACCATCACTAATAAATATAGATCCTGCTCCTTACATCCATTAACTCATTGGTTCTCAAACTGGGGGGCGCGAAGGTATTTCAGGGGGGCGCTGGCCCTCGTTCTTAACATGTGTTTGACTAGGGAGGGGGGCTTGATTATGCACCTAAATAGAAAAGGGGGCCTTGCAAGGAAGGTTTTGAAACCACTGCATTAACTAATGAGATTGTGTACCACAGCGTCCCTTGAAAACAGGGATCCATGGTTGTTAAGGCACATTAGAGGTAGTGTTCTCATTGGCTAATATTTGTAAGGGGCGGGAATGCTTGCGCTGTGTTTTTGCTTTTTGTGAATGGTGATAAACCCAGAAATTGTGAACCACATTTCCATGGCAAGGGGTCCACCAACACTTTTTGTAACCCTATAAATCCGGTCGTTTTTTGGGCTTTTGCCTAAAGTGTAGGCACACTTGGGATGGTTGTTCTTCCAATGAATGCAGCCTCATTGTTCCCATACATGCTGATCTGAACCCACAAAATGTTGTACAAATCAACTGTATCTTGCAAGCAGAGCTGAAATCTGCACCCTTTTCCTAGAATGTATATTTCTTTTTTATGTTAACAATGTAAATAAGCAAATGATAACCAATGTATACAATGTAATAAAGCTGTTTAAATTATTTATTATATATCTTTTATTCTAGGCTTGCAACGATGTCTCTAAAAATGTTTTTTGCTGATGTTTAACTGCTAGAGTTTGTCAATCATTGATTAAATTTCTATAAACAAAACACAATTCTGTTTCAATTATTGTACAGAGTAATTTAATAAAATTAAAATCTAAGCAACTCTGTAACATTTTTAGTGTCACATGTACAATGGGGCAAAAAAGTATTTAGTCAGCCACCAATTGTCCAAGTTAAAATGATTTGAGGGGCCTTTCATTTTCATTATAGGTCACCTCAACTATGACAGACAGAATGGGGGGAAAGAATCCAGGAAATCATATTTTCTGACAGAGGTCAAATGTTTTCTTTAAGTCTTCACAAGGTTGTCACACACTGTTGCTGAGAAGAAATTAACTGTGGGGGCAATAATTAGAAGACATACAAGACCACTGATAATCTCCTTCGATCTGTGGCTCCAGCAAGATCTCACCCTGTGGGGTCAAAATGATCACGGTGAGCAAAAATCTCAGAACACAGGGGACCGAGTGAATGACCTGTAGAGAGCTGGGACCAAGGTAACAAAGGCTACTATCAGTAACACACTACACCGTCAGGGATTGCCAAATCCTGCAGTGCCAGACGTGTCCCCCTGCTTAAGCCAGTTCATGTCCGGACCGGTCTGAAGTTAGCTAGAGAGTATTTGGATGATCCAGAATAGGATTGGGAGAATGTCATATGGTCAGATGAAACCATAGTAGAAAACTCAACTCATCGTGTTTGGAGAAAGAATACTGAGTTGTATCCAAAGAACACCATACCTACTGTGAAGCGTGGGGATGGAAACATCATGCTTTGGGGCTGTTTTTCTGCAAAGGGACCAGGACAACTGATCCGTGTAAAGGAAAGAATTAATGGGGCCATACATCGTGAGATTTTGAGAGAAGACCTCCTTCCATCAGCAAGGTCATTGAAGATAAAATGTGGCTGGGTTTTTAGCATGACAAAAAGCATGACAATATTCCCAACACACTGCCCAGGCAACGAAGGAGTGGCTTCGTAAGTCCTGGAGTGGCCTAGCCAGTCTTCATATCTCAACCCCATAGAAAAGGTAGTTGAAAAGGGAGTTGAAAGTCTGTGTTGCCCAGCAACAGCCCCAAAACATCACTGCTCTAGAGATCTGCATGGAAGAATGGGCCGAAATACCAGCAACAGTGTGTGAAAACCTTGTGAAGACTTACAGAAAGTGTCTGACCTCTAAAGTATTGACATAAACTTTTCATATTGACCAAATACTTATTTTCCACCATCATTTGAAAATAAATTATTTCAAAATCAGACAATGTGACAATGTGATTTCCTGGATTCCACCATTCTGTCTCTCATAGTTGAGGTGACCTCTGATGAAAATGAAACGCCTCTTTCATGTTTTTAAGTGGGAGAACTTGCACAATTGGTGGCTGACTAAATAATTTTTTTTGCCCCACTCTACAATCTATAAGTAAAAACAGCCTAGATTAAATTTTTCTTCCAAATGTCCCTACCCAGATAAACTGGGATTTGACTTCTGCTTCTTTTGCACCACAGATTGTGTGGCCAAGGCAGTAGGAACTTTATAAACTTACTTAAAAAAAAAAAACTTAAAACTGTCTACTGCCTTATCCACTCAATAAACTGTACAAAAGAAGCAGCAGTCATATTCCAGTCACAATCTTTGCCGTTGTGTGATACAAGATGAACATGTCACATTTCATACGTCAAGCTTCATAGTCTATTTGCCTGTGATGCTCAACAGACTACATGACTGTTATTGTCCAGCTAACCAGAGTCTTCTCAAACTGAACACTAACACAAATTCAATTTCTATATAAGCACCATTATATCCAGTAAAAAAAAAGTCACCAAACTGTTGATTTTACAATAAAATTAATGTTTCAGATATTGTATTATAGTTTAGTAAGAAATCTCTATGAACTATCCGCCTTCTATGTAATATAGACAAAGAATGTCTGGGATTATTGTGGCATAAAGAGTCAAAATCATTTCCAAGAACAGATTTTAACATATTTCAAGTAAAAAAGGGGATAGTTTTCAATGACAATCTAAGAAGTTGGTGAACAGAGTATACAATAGTTAGGGGGGAAAAGGACCGGCATGGTCAGACTAAAGAGGTGGCATTACCAGCCGATCAGCCGCTGTGCGCATTCCCGCCGATCACTTGGCCGCAATTCGGATCACGCTGCAGTCGGTCCCTCATCTTTAGGATCAGCCCATGTATGGGCACCATAAGGGATCTCAACATATCATGGCATCTCACCCACCAATTTTACTAGTTTTTGGCTGTTTTAGCTAAGCTTAGGTCCCAGGTGCCCAACCTGCGGCCTGGTGGCCACATGCGGTCCTTTGGGCTTGCTTTAGCAGCCCCCCTTAGTCCTCCACTTGTGGTCCCCAAGGTCACCTGGGATCTTCTTAGAGTGGGAAGAGAAGGAGAGGTGGAAGACTCACTTAAGCTTCGTCGGGGTCGCTGAATGACTTTTACATACGCCAATCAGCTGGCTCAGCCGGGGCTGACAGTTGAATGCCTAGGCTTATACTATACCTGTCAACCCTCCCATTTTGTCCGAGAAAGTCACGTTCTTTAAGTGCATGGTGAGACATTACTAGGAAGAGTAAAGCCCTCTTCCTCCTAAGTTAGGCAGTAACTAAATAAGAGGGAGGGGACTTTAACCTCCCTAGCGGTTCAGGGTCGCCCCAACCCTGAAAAGCTGCAGCGATTGTCTTCATCGCTGCAGCATTTGCGGGGTTTTGGCACCGCTCCGATCGCGGAGGGGGGGGGGGTGGCGCCATAGACCTCCATGTTAATGGAGGAGCGCCGGCTTTCCCTCCCACACAGCCGGAATCAATAATGACACCGGGTGTGTGGAGAGCAGCGCAGGGAGGGAGTGACAGGCAGTGTACGGGCAGTGCACTAGGAAGGTTAATCTCCCAATACCGGAAGTGACAGAAAAATTCTGACAAAACCGGAAGTGAAGTCACATCCCGATTTCCTGGCCGGCGAAAATGACAGGTATGGCTTATACTATTCCACCAATGAAGGAGGGGATTATTGTATAATATATATTGTGGCACATAACTGAACCAAAGGTTGTGTGCCCAATTGATATAATCAAAGGCTTATGATATATATCACACACAATGTGCATTACCATAATACAGTGTTCCCTAAAATGCTTACACAAAGCAGTTTAGTTTGAAGATGTTATGTGCGGCCCTTTAGTGATGCAGAGGGCCGCATTTGTGGCCCTTCATATCAACTCAATGGGCCACCACTGGCTTAGGTGATATGTTTATGAGCTACCCCCTGACATTGCTGGCAAACTATGGTAACAAACCATGTTTTTGACTGAGATTTTACTTGTGTTTAGGTATGTGGGCACAAGGTGAAAAATGTCTACAGTTCACAAGTATGTTGTGTCTGAGATCACCCATTGTGATCATTGGTTACTGGTAAACATCCATGTGATTAAAAGCTAAAAAGAAACATGACTATAACTCATAAAATGTAAACCTAACATTTCCTGTGTTCAGGGTTGGTTTCCCATGTGTATTTTGCTTGGCAATCTGTAATGGTAACTTTTCAAGGCATTATAGGTTTGTCCCTGCATGCTGGCAACGAGTAACAGGGTGGTGTCCAATGGCAAATTAAGTGATGGGAAAGAAAAGCAAAATGCAAACCATCCGGAAGCTGAGAAATTCTTACAGTCTAGATTTGCTGTGCGACCTAAAAACAAGGAAATGGAATGAATATTTTCCTGCAGCGATTACTTTTCTGTTATGACGAGATTAAAAACACCTTATTTTCTGTGTGGGGATTGCTATTGAGCTCTGACACAATTTTTTTACCTGTTGTTTCTTGAGATTCATTGTCACATTGGCAGTATTCACTACAGTGGATATAAAAAGTCTAAACACCCCTGGTAAGATGTCAGGTTCCTGTGCAGACGAAGATAAATCAGTATCTTTCCACCTTTACAGTGACCTATAACCTGTACCACTCAAATGAAAAACCACATTGTTGTCATTGACACCGGCTGTGTGGGCTGGAAAGCCGACATCCTCCCACCCCTTCATCCACCATGGAGGTCTATGGCGCAGCCCTCCATTCCACCTCACAGTGACGCGATCGATCTTGTCGCCGGAAATGCTGGGGTCGCAGAGAATATCACTGCACCTTTCGGGGATATGCAGCGTTCATGTTCCAGCTGAAGAGAAACAGCCCCAAAGCATGATGCTGGCACCACCATGCTTCACTGTGGGTATGGTGTTATTTTGGTGATGTGCAGCATTGTTTTTGCACCAACATATCTTTTGGAATTATGGCAAAAAAGTTCAACCTTCTCTTACATTGTACAGATGTAACAGAACAGAATTGTAATATAAAATTCTATATAAAACCCCATGCTAGATCATTTTACGCCCCCCCCCCCACTCACATTTTAGGGCTCCTTTATGGTACATTTACACTGTCATTTAATGGGCTCCAGATTGTGAGTGCCAGCAAATTTGTTCAGGTGCTCGGGGGTATATAATGACCTTATGACAGGTATATCAAACAAATATACTTCGATTTGATTTTAGATCGTGATCTTTTCATCCGACACCGATCGTAATCAAATCCAAAGTAGTACCACATGGAAGGTTCGATTGGAATATGACCAAAATTGTCAATTTTAGTTTCGATCAAAAAAGACAGGAAAGAGTCATATATAAGTGTGTTCATCGAATACAATCGTCCCGACCAACTAAAACAATGCTACGATTTTAGTTTGATTGTTGTACAATCGATCCGATCACTTTTCTATCAATGTTTTGATATCAAACAATCGATTGCACCATGTGTGTAGTATATGATTTACGTTGACCAATTTAAACTTTCATCGTTTTAAGTCGATTGAATGCTTAAATTGAACTGTGTATGCCTAGATTTAAGCAACCAGAAAACGACCTTGCAGTAAATAAAAATTTGTAAAAATTTAAATGTGGTCTGAACAGAAACTGTACTCTTATTAATCAGGCAGTTCGTTCTCATGTCCAAATCAGCCACAAATTAGATTCCCAAGGTGGTGTTCCATCTACTCCCGATCCGATCAATTGCCGATTCCCGATCGCCTGGTAAGACTGGATGGGAAATAATCGGTGAGAAATCAGCCCCTGTATGGCTACCTTTACACATTACACACATACACCTTTTTCTCTGCTTACTGCTGGTCCCTCCCTGGGCTTCTGATTGGCTAGCAGTGCTAGTGAAGGGTATGGGGTGCTGTGTGCAATAAGAAGAGGGGAAGAAAACTGTCAGCATTGAGAGCCAAAGGGCTGCAGTCCTTTTCTTCATCAGCCTCTGTGTTGGCTGCCAGGTCGGGTTCCCTCAGAGAGGGCTCCGAGTGCCACTTCTGGCACCTGTGCCATAGGTTTGCCATCACTGAACTATACAATAGGTGGGGAGATGGAACTGGCATGGCGGTGATGTTAGTAATGAGAAGATGGGTAGGCGCAGTGCTTCTTTAAAACAGTTGACAGTTGCTAACCCCTTGTTGAGTCAGTTATATGTGTTTCCAAGCCTTTGCATGGATGCTTGCGTATAACATCTGGTTATAAGAATAAGAATATACTCTAAATAACCATCTTTACATGGAAGCACTTGAAGTGACGTGCCAGGGCTGATGAAGATCATTGTTGTTTATATTACTTTTGTTTGCTTGAATCAGTAAAAAAAAGGAAATGATTAGACAAATGTGCCCACGTATGGCCACCTTAAAACGTATATTCTTGGATATAACTTCCTGTTGGTTTAATGAGACAGGAAGCGATGGGTAAAATAAACAGCAACCTGGCAGGGGTTTAAACACTTTTCTAATACATAAGATACTCTTGCATCTGTGTGCATAAAGCATTCACTGCTGCGATCTCCACAAATCTAAAGAAGTTTCCTCAGCAGTAATTCCCTGCCCCCTTTGTTTCTATATAAAATGTCCTCTCTTGAGCCTTCTTTCACCTCCAAATAAAACACATTCTTCTCAGTGGCAGCTGCAGTAATACAACCCCAGGGCTGCCATCCAGGGCTAGTAAACACCACACGCTCCCCACTACTGAAATCTCAGCAGAAAGGCGGAAATTCAGCACGAACGATTAGCCACACTATTTCCCAGCGGGCCCCGCGAGCCGCCGGTGTGCAGGGTGGCCTCAGTCGCCCCCTGTGCAGCAGACTCGGGCATGTGTCTATTTGCAGGCAGGGCCCAGACAGCCAGGCGCTTTATTAAATGCCGGCAGACAGCCAGCGCCAGCCTACACTGCCCCTTTAAGGCGCGCTCCACACTCGACCCGAAGACGCGCAACCCACCGAGTCGAAACAAAAGATTCCTCGCCTGACGTCATTAGCGCCGGCTCCGCCCGCTTGCTGGAATAGGCGGGTTCTGGTGGAGAGCCAATCCACGCTCACGTTCTCCTCCTCGAGGTACAGGAGGGGCGCGCATCGAAAGAGGCTTGGGACGCAGACTTTGCGTTCCACAGGTGAAAGGAGGCCGTGCGTTGCGGCGCGCTCCCGTAGTGCTGCTCTGTCTGGATCGCTTGTGGTCGTGCAGTTAGTGGTCGCCGTGCGCTGGTTACTATGGCGGAGCTGCCGGCCTTCTTCGTCGTCACTATCAATGTTCTTTTGCTCGGCGGCCCCAGTCTGACAAATGGTGAGTGAGGGGACAGTAGTGAGTGGACACGGGGGAGCGAGGACTGGAGTCCGCGGAGAGCGAGAGGAGGAGGGTGCAGACATTGAGGAAGGGGAGGAGGTTACCTATACACGGTGTATACATGGTGGAGAGTCGATGGCTGTGAGGACAGAGCAGGCTGAGCACCTCTGTACCTCAGAGGAAGTGTGCAGGTGGTAGGCAGCGGGCTGTGTTTGGAGGGGTGGGGTGCTGTTTACCAGGATAGATAGGTAAGCTCTGCAACCTGTGTTTATGGAAGTGAGATCGCCACATACCTGAGCGATCTACCTACCAGACTCCTGTATAACGATCCATAATCCACCATACTAAATATAATCAATCCATACTCCTCCATACTGACACACAGGGATCTATACTCCTTCATACTGATATACAGGGATCAATACTTCTATTTACTGGTATAGAAGTGATCCATAACCCACCATACTCCTATATAATCAATCCATACTCCTCCATACTGATATACAGGGATTCATTCTCCTACTTGCTTGTTTACAAGTGATCAATACTCCACCATTCTAATATATAACCAATCCATAATGATACATAGAGATCCATACTGATAAACACAGATCCATACTCCTACTTACTGGTATAGAAGTGACCCATAATCCACCATACCAATATATAATCAATCCATACTCCTCTATAGTGATCCACACGGATCCACACTCCTATTTACTGGTATAGAAGTGATCCATAAGCCATCATGCTTAAATATAATTTATCCATACTCCTCCATACAGGATCCATTTTCTTACTTGCTGTTATAGAAGTGATCCATACTCCACCATACTAATATATAATCAATTCATACTGATACACAGGCATCCATACTGATATACAGGAATCTATTCCCTTACTTAATCCATACTGATAGACTGGAATCTATACTGATACACAGGGATCCATTGTCCCACGTACTGGAAAAGAAGTGATCCATACTCCACCATACCAATAAATAATCAATCCATACTGATACACCATGTACTTTATCTGTGCTTCTTTATAGTACTTTAACACACTAGTGTTTATGATGAATAAAATCACAAATCTGATAATGTCATGGTTTACCAGGTTGTCTTTTGTTATGCTCTATATACCACTACAGAAGATATAAAAAAAAAAAAGTATTGCCTTTGTGTAGCAATATATTTTGGATGTGTAGTGGAGGAAGCATAGGGGGTTACAGGCGTGTGTTGGGTCAGATGACCTGTTTGTTATGGGGATGTATGTTCGCATTCTTAGGTGTTATTTGTAAGGAGTGAAATGCCCAGAGAGGGGACGCCGGCACGGAGCAGTCCGCTGTGTATTTCTAGTGATTAGTGAGCTCGGACTACCATGAAATGTATAGGACTGGAGATGGGGAGAATGGGGAGGAATGTTTGGTGATGAATGAGAGAAGACTGTTCTGAAGTGAGACCAGAGAAAGGAGTTGGATACATTCTGGACAGATGCTCAGTGTGTATTAGTGACCTCTGTCATGTATTTTGTGTCTGTTACATAGTGTCCATTGTCATCAGGAGGGGTTTGTGATCAAACAATGTATATGTGTGTCACGTACTGTGTGAAATGTCATGATGGTAGAACACATACCTTGGATTTATTTGTTTTGTTTTCAGGCTAGTTTGTAGAACTATTGTAAAAGTAGAATTATTGTTACAACTTTTCTCAGCTAAAATATGTAGCTATAACATCGTTATATATCATTATCTGAATATATTATTTGTGTGCATGTACATTTGTCGGTGGATATATGTATTCTTAATTACCACATTGGCTCTTTATTTTAAATACATTATTTTCAGTGGAGCCAAGACATATTCAAATTTAAAGCTGGCCATACACGTGTAAGCTTTTGGATGATCGACCATAGATTCAATCAGAGTTTTCGATTCATTTGGTGGAACATCACTAACATTGGGTGTGTGACATTTGCCAGATTTCCATCAAAAAGTGATTTAGGTAAAAAATCTTGAGTTTGACATGTCACATTTGGACTAACCAGATTAGTGGCCATCGATTTTGATTGACTTAAAAATCTATTGCTTTAAGTTGATCAAAAGGAAATATATTGATCATTATTAAAAAAGAAACCTATTACTCTCCTACATCAGGTCTTTATCCAGGGACAGCGACCCCTAAAAAGAAAAAAGCCTCCATGCTTTTGGGTGTTTGGTCCTCCAGGCTTCGAGTCTTCAACTCTTCCGGTCTTGCTCCATCCACCTATCCACATCTGAATCGGGTAAATGCTCCGCGTCATCTGATTCAGATGCTGCTGGCACATGTGGACAAGGGAAAGGGGACATTTAAGTTGCCATGTTCCCTTGGATCTGCTGCGGCGCTATGTCATGGGGAGGTGAAGCGTCACAGAATTTTAAGGTCCGCTTTAAAGGTAGCCATAGATGAGGGACAGACAGCAGCGCGATGACGTCATCATGCTGCTGCCGGCCCCTCGGGATCATCGGGCACCCTTTGTGTGCCGGACATTACTTTAGATGGGGACTGTCATCCCCATCCATAATGGGATTGGCCGGGAATTTACAGACATAAAAGACCAGCATGCGATCCAAAATGTGGGAGATTCCTGATCGATCTGTACAGGTAGGCCCATCAGATTTGCGACCAGCGGGAACGCACACGGCCGTCGTCCGGCCGAAAAATCGTGTGAAAATTGTCCAGTATATGGCTACCTCATGTCTGAAGTGAATATGTTTATTTCTGCTGGAGTGTCATTGCAAATCCTTGTACAGATCCTACATGATTGTACCTCTTGAGGATGTATTGTGATTGTCTCTATATATCTAGCTTCTATACAGCTGTCAGTAACCTTGGCTTAGTGATGTGTCACCCTGATGCCAACTGTTTCTCACCGCTCCTCTCCATTTACAAAAACATAAAAGTGCGGCTTGTACTTAATTTAATATCTGTACAGCGCTGAGGCCGGTACCTCTCATCCATTCAGTGGATATGCGTAGGATAAATAGAAGTTTATTTGCAATCTCTCATTGAAGCACCTCTTCTATTCATGTAATCGTATTCTCTTTCAACAAATGTTTTGAATCTGCCAACAGGTTGTTTGTCCTTTGTATATAAACTGAATTGCTTTGTTTTTGACTTTGGCAATTTTAGTTGTGGATATATAGAATTGTGAGTATTGAATGTAGTCTCATGCTCTAAACTGAGTTTAGTTAGAATGGTTGAGCCCAGGATCAGAGATATTGTATTTTTCAGTATTTTATTGGTAATTTAGACAGAATATCTGTTGTCTGTATCCCGTAAAAAAAAAAAAAAAAAAAAAAAAAAAATCAAATCGACTTTTGTCTGTGCTATTAAATTGCTCACATGGGCCAGCTGTGAGATCAGGCTGCCTAGAGCAATGTGAGACTTAATTTTGATGATGGATCCCAGCTAAAGGATAGACTAGACAGACATTTTCACAGCTGTCATATGAGGCTCTTAAGATATCACAGTTTCACTTTTTTTCGTCTCTTAGAACATGTGTGGCCTTTCGGTCTACTCCGGAACATTCCCCATTTCAAAATATATAAAGGCCCCCATACACCTTACAATCGTTCCATACAATTTCTGGACACTCCACTTTTCTGCTACCAAAACCATGTAATATGAGGACCTTTTTAATCCTTCCCATCACTATGTATTCTATCAGGGAGGACCCAGCACTACATAGCAGTGATATATACCTTCCCATCACTATGTATTCTATCAGGGAGGACCCAGCACTACATAGCAGTGATATATACCTTCCAATCACTATGTATTCTATCAGGGAGGCCACTATTCTACACAGTTGTTGGTAGATCTAATGGAGAATGTATGGATCAATCTTAAGGTGTATGGGAGGCTTAAGATATATTTGTATTTTGGCTCAAGAAATCCAACTATTTGTCTCTTCTGATCCATGCAGGGAAGTCATTGTGTACTTGAGTACTAACTTTTATCACTTACAGGAATATTCATTTAGCTCTAAGGATTATGCATACCCAAATACCATTAAATAAACATACTTGTAGATTTGTTAAAATATGTTCTGCCAAGATATGTGGGAGTACGTCTTGGTGTTGTAGACTTGGAATCCACTTCTGATGCTGGCCATGAATGTTTGAGTTTAGCTTCCTAATGAACGCTTACATTCCTGTTCTGCTGTATCAATACACGCCAAAAAAGCTGTTGGTGAAAAAGCAAATGATTCCTGTATCATGTGTTGTACATTGCACTTAAGCGGCAGACGCTTGTTTCCAGAGGTGGCACTCGCTCGGATTAAAGGAGTGCTTTTCATCTCCTGGGTTTCTCCAGTCCTGTTTGTGTCAGAATTGCTAGTGATCCATTGTTTAATATGAGTGCACATGCTTCACTCTGATCTTTATAGATGGAAAATTGCAGCCAAACCCATCGGGGTTATTCAAATATTTTGTTACCAAAACTATCTAATTATACCTCTGACACAGATGACCTAATGTATACAGAACCACAAACAATATCTTTTAATAACTTTTATGCATATTTTTATATTGTGTGACTTTGTCAAGTCAAAAACTTTTTTTGCATAGCCTGTGCAAGGGTCCAAACCTTTGTTAGTTTTAGGGTAGGCATACACGGGTCGATTTTTCCCAGATTTCTGCACAGCCGAGCCCCATGCGCGTTTACGGCACTGAGCTGTGCAGAAATCTGTGAAAAAAATCGTCCTATGTATGCCGTTTTCCGAGCGAGATCAACAGATCTCGTTAGGCCGAACAGGTTACCAACATGTTGGTAAACCTTGTTCGATATGCTATACTTTGAATAAGGAACTGCGGTTCCCTATTCAAAGTATACAGCGGCTGACATCTGACTCCCGATATCAGGGAAGCCGGGCAGTAGCGTGATGACGTCATTGTGCTACTGCCGAGATCTCTTGTCTGCTCAAAAATCGAGCCGTGTATTCCAGCCTTTAGTTAACCCTCTCTGCTTGGCCTTGTAGTAATTGTTTTTGCGACTGAGCAAAGGAACAGAAGGTGGGGGGGGGCTTTCTAAGGCTATGTTCCCACTTAGACGACTAATCGCATGCGCTAGCAGTTAATTGCATGAGCTGGCGTTTTTCAATCGCATGCACAATCGCCGACACTACTTTCAATGGGCTTGTCCCCATTGATAGGATTGAAAATCGCCACCTCAGGCGATTAACTGCCAGTAAGTGGGAACATAACCTAAAGGTGGCGGTACACGGGTCCATTTTTCAATCGATTTCCTAACAATCGATCAGGGTCCCCATCCAAAGTATTGAAAGGTAATCAATTAAGCAAAATGGTGCGCATCGATTAGCCCAGTGTTCTCCCCAGAGCAGATTGGCCGGGCGGCCCGCCCGGGACATTTTGGTCCCCGCCCGGCACACAAGTCCTCCGCGGCGAGCAGCCTGACAGGCGGCGCCTCCCATTCTTCAGGAGCGCACCACAGCCACTGAAAGACTCCGGCCCGCGGCACACTACCGGAGCCGCGGGCCGGAGTCTTTCAGTGGCTGCGGCGCGCTCCTGAAGAATGGGGAGGCGCCGCCTGTCAGAGGATTTGTGTGCTGCCGCTGGCCGGCAGCCTATCAGAGAGGCCGCCGGACCGGTCTCAAAAAAAATTCTGGGGAGAACACTGTAGCCATTCAATCGATTAACGCTCAGGTGCAGCACTGTGACATAATCACACTGTTCAAGGGTTCATCGATTAAATGAGTATCGACCTGTGTATGTCCACCATAATAGAGCTTCCTCTAGTGAGGACAACTGAAGGGACACCCTTCTCTATGTAGACACAAATGGGATCAATTGCACCCTAATCTTAGACCTAAGAACATTTTTTTGTTGCTCAGTTAATGAGATATAGACTCTGAGGTACAAAGGGACACAAGACATTTTAGTTGGCAAACTGTCAGTATATCAACACTACCGTTTGCGAACTGCCAATGTGAACAGCTTTCGGGAAAACACTAAGAATACATGGTTCAGTTTTCCGTCCGATCGCCTTAAACCAGTGGCTCCCTGCAGGGCCCCTATTTTCTAGATACGATCATTATCGAGCTCCCCCCCCCCCCTTTCAAACTACAATACAAAGTTTCAAATTGAGGGCCATTTTACACTTGCCATCATACAGAAACCATCATCATTCACATAGACGCACAAGACACTCATGCAGAGACACACTCAGTCTGCAGCTAGTTTCTCCATAGTTGGCTTCCTGCTTGTCGCTCTAGCTGCCCCCCAGAGTGGAAATCACTGACTGACAATAGCTCGGAAAACATAATGTGCTCAACTGATCAAATCTTTTCCTTAGTTTTGTGCCCATGCTTCATAGTACCATTGGCTACATGAAATACCAAGCAGACCTGTCAGATGCTTGAAAGATCGACCAAACTTTTTAAGTAATGTCTAATCACTTCTCGACCTATTTATGTCGTTTCCGATTTGGGACACTTTTGGTAGATCAATTTACCTAAAAAGGAATCGATTTTAAAAATCTTTTTGAACAGAAAAATCTAAACGTGTATGCCCACCTAAAGTATAGTGGGCGACCTAGAAGAAGGAGGAGTGGCAGAAGGATCACTCTGCCTGCATAGACAATACAAGGTAAGTATGTTTAATAAACCTTTTGTGTAGGACTTCACTGGATCATTTTGAGTCACCATAAGTTATACTTTTTATTCCTATAATTTTTTGGTCTGCATTTTTTACTGGACAGAAATGTAGCGTTTTGTTCTTCTGGTTATTTGCTAAAGATGCTTTTCATGAAACCACTCAGGAGTTCTTTTTAATAAAACATCCTAAACTTTGGATATTATTATTATTTTAAATGTCAGCAATAGTTTTATTAGCTTAGGGATTTATGCAAATGTCCATGCCAGATCAGAAAAAGACAATCCTTTTCTCAGTAGTTAACTTCAAGGACAGTTCTTACTCAGATGTGTGAATCAAAAACTTTCTACAAGGACATGTGATGCAGCCAAGTCCTCCTTTTACTTTTTTACAGTGGACTGATGTCTGCCTGGCCAGTGTATGAAGGAAGTAACATAATGGGGCTATTTAGGTAAATCCCTGCGCCCAAATACCAGTAACGGATCAGGAATAAACGTAGATTATGCTTGCTGGGAATTCTGAGATGTTAACAGTTTACTTGTCTGGCCTCTTACACTGATTCAGTAAAACTCTTAGAGAACTGTTAATGCTTGCCATTTCTTTTAAATACATATGTGTTACATGTAATCTATAAGATAGAATAGGAGAGGGTATGGGGCACTGTGTGCAATCAGACGAGAGGGGAAGAAAACGGACAGCATTAAGAGGCAATAGGCTGCAATTCTTTCCTCTGTGCTGGCTGACAGCTCACATGCCAACAGAGAGGGCTTCAAGTGCCACCTCTGGCACGCGTGCCATAAGTTCGCCATCACTGTCCTACCCACTACACTACAGTGTTACAATCATAACATAAGGTAACCGAGATAGAGGAAGGAAAGGTGAGCTATGGAGAAGAAAAGAAAGGAGTAAAGAATTGGCCCAGAACCATTAATTCCAACCATGGCCCAGGCTTTTTATGCCTCCAGTAAGTTAACATGAGCAGCATGGGAGGTGGGAGTAATATATGAACTAGGCATGGGCTCTCAAATAAATCTGGTGGTTTGCATGGATAAACCACATGTTCATGTTGGTATCAATGTGGGATGCCTTTCCTCAATGTTGGGGTTTCTGCAGGAGAGGCTGCTTCAGCTCTGGCAGCATCATTGGAGGGGGTTCCCTGATGCTAGGGGGGCATTATAGCGGACTAGGACTTGATGGTGCTGGTGGAGTATGTTCCTATCTCTCAGCTGCATCCTCTGACAAGGTGGCAACATAGACCGTGAAAGCACCTCCATACGCGAGGCTTAGTTGTGAGAAAGGTATATATGGACGCTAATTAAAAGTTTTTTGCTGTCAAGGCCCAGTGTGAATTATAGAAATAAAATGCTTTCGGGTAAATTTACACCGTCGTTTCCTAGGCAGCGGTGTGGCAAACAGCCTGTCATGAGCACCTGAAAAATTGTGCAATAACCCCACTACAGGTCTATTGGCCTAAAGCCTGAAAACCGGCCGGCAGACGCCTAATGTCTACTAGGCGGTTGCGATTTTTGCTTGTTTACTGGGCAATGTAAATGAGTACTAATGGTGAGGTTGTTGTGTTTTTGCTTTTTTTCTTTTGCAATACAGGCACAGCTCTGTACTGAAGGGAACAACTTTAGACTTTTTCTGTAACTTCAAAACATCTTTATAAGCGAACGTCCTTCTCATTCTTTGCTTTTTGGTTTCCTATTTACTTTTCTGTTCAGTTGAACTCATTAAGGTCATTTAGGACTCTCCTGAAGTCATGAGGTTTAATTAAGCTGCCTATCTGGACTATTTCATAGGGTAGCACCTGCGTTTTTCAGCTTTCTTTTGCTGAGGGCGATATTCCTTTTACCATAAATACCATACACCACAACTGTACAGAACAAAGCTCCTATTCTTTGTCTGGAAACCTGACGTGTAAACGTGTCAAAACAAGTCTCCGAAGGTTGGGTTTCAATGCGGAGCAGACACTCTGCCCTAATGTATTGACTAGGAGTTACTGGATTCTGAGACATGTTTACCTCTGTGTTCCGGATTGTTCTAATAAATAATAGACGTGTGCCCTGTAATAGATTTCATAGAAAATCCTGTTTGAGTTATGTGTGGTGGAATATGAACATACTATCCTGATTCTCTGATCATGTCTAGACTTCTCCGGGACATACTAGCGGGGGGGGGGGGGGGGGGGGGGGGAGAGGGAATGAGCTCCCCTTGGTGTATCCATTTCACTCATTGATCGGGGACATTGCATTGCTTTTACAGATAACTAGGTGGAGCAGAAAATGGAGAGACTGATTTCTAGTGGCAGACATAAACTTGTAGTCCCTTCTGCAATGTCAGCACTATATAGAAATAATATGATACCTGGGAAAGCACCGCAAAAGCCTTTTCCTATTTGCCTATGGTATTGAAATGTGATCTGTTCATTGTCTGACTTTTAAGAATTCTGCTTTTTAAGAATGAATGTGTAGTAGTGGCCCAGCAATGGTTGAAACGGGCCAAAGACCTCGGGCTATCCCTTGTTATGATCACCGAGGACTTCCTTTAGTATCACATACACATATTTTTGTCATACTAGTCACTATTGATGCGCTATCTGTAGTTGATCGTAGACATGACTATACATTAGGAGGATGCAGGTGCTTCTGTGTGTTATGGCTACAAAGCAGCAGCTCCAAGTCACATCATTAATGCTTTGCTGGAATGCAGTTCTTTTTTCCAAGAATGAATAGTTTTAATTAGAAGAGATGCAGGATGCCCATATCTACATCATTTACATTTAGACGATTTCTGACTTGTGTGAGACTGAATTTATCTCACATAGGTGAAGAGCCCGTCTATTTTGCTTGGTTAGCTGGCATTTTTTTTATATATGTGCAAGTGCAAAAAGCTTTGGGAGTCACTTTCTTTGCATCTTTTGTGATCAGCTCTTTTTGAAAGTTGTTCAGAAAATGTTGTTCTGTTTGCTGACTGTACACGTGCAGAGGGACGTAGCTGCTGTTGATAAGTTTTACTTGTAAATTGTCAAGTACAGTGGTTCTCAACCTGTGGGTCAGGACCCCCTTGAAGGGTTGAACAACCATTTCTCAGGGGTCGCTAAGTTCACTGAGTATCAGATCTGCTGCAGTGCTAATGCTCACAAGTGGGGTGGGAAGTTAGGATGGTGAGCAATGCCCCCCTCCCTCCTAACTTAGGAGGGATGGGGCATTACTACTGCACACCCTGCTGAAACATGCTTTATCCTTTCTGCCGCATGGGGTTCAGGGTAAGGGTCTGTAGTCCCTTAAGACTCCCATACACGGGTCGATTTTTCACTAGATTTTTGACTGATCGTGCGCGTTCATGCGATCGATCGGGTTTTCTCCACGATCGACCAAACTAAATCGGAATCAACTGAAAATCGGATCAGACATTGAACAGACATGTTGGGTTTTTTTGGTTGATCGTTTTGCAATCGGAGTACATTGGTGGACCCATAGCTCCCTATGCAGCAGTCTTTCCGATCGATGGATTTTGTGGAATCGGCCATTTTGGAGATCGGCTCATTTTCAAATCGACCACAAATTGGACTCCCAAGTTGGTGTTCCCTCAATTCCCGATCCGATCAATCGCCGATTCCACGATCGTCTGGAATTATTGGATCGGGAATCTATCGGTGACATACAGGTTCCATAGAAAATGTGCAGGGACATGAAGGCTGAGTTGCCAAACTTCAGCTTCCAAACCTTACTGACTTGAAAAGGATCTGCCAAGAACAATGGTACATCATTCCTCCTGAGGTGTTGGAAACCTGGTGGCCAACTACAAGAAATGTCTGACCTATTATTGCCAACAAGGGTTTTGCCAAATGTGAAGGGATTAAATACTACATTGCAATAAACTTAAATCTCCTTTTTTGTGCACTGGGTTTGTGAAGGTTTTTGTTGTGCTGTTTCTTTAGGATAATGCTGCTTATTAGAGGTGCACTGATTGCAAATTTCTTGGCCGATTCCGATTTTACAGTAAATGTGACCTGCCGATTCCGATT
>CM070033.1:47171198-47190086 GCA_036250615.1 Ptychadena robeensis | reverse complement strand
GAGGGGATTTTCCTTTAACATCAGGTCTCTGGTATACAGCATAGCACAACATAAGTGATGGAACATCCCCACTGCTTGTTGTGTACACATATATTAATTTCAGTACAATATTATCATATATTGTATATAATATCACCCTAAAATGTAATACATGTGATCCTTAGATTAAAAAAAAGAAACCTGCTCCATTAAAATGTCTATTTCTCGGTCATTAGTAGAGGCAAATACTTTATCAATGGATACGGTAATAATATACTAGTACGTTTCATTTTCTAGTTTGCCTAAGGGAAGATGTAAACTGACTATTAATTGCAGGTGATGCTCCCAATTTCAAGCTTAATTTGAAAGCACTGAACTAGTAAAATGGTAAGAAATCTTGAATGTAAAGTAACTTAAGCTTCTTGGCTATTCTCGAGCTCTAAAGCCCCCCATACACCACATACAATTACCATGCAATTTCTGTACAACCAACTTTTCTTCTACCAAATCCATGTAATATGAGGACCTTTCTACACCTTCCAATCACTATGTATTCTATCAGGGAGGTCACTATACTACATAGTTGTTGGTAGGTCTGATGGAAATTGTATGGAGGAATCTAAAGGTGTATTGGGGGCTTAAAGCTGGTAAAAATTTCCAATTGTGTTTCCAGCATTAAGCTCCCCATACACCTTTAGATCACTCCATACAATTTCCATAAGATCTTCCAACTACTATGTAGTGCCGGGTCCTCTCTGATAGAATACATAGTGGTTGGAAGGATTAGAAAAGTCCTCATATTACATGGTTTTGGTAGAACAAAAGTTGATTTGTTGTACAGAAATTGTATCGTAGGATAAGATCCTATATATATATAAAGTATCCTATTACCATAATAGGATAAAGATACATAAGGAAAGGCAAATAATATTAAGATCCAAACTGTCAGTTTTGGATGGCATTATAACAAGGTATCAAATTGAGCTTTCTCTGTATTATGGACACCATGAATTGAAATAGTACTCGCCTGTTGATATCGTCTGGCAGATCTACAATGCGCCTGGTATTAGCGTCTAAAGCCCCCCCATACACGTTTAAATTGTAACCCAATGTTTTGGCCACAGTCTGTCCCCGTCTAAAATATTAGACCAATCTAAGAATTACAGACATTTCCGTAATGGCTTAAGCCCCCCATACACCACATACAATTACCATGCAACTTCTGTACAACCAACTTTTCTTCTACCAAAACCATGTAATAGGAAGACCTTTCTACACCTTCCAATCACTATGTATTCTATCAGGGAGGACACTATACTACATGGTTGTTGGTAGGTCTCATGAAAGTTGTATGGAGGAATCTGAAGATGTTTGGGGGGCTTTAGATCGATTTGGCTGCCAATTTAAGCAGGGTACAGACCTGGAGATATGGGTCAAATCGATGGCCGTTTCGAGCGCCGTGCGCACTCATGGCCATCTATCTGACCCATGTGATCTGCCCCCAAGGCTGTTTTTAATCCCGCTCAAAAACAGCCTTATCGGACATGACCATAATTATGGCAATTCCCCGGCTCTCCGATATCTGACAGCTGCAGGTTACATTGGACGGCTGTACCCTGCTTTAGGCTCTTAAAGCTTAAGATCGGCACCTGTCTTTTCGACTGATGTGCACGATCACGGCCATAGGTTCAAAAATCTAAGTGTGTATGGGAGGCTTAAGTTGGTTTCCAAACTGATTATGAGTATGACTTTGAACCCAAATGCCTTAATACGCCACAGTGCTTGATTATGTATCCGCCATCCTGGAAGTCTAGTGTTTGTACAGAGAACTTTCATTAGTTACAAGTGCCCCCCTTGTTGGATCACTAAATAACGGACACATTTATCATTGCAGTTTTCTATTAGGACTTGTTTCCACTAGAGCGATCGGCCACGGATGGACGCGTTTTGTAATCGCTGGCTGCTGCCGAACGCTCCCATTGAAACTCATTTATCAATTTCCATTTAGTGATCTTTTACGGATGGGCGCAGACGTGATTTAGGGGGGGGGGGCGATTTTGAACACCACCCTACCACATTTTAAATCACAAAACACTTCTGATCGCGTCCCCTAGTGTGTGTCCGATCGTGTCCATTGACATGAATGGATTCGATCAAAAATCGCGTCCCCAGTGAATAGGGGCAAGATTTGTGAAAGCGTCCATTTATTTTCTATGGGCGCGATTGCTTGCGATCAGGAAAACTTGTCCGATCGCATGCAAACACGGGGGGAGCAATCCCTAGTGGGAACCAGCTCTAGGGCTTTTTGATGGGGGCAGAATCGCAGCCGTGAAATGGCATGAAATAAAGTTCCCAGTCATCTCTTCTGTGGAAACAACAAATACTGCAGACACTTTCAATGAAATAGGGATGTGCCTTAATGTACACTGATTCCATAAATCTGTTTATTGTTGTTTTTTTTTTCCTTTGCATATCTCAAACCATAAAGCACATCTTTTCATAGTATTTTTCCTGGAGCACTAGAAAAAAACAGATCTACATTATTATCCAACCAGCATAAACTATTCTATATTGGCTCGTCAGTAGTGTTTTTCATGCCCCAGTTGGAGTCCAACAACCTCACACTTTATACATTATGCAAAGGAATCAATAAATACTCTAGGGATCACTCTATTAATATGGTCCTGTTTTGCAAACCATCACCTTGTGACCTTTGCATGGTGTTTGTTCTCATTATGTCTTTCCAGCTATTTTGTGAATACTGTATACTGTCAGGCACTTAATTTACAGGCTGTTCTCTAACGAGGAATATATGGGTTTTCAGGAGTGCATTTGTTGATGCAGATACAAATAAGTGGAATGGTATTGTTATGCATCCAATTTGACATAATGATGTTAATGTATCCTAAGCAGAGACAAAAAAGAAATGGCAGCTAACTTTTCCCATTTGTAGGTGTTTATTTTGACCTGGTGAAGTTACAAATAGAACACTTCATGTTGCCACTCTACTTAAGCTCATTTCCACTAAATAATGCATTGATGGGAGCAGTGTATTGCACAGAGACAAATATACTGAGAATTTTATTTTATTACACTGAATGTGTCAAGAACGCAGAAATTCTGGCCAGCACAGCGTTTTCTTTTGTTGTTGCTGTACTTCCAGAAAATGCTGTTAGCCTAAAAACAAATGCACTGCTGATAATGCTTAATCAAAAGAGATTACATTTTTATTTTTGGTTTAAACTGGGTAATATAGAACTTCCCAAATCTGTTTTTATTGAGTAAATTAATGTTGGTTTCATGTCATAAATACATTGATTGAATGGCCCCTGTCATTCTCAATTTGTCCATTGGGTGGTACTGTGTTTCCTCAAACTTATGACGGGTGCACACAGACACACAATATTTATACGCAGGCATGCACATAAGTGGTACTCAAAAGGGGCCAAAAGCCTAGCTATGCGTACCTGCATTATTGGTACAAAGCTCATATGCGTACTAACAACTTGGAGGCGCTCTATGTCTGGGCGGCCGCAGCTAAAAGTTACATGTATACAATTTATGTCACTTGGATAACTGCAGGAAATATGAATAAATATGAAAGGTTGTGGTTAGGGGTGTGAAATTTGGAATGTAAATTAATAATAAAAAAAAAAAGATTGGACTTCTAAGGGTGTTGGAGATCTAGGGGATGAAAGTCAGAGTATGCATATGTAAGGAAAAAAGAGAAAAGCACTGTGTGACACTTAGAATATGACTGACTGCAGGTAGTCTCAGGGGTTAATTACTAACCCAGAAAATGTCAGAGTTGCATTACTGAGGTATGAGATCTGGGGGTTCAAACTTTTTGTACTGTGAGAGTTACATGTGACCCAAAGCCAGCTGGTGACCTGTGGATGGAGACAGCTAATCAGAGGCTCAATCAGGAACAGGGAGGTCCATCTGCTGCAGAACCTACCATGCAGGTGGCTGATGCAGAGGACAGTGAGGGAGACAGTGAGGAAGACCACATATGGGGTGAGTACCAAACACAATCTCCTGGTACTCATCTGAGGAGCTCAGTTAAAAAGTTATGTGCACCCCTGGTTATATACAATATAAGTCATATATAGGAATGTCATTGACAGCACTGTGCACAATTTCTTTAAAAGAACAGTTTGATACATTAAGAATCATAGGCTTTATTAAAAGTATTCCTGACATAACTTTATTACAGCCACATAACTTTTATTAACAAGCCACCAACCCCCAGCAGTTTTGATGACACCGCCATGTTTATTGGATATGCAAATATTTCAAATCAATGGCACACTTTTACATACAGCTTTGCATTCACATGTATTTATATTATGTATGTGCTGTGGACAAATCCGGCAATACAACTAATGCCAATGCACTATCATGCCCCAATACCACCACATGCAAACACACTTGTCAACAAATGACAGCCCAGTGTAATAGGGCCCTGTAATTATAAATTGGCCTTCTGTGTAAAACATATTAGTTTTAAATAAAAGTGCATATATTGTGATTTGATTTAAAACCCTGAGCATTCCTTTTCCATCTTTGGACATGACTTATGTCTGTGGAGCTTCCTACATTAGCTGTCAGTTCCAACATTACACACACAGATCACCCCTGAAAGGCCCATCTGCCCACTGCTATACAGCAGGCTGGCTTCTCCAGCAGCAAGGAACCAGGGTAGCTTGTATTAACTAAGTAGGTAGCAACACTGACAATCAATGTCACATGCTGTTATGCAAATGGAATAGACAACAGGTAATTAGCAAGACATCCCCAATTAAGGAGTGGTCCTGCAGGTGGTGACCATAGACCATTTCTCAGTTCCTATGCTTTCTGGCTGATATTTTGGTAACTCTTTAATGCTGGCGGTGCTTTCACTCTATTGTAGCTCGTCCAGGATGGCACATTAATGCAAGCTGTGGCTAGAAGGTTTGCTGTGTCTGTCAGCGTAGTGTCCAGAGGTCCTGGGTTACTCCTAATGCAAGACAATGCTAGACCTCATGTGGCTGGAGTGTGTCAGCAGTTCCTGCAAGACAATGGGGGATGTTGGGGGATGCTTTAGTCCAGGTGTGGGAGGAGATCTTTCAGGAGACCATCCGCCACCATATCAGGAGCATGCCCAGGCCAAATCCAGACGTCCAAAGGTTGATTTCCATTGATTATTTTTGTGTGAACATTCAACTTTGTGAATAACAAAGTATTTAATAAGAATATTACATTATTAAAATTGGTGTGCTTTTATTTCTTTTAGTATGCTGCCCTTAAAAACATTAAAGCACGTCAAAATTTTTTCTCAGGGCACACAAACAATACTTTCCTTCTCCCTTTTTAGCTATATAGGATACAGAAAATGCAGCTCTACTAGTTTTTAATCACAAAATATTTAAATAGCTTTTATAATAGTTCAGTAAATGATTAGATTTTAAGGTCCATGTCAGTAGTTTTTATCATTTTACAACCACATCTGTTCCTAAGGTACACTTTCTTGCAATTAAGGATTTTGCATATATTTGGTACACAGCACATATTAACAATGATACTAAACAAGAACAATCCGATAACACGTAGATTTCATAACATAAGCATAGATTAGTTCAGATAGTCAGTTGGGAATTTACCATTTGCCGTTCCAGACAGAGAACTGCACCTGTCCATAGAGGCAGTGGGTGATTGACAGTCAACTGTCCACTCAATATTGGAACTGCTGTACAGAACTGTGCGTTTGTGACCTTTTCGTAACCAACTAAATGACTGAATTTAGATTACCGCATATCTTTAAACGACAACAATGTCTTTAGCAGGTATATGGCAAGAATTATAGGTGTTTCTAGATGTCATGTCCAACCTCAGACAAAGGACCAAAATGTTAGTGTTTAGTCAAGGAAATATAATGTAGCAAATGAAGAACACATCCTGTGCACTTTCTTTCATAACTGGAAGATGTCCGATCAGCTCTGACCTTACAGAAACCAGCAGGAGCCTTAACACCCATTTCTGTTCTGAAGGATTATGATTCAGAGAGGTATTGGTGGAATACTTAGAATGTTGTTACACCTGGAAATTACAGCTACAGAAATGTTCATGACATCCCATTCTAATTCCATAGGCATCAATAAGGAGCTGCCCCCCCACACTTTGCATATTGATCCAATTGACAATGTGTCAGGTTGTACAGAGGGACCTAGCAATCAATGACAGTGTCTGTTCTCAAAAACTACTGCGACAATTTCTATAGAGTTTGATGTGTATACTGGGGCGCTAGGACATGATGGAGCAGAGAGAAGCAACAAAGTTGGAAGCCTTGCATTGTCCAAATATATTGCAGATGACTGATAAAATACAAATATCATGCAACTGAGCCAGGCAAAGTGTGCTGGTCAGTTATAGTCTGCATGATATTTACATGAAGTACAATTTTTTTTATTTTTATAGTTAATCATCTTTATACATGGTGTGCTAAAGAATTGTACTTTCAATGGACCTGAGGGTCCAGACCAATCCCTTAGAAACAGAACCATATCATTATCCCTTCTTCACCAAATTTAATTAATTGGCACAAACATAGTCAGACGTGTAATGTTCTCCTGACATATGCCTTGCACACCACCCTATCCAAAGTTTGACCTTGCAGTTGGGGATGCAAGGCTTGCACAAAGCTGTGAACAGACGATGGCGTAGATGGATCATTTTGATCGAAAATATAGGCCTCCTGGCGTGATTGATCCCGCTCCAAGGAAAAATTAAAGGAAGAGGCATCCGATCCATATCTGTGTTCAATTGCCATTACTTTCGTTGTGCGATTGTTCGGCGACCACACCACACTGAGATCAATCACATACCGATCGCAAGGAAATCAAGCCACGTATGGCTGACTTTAGCTGTTGAAAAGCTGTAAGTACACCTATTATTTACATAGCTGAAGGTGGTTCTCTTATTCATTATCATTCTAATGGTGGGCAGACACTGGAAAGGCCCCAGAAGGGGGTGGGTGATCTGTTGAAAAGATGAGAGATTGAGTAGGAAATAAGTAACAAGATGGGCCTATGATGAACTGTAATAAAGCCAATACAATTGAGGGACAATGGAAATTGCCTGCTGGCTACCATGCAACACACAATTGTGGGGTCCTCATGATTTGTAGAATAAACAGTAAAAGTGCCCAAACTTGGTTCTATTCTTCTGTTTGATTGAAAATTAATCAAAATGATTGATGTTCGATCGCGCTCTGTGGTCGCTCTGTGGTCGAAGTAGACCCGTATATGGGGGCCTTTAATCTTTAATGTTCCAATAAAATGTAAGCTTGTCCCAACAAGTAAAGTTAGCATTTCATATTTAAACTTTAAAAACATACTTTCATTGAAACCGATCTCTGAAACAGTTGTTTTTGAGAAGGCAGATGATAATATTATTGTTTTAAAATGGTGTTTATTGTTGTTTTTGTCATACATATGCTAAGGTTTCTTGTCATTTAACTGAATAAAGAAACAAGGGTGAATTTTGTGTTCAAAATAGCATACCCTTTACATTTAGAATTGTATTTTAATTATTACCAGTACTAATAATGGGATTATGGTCATTTATTAGCCAACCGATTGTATGCTGGATATATACATTTACAAAGATACTCTATTGTGGCTATTGAGGCTCAAACAAACCAGCAGATATCAGATAATGACAGTTGAAGCTGCTGTGCTTTTTTCTCCCCCAGCCCTTTCCCTTATGTTGTATGGTTGCCATAGTCAACCATATGGTCACACAATGACCAATGTCACAACCCACCTCCCTCCCTGCTGTTTAATACAATCCAAAAGAAGATATTTGTGTTTGAATATGTAATGTAGGTATGCCTAGTGTTTATGTAACACTTTAGGAAGAGCTCATTCATAAGTATAAAATATTGCCATAGATATGGCCAAATTAAACAAAATATTTTTTTTGAAATGCAACTTTTGTGGAGTCTTTGTTCCTGTTCTTTAGTGTTCCTATTATTCCTATTCATCCCTTGTTTTGTCGTCATTCATTATTTCCCTCTCTATTGTGTGAAGTCAATCCCCCTTCCCCCTTCTTTGTGGACTGCTTTATTTTTTAGAACGAATCCCACTGGAAAACATTAAAGATTCATTACATTTAGGTCTTCAACAAAGCTGCCTTCTGTTTCTTACCTTGCACATGTTAATGATTTAAGTTATCTATCTAAAAATGTAGTGCTAGCCATACACATGCCGATAAGCGGCCGATTTTTAATCTTAAAAAGGTTAAAAATCGGCCACTAATCGGCATGTGCCCACATGGGGCGACAGATCCCTGTCGCCCCACTGCTCGGCCGGCCAGAGAACGGACATGTCCGATCTTCTCTGGCCGAGGCAAGCCGATGCCATAAGCTGCAATGAAGACGGCGTCTTCATTGCAGCTTATGGCCGGCACACAAAGGGTGCCCGGCCGACTGAAGGGGCCCCATAATGCACCGGGGTGCTAACGTGATGACGTCATCACGTTAGCATCCCGGAAGATATCGGGACTAGTCTGCCTACACACATCGGCATGTGTATGGCAGGCTTTACTAATCAACCAATCAGAACAGACACTTTAAAAAGTTAAAGATGGAATACATCGCAGCAATAAAATATGAACAAGTAATTGAAACTGATTATTACTGATTTATTTTATTGTAAGCTATGAATATTAAAACACAGAAACAGTAGATTTTATTCAAAAAGTATTTTGGGTTGGTACAACCATTTATGCGCTGATTTTGGGTTGTGTGGCTATTAGCCATCCTTTGATGTTTAGAAATACACATACAATAATAGGGTGTCATGGAGCACAAGCCTTGAATAGGATGGAATGGGCAAAATTCATTAAGGGATAATAATATTTGAGGGTTGTAATTACACAGATAAAAAAAGGTATATTTTAGATAAGATGTGTTTTTTTAATATACATTTATTTTAAATAATACATGTTTCAGGCATGTGCATCATACTTAAGCCTGCCATACACCCACCGGGTGGGTGCCAACAGAGCTGTTCAGATCAGTTCGGAATAGCAGCGTGATGATGTGTGCCGGCCATTACCTTCAATGAAGATGCCGGTCTTCATTGAAGTTTATGGCATCGGCGGCCATCGGACATCAGACATATCCATTCTCTGGCCAGCCATGCTGTGGGGTGACAGGGATCTGTCGCCCCATGTGGGTACCCCCGATTGGCGGCCAATTTTGCCGCTGACCGATGGCCGCGAGCATACACGCCCGTCGGTCGGTGGCAAAATCGTCCGCTGATCGGTGTGTGTATGGCAGGCTTTAAAATTGTTAACCCAAAATGTATTTTCTCATTACAGGTTTTCAAAGGGTTGTAACTATTTGTAACTACTTCTTTGTGTAAATAGTTACTTAAGGTGCCCATACACGCATTGATGTGCACTAGATCTATGGCTGCTTCAAGCTCTGGCGTCACGTCAAGCGTGTTCGCAGCCATTGATCTACCGTACAAGTCGGCTACCCCTGTTTTCAAGTGGGATCCCGCTCGAAGACAGGTCAGTGAACTAGGTATCCGACATGTTTGTAAATCCTGCTTGATCTGCTTCCTTTGGGTGGGGACCCTGGTGGAAGGGGAATCAAGCACCTAAAGTGGTGTGCCTTGATTCCCGTGAGTGCAGCGTGGTGGCATCATCGTGACGGGCGCCTAAACGCAGCATGGTGGCGTCATCAATCAAGTGTCCATCATGATGTGTATGTGCAGTTTTAGCCCAATTTTCCAATGACCACATGCAGCAGGCTGCTGTTCCCTCTGCAAGGGTGCCACCAATCAGGCACAGATCTCAAATACAATTTTTGTGGCCTTAAGCTCGCCATACACCTTTCAATCCCATAGATCTACCAACAACTATGTAGTGCAGGGTCCTCTCTGTTAGAATACATAGTGATTGGAAGGTTTAGAAAGGTCCTCATATTACATGGTTTTGGTAGAAGAAAAGTTGATTGTATAAAAATTAAATGGTAAAATTGTGTAAGGTGTATGGGGGGCTTTAGTAGTATAAGGACCTCCATGCATTTACACAGTGTAATTAGGTAGTGTAAAAAGCCCCTCATATTACAATGTTTTGGTCAAAATAAATCTCATTGGAGGAAAACTGTACAGTCGGATAGAGTTCACAAAACAAAGTCATGATATACAAATGTTCGAATTCTTAATGTGGAAGTCACAAATCACGGGTACAGCCACAATCCAGCTTCTTGCAGTGAAAGAAGACAGATATAAGTGACATGACCAGAATAGAATGATTTAAGGATTGAATATTTTTTGTTTGCCAAACTACATTTCACAATGGTGAAGACAGGTCCTATTATACGGTGTTTATGGCCTTTTGCATAAAAGAAGGAGTGACATTTGTAATACAGTTATATATTAAGTGAGATTTAAGTTTTGTTCAAACCTAAGAAATGCAACTCCAAGCAGGAAACCTATCTCTCAGTCTGTGTGCCCTACCTATTAAACACAATCACCATGCAGTAGGGTTAATGAGAACTGCATGAGCTAACTTTTGACTCAGTAAATATAATGTCACACACTGAACTCTGAGTCATATATACGCTGCCAGGCACATCTCCCACATGCCTGGCCTGCACTTGCTGTTGCCCGATGACAGCTGGTAGAGCATGGTGAAAGTAGAAAAAATACTTGTACGAATCATAGTGGTGAACATAATATTCAGCTTTATAGTGCATTGTGAAGTTGCTGCTTTGCATTGTATAGTTATTCAAGAGAAAGGCTAATTGTAGACTCCCTGCCTAGTTGTCAGGGGTTGGCTCTCATGGGCCTTGCTATGCGAGATTGACCCATCTCCTTCGTTTCCATTTGGTGTGGCCCATATAAATGTGCTTATATAAAAATAACTAAACCCCATTGTAGCCTATGGCATTCTCGCTTGGTAACGCCAATTAGCAAATGTAAAGTGATTAGCACTTTATAAATATGTGTCACTGTATAAATGGAACATAACCAGCAGTAAAATGGTCAGATTGTGTATCCTGAAAGAGTCCAGAATAACGTTGGACAGCAACGGTAGGTTGTTGGGCAGCTTTTAAGATTTTGGTTACAGGGACCTGGACTCTGGAATGGGAGTAAACTGGGTGGGCCTTTCCATTCAACTTCCACAAAAGGACTAATGATGAGGTGAAAGACACTGTGCTACCTAAACAGGGGATACCAGGGGTCACACGAGGAGTGTAGGGGCCCAGGCCTGTGACAACTGAGAGTCAGGTCATTCCATTTTCTAAGGCAAAGAAAACCATTTGTGTTAATGCCTGTTTTGCTAATAAATACAGAACGAAACTCCTAAAGAGAAGCAGATTGTATGGACCGACATCATTGTGAGCACTTCTTTGAGGCTGATCCCCTAAATATATATATATATATATATATATATTTATATTGTGACAGACCGTTTGTCTGTCACTGTGTAAATGGACCATTAGGTTGTGTCCTGGAAGGAGTCCAGGAATTCTTTGCACAGCAACATCAGGTTGCTAATGCTAGCCATACACAGCCAGAGCCGGAGCGATATCGCCCTCCGATATCGCTCCGGGAGGCTAACGTGATGACGTCATCACGTTAGCCTCGCATTGCATTCTGGGGCCCCACAATCGGCCAGGCACCCTTTGTGTGCCGGCCATAAGCAGCGATGGAGACGCTCGTCTTCATTGCTGCTTATGGCCATCGGCTTCCATCGGCTTCGGCCGGCCAGAGATTTTCCAACATGTCGGATCTCTGGCCGGCCGAGAAGTGGGGCGACAGGGATCTGTCGCCCCATGTGGGCACATGCCGATAAACGGCCGGATTTTAACCTGACCGACGGCGAGAGCGCGCACGCCCGTCGGCCAGATTAAAATCCGGACGTTTATCGGCATGTGTATGGCCGGCATAAGTGTTTTGTTTGTTTTCTCTTACGGGGTCTCTGACTCTTGAATGGGAATGAAGGAACTGGGTGAGCCTACCCATTCTGCCCAGAAACACCAAAGGGTTAACACCTGCTTGCTGTAGCTGGGTGTGTCTCCACATAAGGTGCTGAGACCAGTGTGTCAGGGTTTCTGACATATTGAAGGTCAAGGACTATAATTCATATTGAAAGCCCAAAAGAGACCCATGGTTGGTGGATTTATGTTTTGAGAGCACCCCGTTTAAAGCTGAACCCTCACAATATATATATATATATATGTTGTCATGTGTGAGTGTCATACATACAAATACAGACACCCTATGTGATCTTATATCATTTTGGAATGCTAATTTACAGGGAAGTTAAAGAACCAATTTCAGTCTAATTCCTCAATATCAAAGGACATGGTACACATCTAAGCAACTGATCATTCGACAATTGAGAGATGGAGGGTAGTTGCCTGATAAAGAGGTGTCCTTACCCAGAAATAAAACACATTTGGATTTTGCAACATGAAGGTGTTAAGTACGTTTTCATTAACATCTACATGGCCCAATAATAAAAGAGATTTTTTGATATTCCCCCAATACACCTTTAGATCACTCTATACAATTTCCTTTAGATCTACCAACAACTATGTAGTGCCGGGTCCTCCCTGATAGAATACATAGTGGTTGGAAGGTTTAGAAAGGTTCTCATATTACATGGTTTCGGTAGAAGAAAAGTCAAGATTTTTTCGGCCGACAGATGGACGATGAACGATTTTTTTGGTTTGTTGTACAAAAATCTGAAACGGCCATTTGCTCCGATGTTTTTTTTTTTTCAGATATCTGACAAAAAATCGTCCACAAGATGATCGGACATGTTGGTAAACTTTCATCTGTCGTTTATTTTTCGTGTGTAAAAAACGAACATCCTTATTTCACTCGATATTTTTTTCCTATCACTTCCTAAAAAAAAAATCTGAAAGATTTTTCATTCGTGTTTCCAACGATTATTTTCATTCGATATTTGCGTCGGTTGTACAAAAAAAAAAAATCGAATTACCTTCGATAAATGGACGAACGAAATCCGATAAAAAAAATCGAATCTGAAGTTGAACGAAACAAAAATCTTGACGTGTAAACCCACCTTAGGATTGTAAAGTGTATGGGGGGCCTTACTGCTCTGCTGCAATACAGAGACATTTGAGGTGCGTTGGCTCAGTGTAAATTGAATGACGACGATGCAGTTTGTGTGCATTGCCAAGGGTTGAGTTGCTACAGCACAAAGGTCTAAATGGACCCTTAAAGTTATTTAAAAATGTGTTTCATTCATTCATCTTATGTGGTCTCTCTGGATTTTCCCCAGATGAACCATGCTTGCTGGCTGTCCACGTTATGCCACATGGAGGATAATGTTACAAAGGAATACAAAGGAGGAATGTGTATGCAGTATACAGCAAGTAAATCCAATCTTTATGTGTGTTTTTGTACAAGGGGATCAGGTCAGGCCGCATTACATCACAAGTTTACTCTATAGGTAAACAGAGGGGGATGGGTTAGTCTTTTCCTTTGTTTATATACCCTCTAGTTATCAACTGCTACTAGTATCCTTTCACCTTGAGCTATACCCAGGTCTGCCTAGAAAAACAAACATTTTTAATATTTGAATTAAAACAAAGTAGGAGAATCATCTAAAAAAGATTAGTAGACATTTCTTGGCATGACACAAATATACAATGGTTTGGCTTTAAACTCAGTATTTTGTACAAAAGTCAACGTGTAATTATTGTTTCTGTTTTTTCTTTGTTGAGGTGCCTGTGTCACCAGGTCGGTGAGGGAATACTTTACTTTGTGTAATCTTCACTTTATCCTGAGTGGTTTCTGTCAACGTATAAGGCTGTTTACACATATGCTTAGATGCGGCCTAGTTGGAGTACAGAGGGTGTAACATGGGATCAGCACAATAGTGTACATACATAGTACATGTGTTCAGCTAATTAGGACAAATGAGTGTAGTACCAGAGACGTCTTATACTGAGGAACTACATCATCACACTAGGCAAAGGTCTCCGGACCAGCGATGACCTCACAAGGTGTGGAAAATGTCAAAACTGGACAACCTATGTACTATCATGCAGTTTGTGCCTCCTGAAAGAAATGTTAGGGCCCTTTCACACTATATGCATTTTTAAGGTATGCGTTTACGCATATATTCAAAAACCCATGCATTTTGCATATTACACATCTATGTTTGCACTTTTGTTTTTTTGCATATAATTTTTATTGAGTTTTAAACATAACATTGGTATGTAATATCCGAATCTGGACATTAAACAAGTAAACAAGAACAGTATCAATAACATATATATAACAATAATAATAATAACAATAACTCCTCAATGTAGTTAACCTCAACGGAGTGGAAAGTGTGCGGTAGGCAGGTATACGGATGGGCTACATCGACATCCCAATGAAGGAATGTGATCAACGCAGGGGGTGTCGAGGGAACCCCTTGCGCCATGAAAACCTAGACTATTGTTTACGAAGACAATTGAGAACACCGAGTTCTGTTCTATAGGTGCAGTGCCACATGTTAGTGCGCCCTGCAGTCTGCATTTACATACACTTATATGGGAGATGCAAGCATAGCACAGTGCAAAATGCTGTTTTTATAGTTGCAATACAAACCACAATGTTTGGAAGGTTTAGGGACTGTTGGGTCCGCATGTCAAATAACATGGGGGCCCACATTTCCCAATGTGGAGACTAGGGGCTCCGTTGGGGACTTTAACGGCACAGAGTAAATAATGAAGTATAGATTTTAAACAAGTTTTATTTGTAAAGATACCAGATAGTCAATCTAGTGATCATATCATAAAAGAGGACGTTACAGTGGATACAGTGTTCAAAAAAGCATATTACATAATCAGAGTAAGAACAGTTTTAATACATAGTAATTCTGACCACATGATGGATGTATGTAGAAACCATATGGGTACAGACAATGGGGTAACATCTTCTCGACGCGTGTAAACACTTATTGAATCATTGGGTAACACAATATTTCTCCTGATGAAGCCTAACGGCGAAACGCGTCGAGAAGGTGTTACCCCATTGTCTGTACCCATATGGTTTCGACATACATCCATTATGTGGTCAGAATTACTATGTATTAAAACTGTTCTTACTCTGATTATGTAATATGCTTTTTTGAATACTCTATCCACTGTAACGTCCTCTTTTATGATATGATCACTAGATTGACTATCTGGTATCTCTACAAATAAAACTTGTTTAAAATCTATACTTCATTATTTACTCTGTGCCGTTAAATTCCCCAACGGAGCCCCTAGTCTCCACATTGGGAAATGTGGGCCCCCATGTTATTTGACATGCGGACCCAACAGTCCCTAAACCTTCCAAACATATATATTTATGGGATGAGGCACCAACTTATACTTATCGGGAACTTGGGAACAAGATATATTGCTATAACGAATACAAACCACAAGCACACAGTAAACTGGCCAAAGTGAAGCGCATAATGCATGTGTTGCCAACAGTACAATGCAACATGGGTAGTGTGAAAGGGCTCTCAAAGACAATAACATGCTCCAATATCGTATCATGTTACAAACTGAATCACTAGAAGGTAGGATCTCCTGGCCAGGCCTACCGTTAAGCTTCCAGCAGTGTATTACCATTTTATTGATTAATTTCCGTCTCAAAGAGAATGATTCAGCAATCAATGAACTCACATAATTAAAACAGCATTTCATGTCTGGCACAAAATGACTGCTATTCATTTCTCACTTGGCTAAATATTAAGTGATGCATCTTTCCTCCTTTTGATGTATTTACAAGAAGCAGAAAAGGAATTTCTATGTAATAGAATAAAGGGCAAGCTGCCAGAATATGAAAATGTAAAAAGTTGAAAATGGATCTCCTGTTATAGGTGGAACAGTAACACATGTAACTGAGTTGCTCCCAGATCCCCTGTTTGGTTGTTAAATAAAAGGAGTTACAGGGGAAAAAAAAGCAAAATGGTTTCGTGTTAATTGAATGTATTAAATGTATGATGCTAGTATATCTAAATGCAATACCAAAAAGGTAATGTATTACAGCTCATCAGTCCTTAGTGGAGCAGTGTTATCACCCTAAAGCAGGGTACAGACATAAATATATGGGCCAGATCGATGGTGGTTTCAAGCACCGTGCGCGCTCAAGGCCATCTATCCGGGCCATATTATATGCGACCATGGCTGTTTTCGAGCGGGACCAATCAATCCCATATTGGACATGGCCATTAACACGGCCGATGTCCGTTGCTTTACATGGAAACTGCGGGTCTCCAGGCAAAGCAGTGGGAAGAGAGCAGAGCTCCTCCGATATCTGACAGCAGCGTGATGACGTCATCACGCTGCTGCAGGGAACATCGGCCGGCTCAAATATTGAGCTGTCTGTACCCTGCTTAAACCTGATCAAGAACTCTGAAAGGATCAAATATTTGATTTACCATAATTACCCAGAACATTGCAATCTTAGACAGACTGACCTGTTAAGCACTATAATATCGTAATGTAAAACTCATGTTTAATTTACTGATCCAACAATAATAATGAATTTCCTTTATGTATGTGTATTGCATTGACTTCAATTGTATGCAAAAGACAGATAATCTTCTTAGGAGGAGCTGGTTAGATAATGTTATTGTGGAAACAGATATGGGTAGCATTAGAATAAACTGGAAGCGAGTACCATTTCCTATACCTACATAAATCCAGAGTATAAACACATCTCTCTTATCAGAACATGATGGGTGACCATGGCTGTCCTCGAGGGCATGGTTATTCTCCCATTGGAAGGTAAGAAGGTGATTTCAAATGTTCCAGTTTATTAACCTCCCTAGCGCTCTTGTGAGGTCCAGATTTCTGTACAAAAAGCGCAGCATAGACTTAAATGGATATGTCCGTTCAAGGGTCTTATAGACATCCGAAATATAATAATGTTTAAAACAAACAATTATGTAAAAGTAAAAAAAATACATTAAAAAAATACATAAAAGATATAATTTAAATAATATAATCTCTAAAATATTTATTTTGTATGAAAGATTTCAAAACAGTATGTATTATAAATTAATATTTTGTTTATAATAAAAAATTTTATTGAATTGGAAACATTTTCTGTTTTTTTTTTACTTTGAAATGTATTGGATACAGTTATTACTGTATCCAGTACAATTCCCTTTGGCAACCTCTCTGGGTGATGGACCTGGTGACATCACACCAGGGGAGAGAGGGTAACTTCAAAGGGGCACATCTGGGGAAAACTGTTTTAGTGCGATTTGTTTTGAATCACCTGCCGCCACCCCAATGTGATGTCATCACGTCACTCCATGGAGGAGGGATCCCCTCTCCTCCAATAGCCTCTTCTTTAGATCGGAGCCACTGTAGCAGCGTGGAATGGTAAATCTGCGCTGCCGGGGCTCCAATCTTCACCCGAACGGCCCCAGAGCAGTACTGACAAGACAGCGCTGGAGGAGATGGTGCCGTCGGGAATGGCAGGGGGTTAAGGATACCTCCGCCCTCCCTTTAACAATCAGGTTTCATATGTTTCGCCAGCCGCCAATGACTT
This sequence comes from Ptychadena robeensis, assembly GCA_036250615.1. Taxonomy (NCBI): domain Eukaryota; kingdom Metazoa; phylum Chordata; class Amphibia; order Anura; family Ptychadenidae; genus Ptychadena; species Ptychadena robeensis. The sequence goes on along the minus strand of CM070033.1, from coordinate 47,172,525 downwards.
GATGGAAAAAAGGGCTTATATTTGCCTGCATGTAGCAGGGCTGTCTGGTCTACTAGCTTGGTCATATATCACATGGTTTTAATTGATTCAGCAATAAACTTGATAAAAGCATTGCCTCTAACACTCTTGTATTGTACATAAAGGAATAATAAACAGCAGGGGAGATCTCCTCTATCTATGGTGTTGGTTGACACACAGCGGCTCCTGGTAAATAATCAATATGATGGTGATATCAAACAATGCATGGGCACCTTTACCTCTTCTTTATATAGACAGTTCATGCAGAAGCTACAAAGTGGCCAAACGCCCACGATCTTCCTGCTTTAATCCTAACTAGCCCAAGCTAATATTTATACCTTCACCTAAATAAAAGATGTATAACGATGCATACAGTAAATACTCTACATGTTGAGGGAATTCAAACTTTTCCCTTTTAATAAAATACAGAGTAAAACTGAACTTCTTAAACTGTTGGGACCCTTTTATACTATTTGAGCTAACGCAGGGTACACAGGTTTCCAAAGTATTAGCACATTGGCGCACATTATGCTGCAGTGCAAGCAGTTCACATACACTATTATGGGAGACCTAGCGTAGAAGCATGCGCTAATGCAGAGTTGAATTACCTGACATGTTTGCATTACCGTGAGTGGGTGCGTTGCCCATAATTGCAGCACATGTTTTGTAAAAGGCCCCTTACATAGTTGTGGTTTCCTTATAATATGATAGAATAGTTATTTATTACCTGTGCGGTCCAGCTTTATATTCTTTAACTATTTATAAAATTGCTAAACAATGTCTCCCCTCCCCCCTAGCGGACTGTAAGAGCACAGTTTAAAGAAGATGTTTAAATAATTTTCGATTTTATCATCATTGAGTACAAAGTTACATATATGATCCCAATATTGTATATAAAACTATGGCATATTTACATATTTTACAATGATGTACAATACAGTAAAAATGTTTACATTAGTTTGTCACCAATGGCAATATATATTCACAATAGTGTATAACAGATGTCAAATCTGACATCAGATGTCAAAACTGGTACATTCTCAACGTTTCGCTGTATGGCTTCATCAGGAGAATCCTGAACCAGTATAGCTGAAAGATTAACAAATAGAGGGATATTATTAAAAATATATCTAGGTAATGTCATTATTCGATGTACTCACACATCATGACTGTAAGTAAAAAACAGTATAGTTTTCCACTGTGAAGACACCGAGAGCCAACGGTAGGTCCTTCATCCCGGGAAGGATTTGAAATACCAGGGGAACCACCAAAGTAACATGTGCAGCCAAACATGGGGGGGGGGGGGGGG
>CM070033.1:47132261-47157933 GCA_036250615.1 Ptychadena robeensis | reverse complement strand
GGGGGGGGGGCTTGATTATGTTCTTATTTAGGAAAATGTGGCCATGCATGGAACACCTGGTGTAGGCAATGTCTGGGCTTTAAAATGTAAGTCTTGTTTTGTAGTGGTAGCCTTAGACAAAGCTCCAGTGTTTTTTTAGTATATGCTGTAAATGTTTTCCTAAATTTGTATTTATTTTTTGGCAAATGCAGTGCCCTAGTAGGGAAAATGTAATTCTTTGCAGCAAGCTTCAAAGCGTTGGGTGGAAAGGCATTCTTCTTCACAATTATTTTTCAGTAATGGTAGTTTTATAGATGCTGACATTAGCATAACATTAGACATTACATTAGCATGCAAATTGTATGCAGATTGAAAATGATCCAATCAAGAACACATCTGTTGTACTTGATTCTTGTCTACATATAATTTGCACTGGATTTTTTTATTGGTCTGTTGATTAACACACGTTAGCGGTATTGCACAGTGCACACTGTATGCTTTATTGGATTTGCTTACCTATACAAGTGTATTGGAGATGCTGGTGCGTCAAATGCAATGACACATACAAGTATGAATGGTAGGACAGATTTCCGTATGACATGCTACATTGCCTTTATTATAGTGTGAAAGAATCCTAAATTATATATTTTATTATATACTCTCATTGGCTTTAGTTTGTAGTGTCACATTGCATCAATTCAGATTAACTTGGGGTAAGTTACTACAGGAGCATGGCATGAAAACAAACTCATGTTATTAACTAGTATAGAGAAGAAAATGCATTAAAAACTTTTTGTTGAGTTTTTGTATACTTAAGCTTAATGCACATTTAATCCAACACAACAAATTGAATCCTGACAAGAACTATGAACGATCAATCTTCTAATATTTCAGTGGCCAATCACAATATAAAGTCTACAGGTACCTTGGTGGTACATGACTACTCATATATGGACTTCTTTGAGGAACACTTAGCCGCTTATTTAACATATGTGCCTGTCATGTTTCTTTGTGACATAAGTAACAGGATTAGCGTATAAAATAGGTTTAGCTCAGACTTCAGATGTTGGGGGTGTAATGCATCTTGTCATGGTGACTGAGGTCTCTTTTGTTTAACGCTGAGTCGGTGGCATATGCCATGACGCCGGTAATCTTTGAATAGGTTTGGCACCACTTAACCCATATTCTGTCAGCCAAGTCACACTGGTAATGAGTAAATGATTTGTCTGCTCCTTTGTGCCCCAGTCTATTTGCATATTGTTCTCTATCCTATTTGTGCTAATCCAGTTGCTTTTGCTGGTGGCACTTTGCTCAGACTGCTCTCACTTTTTCGTGATCCTTTTAAATAATAGATTTGTTTTTCTTTGCTGTTAAACAAGAAACAGCACGGTGGTCACACCCTGTCTCTTTAAATTGTCATAATTTAATTATTGCTTTGTTTAAGCTGCATTAGCCTCTATCCTTTTGGAAGCAGATGGTTCATGAAGTTAGGGACAATAAGAAGATTGGGCTTTTGATGTGAATAAACTAAAGCTGGGATGTGTTTCAAGAGATCTGTAAAACACATGAACAGGTTTAGCATATAAACAGTTTTCTTTAATATTTTTTTTTATTTAGTAAGCAGTAAATAGGAAAAGAAACAATGGCTGTGCCCATAAAAAAAAGTTTTTGGCCTTTGACAGGTTGCTGAGAAGTTTGACAGTTATGTTTGAATGGAGTTTCTGTATATAAAGATCCTTGTGCTTCCTGTAAGTTTATTTGGCTTTCACTTCTCATATTAACACAGGTCTGACCAGTTTGGATGAAGTGAACTGGTTCTACAGTATCTGTTATGTAATAAGAACCTGCAGAAAGCCAGATCAGGATGCCCCGCAGGTTTCTCTACATGTTTGGCCACAGATGACCATGTTTACTTATACCTTTTCTTTATAATGCTATTACTTGGAGTCCTGGTGCACTTGGTATACTTTGAATTTGATATACTTTTAAAAAACATTTTGAGTAACTGTTTTGGTGATTTTTTGGGGGGAGCTGTTGTACATAGGGAGCAATAGACCTAGACGATGGTTTACAGTAATGTACGCTATCACTGTTTTCGAGCGAGATTTATTGGTCCCGCTCAAAATCAAGGATGGCCGCATATGATATGGGCCAGATAGATGGCCTTGAGCATGCACAGCGCTAGCCATACACAGGTCGATTATTTTGTGATGCAATAGTTGATCTGAATTTTTGCAAACATTGGTCCGATTTAAAATAAATCAAATTATTTAAAGAAATCGATTCCTTCAAAGGAGTCAATTCCATTTTTGTAGGTTCAACCAACATTTATCAACATGTCCAATCACTTTTCGATCGATTTTATGTTCGATGTCGATTACTTTTGGTCGATAGCTGGACAGGAATGGATTTCCATTCAATCGACTTTTAAGTTGATCAAATGCAAAAATCAAACAGTGTATGGCCACCTTTAGTACTCAATCTGGTTGTAGATGTTTGTTAGGCTTTTGGGGAAGAAAATGCATCAAACAGCAGAAGGGAGCTGTTGCCATTTGGCTGAAGATCTAAAGTTTTAGTTTGGCTTTAAAAGTTTGTGGAGTCATTAAATAGTGGTGGTTGGTATTTCAACTGGTCCTGAAAAGAGCCAAGTACCATGGTGTGTATCCTATCGCACATAGTATTGCAGAGACATGTTGGCTGCAATGTGTTCATGGGTTGTGAACAACGGCTCCTCCTTTATCTGGTCATTGCTACAAGAAAGCAGTTGACTATTGTCTAAAATTACCGACCCAGCCATCAGGTCTTCCCTTTGGTTTGTGGTTTGTTTGCTGAATCTGCTTGTACCTTGTAGGCAGCCAAATTGGAGCTGTCAGACGATGGATGTCTTCTGTCTGCCAGTGTGTACATCTCACCAACTACTCTGTGCTAGCAGGTCTAGACATGGTAGACCATATCCGACCGGGAAGAGTAAACACCTTCTACTAGGATTTTATTATGGACCCAAACAATACAGCCTGCTTATCCAAGCGCATGTAATGATGCCAATTTAAAAGGTTTAAGTGGCAAACTGCTCTTGGTTATACATTCACATGTGATGCTAATATTCAGGTTTGTAGTTCAGCATATTAAACACTGTAACTAATCTGTCTACATGATTTCTGGTTCACATCAGTTTATTAACTTGATTCTTCAAATTTCTGCAACAATTGTTCTTTTTGCTACAAATGTTAAGTTGACTTAGAGCTTCAATGCATAATTCACATTCCTGGCTGTGTGAAGTTTATTCCACTGATACTCTCACGTCCCCCCCTCCACGCCTACTTTAAAGTTTGAAGTTCCTATTCACATTTTGTACTTGGAACAGGCTCTTATTGCATACAGTAGTTGACGCTCGTTTCGAGCTGTGACCCTCAAATCGCACAATGGAAGAAATTGTCTTTGAAAATGAATTGCAAGTTATTAAAATATATGCTAGGCGATGTGAAAGAGACTTTTATGAGGGTAGAGTGGGAAAATAAAGACCTTCCCTCATAAGCCTGAGAGAAGGGCAAGTGTTAGATTATGGGCAAATGTGCCATGTGTGGAAGAATGTGGTCCATCCTGAACGTCATTTACATGTTTCATGCAAATTTTTGGGTCTTTTACGTGTGATGAATATGTCAGCATGATGCATATTAAAATTGGCTGAGGAAATTGGAAATCATGCCCACTGTGTTCATTCTTCTTGCTGGTTTATACTTACAGATCTCCTTCATTCTAATCGTATGATGTGGACTAGATTTCTTTTCTACAAGTTACTCTGACCCACTTGTACTTATGAAGTGACTGTATTGCTGTTTGTAAAAAGTCAATGTAAGGAGCCTTTCACTCAGACAAGCCAAAAAAACTTTGGATGTGTTTAGATTAGGGACGGGTAAACTTTCACTCATGGGGCACATTGGCTTCTCAAATTTAATAGGGGAGCCGGTCCAGGAGCCTGTAATGCTTGACCCAACATAGGTGTGGTGATGGGGGTGATGTGTAGTAGGCCTTTTGTGACAGGGATGTTATCTTTGTAAATTTCTAGCAATTTCATTTCATTCCTGACCATGAGCAAAGATAGTTCCTAAAGACTGCCTGTTGTCACTATGAGGATTCACCCACAGTGTCATGATCACACCACTGCATCCATTCCCAATACAACATTTGGACACCTCGAAGCATTATGTGCACTCATTGTGGTGAACAAACGGAGGGGAGCATCTTTTCAGCAAGTGCCCAGTTTAGATGTTTGACCAAAAGCAATACTGTTGCTACCGTGAGCCAATCTTTGGACAGTGAACTATTTCAAGTCCCAATTAACTCCTAATAGAAAAGAGAGTGACGATACAAAGGAGTATATAGACAATTACTTTGTATAATGGGGTGTTGGTAAAGACCTACCTCCCATTTTAATTGCTCTTTCCGGGGATGTTTTTGTTTTCTCATAAAATAGTACGAAAGTGGGTTTTTTAAAGATTTAGTTTGAATGTCATACTCATCCATTTCTATATTCGGTTGCAAGAAGCCTCATGTAAAGATGTCATTACTTGCCGATAATTAATAAATTTTTTCTTATGCAATTAGAAATAATGTTAAACCTTAATAGGAAGGAAGTTGGTCATGTGTGTAAGGAAATCAGTGTGTCTGCAAGTTCCTATACGTAGGGTATGCATGTCATCACCTTAGTTCTGTAAAAAAAGTACATTTACATATCAATGCAGAGATCTGCCCACCCTTACTATGACTGTGTCTTTTGTCTGTGGCCACTCCAGCAATCAGTTGGAACATCAGTGTTAATTGGGCCTCTCATTAACAATTTTGATCACAGATTTGCACATAATGTATTTAAAGTGTTTAATCCCAGATTAACCTTCTGAATTCCTTATTGTTGTCTTGGGAGCTCATGTAAGACTAGGTCAGAGTAGCTTATTGTTCTCAATTAATGTTGAAGAAATCCCCAATAATTCTTTACTGTCTGGTATTTCGGGGCACACGGTTGGTATACAGCAGTGTTCTCAGACTGTCCCAGCTGTTACAGCAGTTTAGTCTCCATTGTTTAAGACGAAATCATTACAGTTGTAACCTAAACAGACGTTTATCCATCAAAGTACTTGTCTCCATAAAATAGATGTTAGTGATTTGTTTGGTTATAAAACTTTGATATGTTTAGCTTATTCCAGCACTGTGACTTCCTTTCTATCTGATGTGTTTACATTGCTTCTACCACTTGTGGGTTTGCTGACCAGTATACGCACCCCCCCCCCCCCCCCCCCCCCCCCCCCCCCCGAATGTCCAAACCCATGACCAAAGGTCTATGTAAAGATGCTAGATTATAACCATCCCAGATCTAATGAATTCACTATATCTGGTGTCTGTATTGGTCATTTTGTAAATTACCATAGCTGTATGCTGAAGCGCCTTCATACACGTGTTGGTTTCTGTGCTATAAGCTTTCTCGATTGAATGGGGAATCAAGGTGCGGCACAGAGGGTCCCCTATCGAAAGTAACTTAAATTAAACAGGGTTTACCAACATGTTGGTTCCCTGTTCGATTGAGGTGCCTACTCATTTTTTTTTTTTTCGATTCGAGCACAATCGCTGCGAATGACAACTACGATTGTGCTCAGATCCATACAAAAATCGAGCTGTGTATGCATAGCTTTAATATCCATTTTGCTCAATGGCCACTTTTTGTTTTGGGATGGAGCACAGGTGGATGCTGCCCGATCATCCTCTCCCTTCTGTGTAACAAAGTGAGCGCTGGTTTGTTTTGTTGAGCAGGATCATAAATGCTTGTTGCCAGTGGCAGTTGAACATCTGTATACTTATGTAGTTGAACTGTTTCAAGGCTAGTGTCCTCTTTCTTATTATTTTTCCATAGAGCATTGAAAGCTCCTTGGCAATAGCTTGGCACCATTTCTGCTAAACAATCATTCCTTAAACGCACATATTTTAAGAGCCTGTTCGATCCTTGCTCATCAGATTTGTCAGAGTAAAATACTGCAAAAAAAAAAAAGTAACTATACAGGGAGTGCTGAGGGGCCTGTGCTGGACCTCTGGAGAGCTATGGATGGGTTTTGTTGGGTTGGCTTGTACTTGTTTTTTTTTTTTTAATGGCATTTTCTTTGTTTTTAGGGTACACCAATGGGCTGGAGGAACGTTGGCCAGACATCTGAGCATTACAGGTAAGGCATATCCTCCATCTATATCCATACACTCTTGTGTTGTCTCATTATAGGTGTTTTTTGGAGTAATGGATGTGATGCCTGATCAGCTTGATTGATTTTTACGTTTTGCATATAGATAACTTCCATAACAGATTTTCACAAGATGTAAGATTTATAAAGTATTATGTGGGGGCAGTCACATTTGAGCTATACAGAAAGATGCACTGATCCCTGCTACTATTCTCTTATCTCAAGTAGGTCTGTCTCAGAGAGGACATTAGGCACTGTGCATTCTCTGTTAACTTATTAGTATGCAGTGGTATGAAAACCTGAAAAAAATTTATGCTTTTTCTGTATGCAGGCATTGTTGCTAATGTTTGGTACTCTTCCTATACTATCATTTATATACTTTTTGTAGACTTTACTGAAAGTTGGCCATCCCCCTGACAGTTTTTACCAGAATAGGTATCCCCAATGTTCAATTTCCCGTTTCTGATGACATCTTAAAAATATTAAGTTCTCCCATTTTCAGTCCTGACCACCATGTTGCAGAAATCAGAACCCATCATGCTACTACTACTGATCATTTTCCTTTCCAATGAGATTGAAATTCCTTGCCATGGTATCCAAAGCCTTGAAAACATAACATTTGGATTTGTGAACTGTATTTGCAAGGTCTTGATGGGGCTTTTTCGGTTGGCCAATCAAATTGTTCTGAAGCCATGATGCATATTGGACTGCATGATTCCACATACTTACAGAAAACACAAACCTCTCACTTTATTGGTGATTTTCTGAATGACCATGTGACATTTTGTTGTTTATTTCATATTACACCTGACTGACAAGAAGCTTGGCATGCTTAGGTTAAATGCCAGTGGCCTAGGTGGGGTTCACATATGCATTAGATTCTTTATACCAGTCTTCCTTAAGCCCCCCATACACGTTCCGATTATTCTCCCGACCGATTTTTCGTCCGATCGTGTCACCCGATTTTCACCTAAAATGTTATGGTCGGTCGGTCGACTGGCACGAAAAATCGGAATTCGAATTATCACCGATCCATCAGCCCGACCCTATTTATTAACAGCAGATCGGCCAAAAATTTACGGACAGGTCCGAAGCGGTCCTGACCGATTTTTCGGTCGATTTTGAGAAATCGGGATCGGTCGGGTACATAATTCCGAATCCGATTAATCTCCCGATCGATTAATCTCCCGACCACATTGGTCGGTCGGGCAAAATTCGTACGAAAAATCTGAACGTGTATGGGGGGCTTTAATGGTGCTTAATGTCTCCAAGTTTCTTTATGAAGTGCAAAAAACAGTATCATTAATGATGGCACCTAATTGTCAACATATGTGCTAAACTGAACTTAACAGACACCACATAAAGACCTATTGATGCACCGTGGGTGTTTTGGCTTTGTAAATGAGAGGCCCGAAGCCTTGTTATACAGAACAATTGCGGGTATTGTGCAATTCAGAGTCCATATGCTTTGTCTTGTCTACTGGTAAACTGATGTGAAGATGTAGGGGGTGGGGGGGACAAACACTATACAGAAACGGGAACAATGAGCCTTTTTTCTTTTTGTTGTAGAAAAATTGTTACTTTGGAGAAGGAAGATTCGGAAACTTTTGGATTTGAGATTCAGGTAAGCCCAAATTCCTATTCCTGTCTTAAGCCCCCATACACGTTCCGATTATTCTCCCGACCGATTTTTCGTCCGATCCTGTCACCCGATTTTCACCTACAATGTTATGGTCGGTCGGTCGGCTGGCATGAAAAATCGGAATTCGAATTATCACCGATCCATCAGCCCGACCCTATTTATTAACAGCAGATCGACCAAAAATTTACAGACAGGTCCGAAGCGGTCCCGATCGATTTTTCGGCCGATTTTAAGAAATCGGGATCGGTCGGGTACATAATTTCAAATCCGATTAATCTCCCGATCGATTAATCTCCCGACCCAATCGGTCGGTCGGGCAAAATTCGTACGAAAAATCGGAACGTGTATGGGGGGCTTTAGAGTTTGTATTTAGTGCTGGATTTCATTTTTCTAGTGTAGTGATAGTGCTTTGAAAGCAAAAGCAAAACTTAAACTAAGTAGGTAATTTTGTATTGGAGCAACCTATCTCAATGGAAGTTGTTTCTCTGTACACATGTATGGGATATCCTGCCCTTCCAATCCATTTTCTAAGAAATTGATCACTTGGAGTATATCCAATCTGCACTGTCAGTTGCAGTGTTTGATCTAATATTGGTCAAATGTTTACCTATTAATCCAGCACCAAATAAAACCGTATTAAGCGTTCATGTTCAATATGGCTGTTTTGGAGCGGGTTGATTGGTCCCGCTTGAAAACATCGATGGCCGCATATTATATGCGCCAGATAGATGGCTGTGAGCGTGCACGGAGTTTGAAATGGCAATCGATCTGGCCCATATCTTCATGTCTGTACCCTGCTTAAGAGCCCATAATATTTAGATCGATCAGCTTACTTGAGTCCAAAGTAAATGCTGACACACACAAAGGGTACATGACCCATTCTCGGCACAATCTGCCAGCAGATTGACAAGAAGTTGAAGCACGTATGTGGAGCTGTAGATTTACATGCTCCTTTTGCTCCTTCTTAAGCTGGGCTATACAACTTTAGATCTCTGTCAGATATCCTTTAGATCTACCAACAACTATGTAGTACAGGGTCCTGCGATTGAACACAGGTAGACTTGATTGTTTAGAAAGTCCCTTATATTACATGGTATTGGTAAAACAAAAGGAAATCTGACAGAGAAATCTAAAGGTGTTTATAGGGACCCCTGTGTGGCTAGCTTTACAGTTATGTGAAGTAGAAGCCTGGCAAAGACCAATATCATGACAATACAATAGTTTTCACCATAGTCCCCATAGAAAATTGCCCCATCTTTCAGGAGTTTGCCGGAAAGATGTCTAGACATTGAGTGTTTGGCTTCTGTGTAAATTGAAGCCTTGCGTGAGCCACCATATTTCCCCATATAACCAAATAGCAGCATGTACTCTTCCTGTAATGCTTCCTTTTTTACATTAACCAGTTCACAAACAAATGATCTAAATGCTTTTTTCATAGTGATCAAAATAGTCAAGGTTTACAGCAGCGAGGAGCTTCTTCTTCTGGTGTTTTTGTGTAATATATATTGCCGTTTTGGTCTGGAAGTATGGGAATTCTTTTATGAAACCCTGAAAAGCAATGCCAGCGGTGGGGTTACAACCTCCACTCTCTCAATACAAAAAAGTTTTTTTTATTGCTATACTTTTAGGTTATCCTTCTACCAGGTTACATATGTATATCATTGGAAAATTATTGTCGTAGAACTCCTTAATGGAAGCTGGTCGATCTGTACATCAGGACGCCATGGAGTGGAATTTAGCCAAATTAATATATTATTGATATGTATGAATAGTTTTATTCCGTGTGCCTTGTAAACATGGATGTTACGGCTGGTTAATAAATAACTGCTGTTCTCCGTTCACCTGCACAGGGCTCGGGATTATCACCTGTTTAAGCAAATAGAAGCAGCTGGCGAGGTGTTCATCCAGGGCAGCCTCTGTCTTGGTTGCTAGGAAGTGGCCAGGCACAATGTTTGCATATTGTCATTATTTCCCTATATTTGCGTGGCTGGGCAGCCGCGTGTTTATCTTTCTAAGGCCTCCTAAATCAAATTATCCAGTGCCGTATACAAAGGTTATCTGCACGTCTTTCTATCCATTTAACTAAAGTGACACTAATGCACTTGTATTGAAGTTCACATTGACCAGCTGGGAGATGTAATCTTATGAGGAACACTTTACAACATTGGCCATAGACATTAAATAAAGGTCACCTAATCCAGGGCTATAATGTAGTGTGCGTAGGTCTAGCAGACACAATCAGACATGATTTAAAGTTGGATTTTCCAACTATTTATGCATGTGTTTACTTTGATGCATCACATTGGGCGATTCCTAGAAGTGTGCCATCAGCTATGAACCTGATGTAAGTGTCCTTTTTGTTTTCTTGCAGACCTATGGATTGCACCATAAGGACAAGAATACAGTGGAGATGTTTACATTTGTCTGCCGTGTACATGAAGGAAGCCCTGCTATGCTGTGTGGCCTGAAAGTTGGTAAGTCAGCTTTTCTCGTGCCCTGGGGTATCTGCTGACACTTCAGCCAATGGACCAGGCACATGTAAACTGCTGTGTATGCATGCTTGCTATCTGGAATTTCCTCACAGTATCTTTCGGTTGTCATTGGTAAACGCAAGTGGTTTACCGACAACTTCCTCTGTAATCTAACACCTTCCTGACAGTAATTCATAGATAAAAAGTCACATGTGCCATTTATTAATGTACTGTCAGTTCTACCATCAGTAAAGGAAACCTTGGGTTGGTTAGGGGGGCTTGGGTTTTCCCTCTTACTGTAACTCATCTTTGTTCACGTACATAGGCAGAAGTTTGGTGTGACAATTACAAAGAACTGTATTTCTGACTTTTGAAGGGTTTTTCTATAACATCTGCCTTTTTTTTAGAATGGTTTCTTTAAAAAAAAATCAGTGTGTGTGTATACCCTGTTCCCTGAATATAAGCAACTGTCTTATATTAATATTAGGTGCGAAAAATGCACTAGGTGTTTTTTTCTGGGTTTAGAAGAGGTGACAATATGCCTCCTGCCATGTCTTTTCTAAATATGAAAGCTTTTCTGGGACATGGTAGGTCTTATTTTTGAGGAAGGGCTTATATTAGAAGCACAGGGGGATAGCAGCTAGGTCTAATGGGGTAGGTCTTACTTTTGGGGTAGGTCTTATATTCGGGGAAACAGGGTGTGTACATACATACATACATACATACATGTGTGTGTTGTGGTTTTAAATGTTTTAGCTGTAGGAGTCACAAGGAAAAGGAGGGGGGAAAGCAAATCCTCTTCCCATGCTTTATTTGAAACTTCCTTAACGGGGAAAAAAAATATACATGTGTTTTAATGGGCTCTAAAAAGTTTCTAAATGTTTTTCATTTTTTGGTAAATCTTCTTAAGCAGTGTGGTCTGTTTGACCATCTTCTACTTTGAAGCAGTGTGTATAATATGAAGCTTATGTCGATGGGGAATGTTTTTGTTTGAGTCCCTGTTGCTTTTCTATGTTCTCTAACATGTTCTCTGCAGGAAATGACTCAGGCAAGCTAGGGCTTGGAAAGGAGCCTCCAATTGTGTCCATGCAGTAAGGGACGGAGCACGAACTTCTGTTCCTGCTCTGATCATAGTTGCCAGATTACAGAGATTTCAGGGAATTCCATGAAGCTGCAGTCCCCTGCCTAGCATCCTGCTTTATCTGTTAGGAAGTGCAGAGGACATATAGTGTCTTCAGCCAAAGGAGCAGAGGCCAACAATGAGTTATAGATAGCTGTGCATATTTGTTTGATCAGTGTTAGGTAATCACAACATATTCTCATGATGTGTTGTCTTTTTGTTGCACAATCTGTACAGCTTGCTTTTATCAGTTTTCTCCAGTCCATGTAGCAATCCTGGTATTTACAGCTAATATATAACATCAGACAATGTAAGCTGTTGTGGGTGTCCAGATGCCTGAGTTATTAATAAGGTCAATCTAAATCCCATGACTTTATTTTTACCTCCTGAATGTCTGAAAATGTGTGCTTTGTCTCTGGTACTGTGTCTATGCCACATCTCAGAGATCTACATATATTCAGGAGGTTTCAGCAATTAAATGTTTAGGTCCCCCATACACAATCTTACCATACAATTTCTGCATAAATTTTTCTTCTAACAAAACCATGTGATATGAGGACCTTTCTAAACCTTCCAATCACTATGTATTCTATCAGGGAGGATCCAACACTACATAGTTGGTTGATCTAAAGGAAATGGTATGGAATGATCTAAAGGTGTATGGGGGCTTTAGCCCTGCATCCTTGCCTTAAAAATTGGAGGTGCTATGTCGTTTGTGGGTCTTACAAAGTTTGTGTTACCCCAGGCAACCAAATGATGCCATTTCTTTGGCTTACATATCTTGCAGGTTTTTAGATCAATCGTTACCATCATAAATGTCTGTTTAATACCAGGAAGATTAATTGATAAAATTCATAATTTTTTTTCAGTCACATGAATGTACTGCGTTACTTTGCAATGACTGAATTAGTGAAGGCTGGAAAGGCAGGATATTGAAGCAATGGTTTATGACTCTAGTAAAGGGCCCTTTACTCTTTTAATTATATGTAAGCTGTCACTTTATGGTTTCATATTTACTTTGTTTCACATTCTACACCTTTTCATACTTCCTAATTTATAAAAACCTTTCCTAGAGCAATTTTCAATATATATGTAGCAGATGATTAAACAACTTTGATCTGTGGATAAAATGTATGATATGATGCCATCCTCACACATGTCTCTTATTTTTTAGGTGATATAATTGCTGGAGTTAATGGCCTCAACGTGGAAGGAATCAGGCACAAGGAAATTGTAGAGCTGATCAAGGTTTCTGGGAATAAAATAAGGTAACAATTTAATAAAACTTAATAAAAACTGAACTGGCTCTACAGATGCAGATTTTTTTAATATGTATTCTAATATTTTGTCCATTATATGTATGTCTAAACCTTTATTTGGTTGTGCAGTCTAATATATGTTCCAACGTGTATTTCTGTATTGGCAGGCTAGAAACGGTTTACGGTTCTTCCATTAGAAGAGCTGAATTGGAGGCCAGGCTACAGTATCTTAAGGTAAGTTGCAGTAAAGTGATGCCTGACAACATAAACAATTGATTATTACTGAATCTTTTCAGTGTTCAGTTTGGTTCTGGGAGGTTTCCACAGCTCATTCTGTACATTAATCACTCTGTGCTCATTTGTTACTCATATGCTACCAGACAGAAGTTACTGAACTTCAGGGAACATGCGTTTAATCTACCATGGGCGGTATAGTATACAGTTGAGTCGACATGTACCCTCTTGTCTGCCTTCTGTGGATATCCTGCTGTCATAGCAGTCAGTGGCAGTGTTGCTTTGCCTGCTCTCTGTATAAGTTGCAGTGGTTAGTGACATAGCAGTCTATGTGGCTATTTTGTCCATACCAACTTCAGGTTCTGAAAGCTTTGTGGTTACCTCAGGATATCCAGTTTAGAGTCTCACAGTGTAGAAAGAATTTGTACACTTCACCCTACCTCCCACAGTACTTCAGTTCTCAGCAATTTCGGGTTTTTGCAAAGTTTGGTATGTTGGAGACCTGCCTAATCTTTGTTGCTTTTAAGTACAAATGCCTAAGTCACCTTCCTCCATGGAATGATTCAGATCTATCCCGATCCCCTTTGATTACTGGGGAATTTGTGTGCAATAATATATGCACTTCATGAATAGTGACCTTAATACATTTGCATCATCACTATGCTTTGGCAAGTACATATCGTAAACGTTTCTAAAAAGCTAAACTTTTTTTGTTTCCCTTTTGCAGCAAACTTTGTATGAGAAATGGGAGGAATACCGTTCTCTTATGGTACAGGAGCAGAGACTGCTACATGGTTAGTATCATTATGTCTTTAATACATAGCTGCTTACTCCACGTGACTATTATGTGGGGGCTGTAGACCACTTCAGAGCTAGTAACCATGCAAGGGGTCAGGTCATGTAGCTGGTTACAATGTGTTATCAATTAATCATTACTCATTGTATTTTGTTTAACAAATATTTCTTTCCCCTAAATGTTCCTGTTTTTAGTGAGTCATATTCATTTTTTTTTCTTTAAGACTTCTCAGAATGTACTGTAACTTCCACTTTTCATTGTACAGTCATCAGCAAATATAATTCAGTATCACAATGAATCTAGCTGTACTGTAGAGAACTTGGGTTAAGCTCAGTAGTGATTAAAGGTGCCATCGTTGGGTCCAACAAGATTGCATATTTCAAGCCTGCTCTGTGGACTTCTAAAATACCAACACTTACTGGTCTAAATCTTATTCTAGGACCTTTATTCCTCCAGCTATTCTTAACTTTGTATAGCACTAGACTAGAAGCTTTAGCAGCAATTCCCTTTATTTTTCCTCAAGTTGCCAATGTCTTGACCTCTCAGTTTAACCCAGTATAGATTGAAAAGTATGAACAGTCACTCTGTGTCTGGGGGGGCCACAGCTAGATGTTAAATGTATACAATTTATGTCACTTGAAAAACTGCAGGGAAAGATGAATAACTATGAACGGTTGTAGTTAGGGGTGGGACATTGGGAATGTAAATTAATAATCCCCCTTTGGATGAGAGTCAGAGTAGGCAAATTTAAGAGTAAGAGCTGACAAGAGAAAAGCACGGTGTGACAGCTGGAATATGACTCCTGGTAGTCACAGAGGTTAGTTACTAAGCCAGAAAATTTCAGGGTTGTACTATTGAGGTATGAAATCTGGGGGTTCAAACGGTGTTGTACTGTGAGAGTTACATGTGACCCAAAGCCAGCTGGTGACCTGTGGATGGAGACAGCTAATCGGAGGCTAAATAAGGAACAGGGAGGTCCATCTGCAGCAGAATCTACCATGCAGGAAGCTGATGCAGAGGACAGTGAAGGGGGCAGTGAGTTGCCCTTTATTCTTCTCCCAGTGTGTTGTGTAATGTTTTATCACAAAATACACTGGGGATAGGAGTAGTTTTTTGTCTCCCTGCGCTGTTATGCAAAAACATGGCAGTAAATATGTCGGCTTAATGCCCTTTTTTCTGTAACACTTTAGACGGCCTTGGGGAAAACTCAACATAATGGCCTGCCTGGGAGTGCTGACCTGGACAGGCAAACATGTCATACAGTGCCAGAGGTTACATATTGGAGAAATTAAAACTCTTTAGTGTTTTGTGAGGCCGTGATTTAATGCTTGTAAATCCCATATTTCATACCACAAAATAATGGAATATTTATGGATTGGAAACACATCACTTCACTTGTATGTGGTTCTGTCATTGCTGCCTGGGGATCAGCTTTTATGTATGGCTTAACCAGAAACAGTGAGCTATAAAGGTTTTATTATGCCATATGTGTTCTTAGTATGATGAGCTACTATTCCATCATAGTACGAACATACAAAATTTTTGCAGAACGATGCCTAACTGTTTTATGTAGGGGAGAGTCGGCTTTTAAAAAATATCTACTTTGAGCAAAGTTATTATGATAAAAACCATATTCTGCATAATTGAGATGTGCCTTGGGATCTGTGTTTAGAATTTGAACCTGTGTATATGCACACACTTAAGCTGGCCATAGACATCCTGATCGACAGCACGTGATCGAAGTCATCACGCCGAACGGTCTTTCCAATCGGCCACGGACCCCTTTGTGTGCTGGCATATTCTTTAGATGGGGGTGCTGGTCCTCATCCAAAGTAATGCAATCGACCAAAGAAAAACAGATCTGTTTTTTGGCCGATCGATCTTTGGAGCACCCAGGTTCGATCTCCAGCCAAATTTCAGATCAATTGTCACTAGCACGGCCACGGATCGAAGCTTCTGGCCTGCTTTACACTTGCCACATACATTAATTTCAAACCTTTTTTTTTATTATACTAGCATTTATTCTGTTTCATGTTTTTTTTTTCTCCCTGAACAATGTTCGATATAATCACCAGAAGTAGACATATTTTTGGTGGGAAAGTGTTCTCGGGTCTAGTCTCTGCTCTTATGATAGGGCTCATCTTGGTGCTTTTCGTTATTACTTTTGTTTTTAGATTAGAGTTAGAAGAGTTTGCTATATTGAATAACATTAACTTTTTTTTTTGTGTTTCCCCCCACTAGGAATTGTTGTGAAGGATCCAAGCGTATACGACACATTGGAATCTGTCAGGTCATACATCTATGGGACTGTGCCTCCTTTAACCAAAGACCCCCTTCCAAGCTCCCTGACCACTGGAAGTATATGTAGCAGTGCAAGTTGCTTGAGTACTGCTGAGGACAATGAGGATGCGGTGTACCAGACTTGCTACTTCAATTCGGACTCTACAGATGAAATAAACAACATTCCCAACAAAAACACACTGAAGCCTTACAAGTCCCAACTAACGCGCAGCTCGAGCGTGAAATGCACAAGCCCTGCAACGAACTGGGATAAACCTAAAGAGCAGAATACCTTTGTGTCTTTACCCAGGAAAAAACACAAAAGCTTTAGGAAAAGACTGCTAAAGTTTATTCCTGGACTAAATCGATCATTAGAAGAGGAGGCCAGTCCTCTTTAGCACCTGTTTATTTGAACAGTTAAGTTATTTATTTATTGGTTTTTTTTTTCAGCAAAAAAGAGTGAATTTGTACTTACTTTGTTAAACTTTATTGTAAAAACTTTATAACGTTTGTTTTTCATTAAAATGGTTTGGCAAGGCACTGGGTGCCAAACTCCAGGATTCTCTGTGAAAGAAAAATGCATGTGTTCTTCCAAGGGCTTGAGCAGTTCAAAGGCTTCTAGAGACGTACCAAAGCCAGTGGGAAGCTGCCGCACAGTGAAGAGTCGTCTAGTTCCTCTCCTGCTTTGCCATATAACTGAGGCTGTTCTGTGAAGAACATGGTGTATACAAAATACTACACATCAGCCCCTCTCTTCAGTGTTCCGAGGCTTGGCACATTCTCTGTTTTGTTGTCTGGCCAGCATTCGCTTAGGGACTGTGTAAATGGTTAATTTCCTGCACATGTAGTGAATATTCTACATACAGGGCTTTTATTAAAGTGGGAATGATAAGTGACGTTGAATAGAAGTTTGAAAACCTTAGTGCTCCTTGACCCCAGAAGTTTAAGGTTTAATGCACTTGGCTATGAGATCTAGACGTAATTCAAATGTCTTTTTTCCTGAGCGCCACAATATTTTGTTTTTTCTCCCAGATGAGTTTTGGGCAGCCCATTTTTGAACTAAGCATAGAGCAGGTCAGCGTACCAAAAATACAGCCTGGGGGATTGACCCCAGTGTATAAAAATCTAATAGTGTGAACAAGCTGTTTATAGATTTCCTACATGCCTGGTCCTCACTGCAAATTTTGGTTAATGTTTAGCATTCTTAGTAATGTCCAAAGCAGGAGCCCTGAGATTAAGGGGAATATACTCACTCTTTCTATCCAATGGTTAAGCTTCCATCTATGAACCCTGCTGTCAAGCACTAGGCTGCAGTGTTACATTTCTTTGAGATGCTTATTCTTATGAATGGGAAGCTGCAAGATGCACCTGTGTGCTTGGCTTTGCTTAAAATGTTCGTTGCATCCTTGAAATTTTGAGGATGCTAAGGAAGATTACAAATCTAAACACTTTCCATTTAAAACTAAATAAAACTATATTAAAGGTATAAGAGAATAGTAAAAAGGTACACACTTCACTTATCCGTTCCCCCTTTCTATACTAGCCTTCCCTAGCAGTCTCCCTTCACTTAGATATACTTGTAGAGATCTGGGTTATCTTCCGCTCACACCTACACAGAAGATAAGCCCCCCATACCCCTTTCAATCACTCTGTACAACTTTTTCTTTAGATCTACCAACAACTATGTAGTGCCTGGTCCTCCCTGATGGGATACATAGTGATTGGAAAGTTTAGAAAGGTCAATATTACATAGTTTTGGTAGGGCATTCATACAGTAGGATTGGACAATATACCTGTTTATATGATGCAATTAAACACTGCGCTTCTAAGTTTGGGCTAGAGTGGAAGTGTTGTCATTAGTAATGAATAATAAACCCTAAACCTGATTAACCACTTTGAGCAGTTGCTCCAGTTTGAAAAAAAAATCTGCCCCAAAGCAGAACTACTTGTTAACAAAGCACAATTCTATCCTGAAGCAGTTTGCCCATTCATGGCATACCAGCCGAGATCTTCACTAATAGCGGCCAGGTTAAAGGCATTTTTTTTGAAGATCTGCACATTTATTTATTAGTTTGCAGCGAAGATCTGACATATCTAGCCTGAATCAGGCAGTGTGCTAAGCAATATATCGGTTTTGTATCTTACCACAATGCAGCAATACAACTGCATCTGTTCGAAGGTCTTTTTCACACTACAAAGACAGTGCGTTATAACGTCACACAGTGCAGCGCATTGTGTAAATGTTACACAGGTTTTCTATGAGAAACCTTGCATACATGCATAGTGTGAAAGAGCCCTACAATTTTAGAATGTTTTGTATTTACAATTCTATACACTGTTCATCTACATAAATGAGGTTTTATTTCAGTTGATTGTAGAAGTAGCATTTCTTTGTAGTTTTTATGCAATTTGTGCAAAGGAGTTGATGGAAGGTATATACTGTAACTCAGGTTTAAAGCATTTCTCTACATGGGTTTTTGATTGTTTTTACTTTTCTGCAATTAACATACATTTATGTTCATTTCCTGCCAAATAAACAGACCAAAATTGCATGCCCTGCTTTGTATACTGCAGGTAATTGTTACATATAGGATCATGAAGTAGTGACAATGTGAATGGCACCATTGATTAACTTTGCTTTCAGGAGGGAGAAGCCAGGAGCGGTTATGTGCTAATTGTTGTGGATCAGCTTTCAGTAGTCCAGTGTAGTTTAATGAAGAAAAGGGGTTCTGTTAGTTCTTTTCTTGATACGGGAAGGGTACGATTTTACCCTAAATTACATATTCCTGTCACAGAAGCACTAAATAACCCGATGTCTCCTGTACATTTTTTTGTACTTTTGTTGTTCTGTCCTCACTGAGAGTTAGTATAACCACAACATAACAAAAACTTTCCTACTATGTTTAAAGTTCTCTACATTTACACACCTATATTTTTTATCCAAGAAGCCTTGTTTTAAAAAAGTCATCCTTAAAGCGCCCCCCCCTCATACACCTTTTAGATCACTCCATACAATTAGATCTACCAACAACTACCCTGTTTCCCCTATAATAAACCATCTCCATCAAACAAGCCACCAGTAGAACCCAATAAAAGTGGTCAGTGAAGGGGACATTGATTGGCACAGAGTGATCAGAAGGGAACAATGATTGGTGCAGAGTGATCAGAATAAGACACCCCCCTGAAAATATGACCTAGGGCATATTTTGGCGTTTAAAAAATAGAAAGACAGTGCCTTATCATCGAGGAAACAGGGTATGTAGTATAGTGGCTTTCCTTATAGAAAACATGGTGATTGGAAGGTTTAAGCTAGGCGTACACGGGTTGATACCCGTGCATCCGACCGCAGTGGGGTGACGTCGCCACGCTGCACTCGATTGTGTGTCAATTGCACGGGAATCCAGTTGGATGAAGACCCTGGTCCGGTGTGAGCGATTTTGCTGCTGGAAAATAGCTCACAAGAGTGGCTGGGCACTGCTGACAGGCAGCAGTGAGAGCCAGGCAGAGGAGAGGAGGCCTTGCCTGTGTAGTCTATACAGCTGTGCTAGGCCCTGCCCCCTTTTCTCTGCTGGGAGCCGATAACGGGCTGTGTGAGGGTGTTTTGGTGTCCGGCTCTCCCCGCTGGTTGTTAGAGTGGCTGGGATTTACAGACATGTTCGACTGACCTTTTTAAGAAAGGCATACACGGATCAATGTCTTCATTTATTTATTTTTTCAAGCACCATGATTGCGCATTTTGCTCAATTGTGCTTGAATCTATAAAAAACAGTGAGCAGTGTATGCAGAGCATCAGAAACATCCTCATATTATGTAGTTTTTGTAGAAAAAAAGTTGATAAAGAAATTGTATGGGAAGGCCTTCAAGCTTACCCACACACACATTAATCTCTAAGATTAGATTGGCTTGTCCAATCAATCGATCATCGCAGCAAAGCCTTGTGCACATGCTCCATAGTACCATTGGATACAAAACTGACATTGAAATTTACCAACATGTCCATTCACTGCTTGATCGATTTTTATGTTTGATTTCCACCACTTTTGGTTAATCAATTCAGGTTAAAAGTTATAAATTTTAAAAGAATTGACTTAAAATATACATTTTAAAAGTGAACAGAACAATCAAAATGTGTATGGCCACCTTGAAACAGGATCTTGGACCCAAACTATGCCTGACTAGAGGTTAAGTTGTTCAAATGACATATTAGTACATTTATATAGATGTGAGAGCCCAGCATCCAGGGGAGCCTCCTATTCAGTTGACCTGCAGGTAACAGGGCAATAAATTCAGCACTTACAATAATAGCTCCTGAAACTAATACTTCCACCGCTGTAAATTTTAATTGTAGTTATCATGTATGAAGCACACTGCACTTTAGGTTTAGTGGTCGTTTAAATCAGCAGATTTTCTTTAGTAACTCATCGGAGCAGATTTCTGAGAAAGCAATGTGCATGCTGTCCTGGAATGACCCTGAGCGCCTCTTGGCTTCATGTATTCAATGCTCTACCTTTACAGTCTCTTCTATTACAATACTGAAAGCTGCCATTGCTCAGCTCATCATTTGAGTGTAAAGATTTTGGAATTTGTGGTTTTAATCAAGAAGCTTACTTAATTACTCCTATTATATGAACTTGGCAATAGTTGAATGTTGTACCATATTAGCCATCGATTATAGAAGTTTGGAGTTCAAGTGATCCCCTTTATTGGCTAACTGAAGTCATTGAAAAAGCAAGATTTTTTAGGAAGTCTCCGATCCACATTACCTGTCTGCAGCAGTGGCGGGTCTCAAAGAAATGCGCAGGGGGACTTGACAGAGCCGATAGTGCCATAGAAACATAGCCTAATACAATACTGTTTTTTGAGACTGATTTATATACAAAATTACAAAGTCCTATTAACAAAAACAACTGTTTTGTCTTGACACACTAGTGTAACAGTAAAGCCCCCCATAGACAGGCAGACTCCTCCATGCAACTTCTGTACAACCAACTTTTCTTCTACCAAAACCATGTAATATGAGGACCTTTCTACACCTTCCAATCACTATGTATTCTATCAGGGAGGTCACTATACTACATAGTTGTTGGTAGGTCTCATGAAAGTTGTATGGAGAAGTCTGCCTGTCTATGGGGGGCTTAAAGGCAAAAGGTGAACACCAACCTGGTTTGCAGTATTTTTTGTTATATTTCTAGGAAGTGAACTACTTTCTGACACCAAAGTAAAGCCAGCCATCAACACATGAACCTTTGATCGCTCTGATTAGATCGGCTTGTACAATTTATATACAGGCGCATTTTGCTTGATACAAAACCAATCGATTTCTTTCCATAATATGATCAGGTACAAATCGATTGAAATACTTAGAAAACTGTTACTTGTACAGAGGTCTGAACATTTTTGACACAATCAATTTCCAAGCTAAACCATAACCTAATCCTTCACTAATAGGGACAAGTTTGGATTTCCCATCCATTCCTGTATTGTTGATGGTCAACAGGAACAAACATTTTTTATCAAAGTGGGGGCAAAGTAAACCTTAACAGGGCTCCAAATTCTCCTTTACTTCATCCAAAACTTACAAAAAACAACCTATTGCTATATATATCCACACACACTTTAAGAAGGTCCATTCACTGTATTTTGTGTGTTATAACCGCAGCAGGGCACTCCCAGTTTCGTAGACTTATACTATATGCCATCTACATGCCTCCTTGTGTGGGAGGAATGTTTGCTGAGAATTGTTCCCATGTGTACATGCCGCTATTACAAATCTCCTTTGACACAGTACAATGTGCCAGTCAGCAGCACACTGGCAGGCAGAACACGCAGCATGTGCAGGACAAATGTTACTGCATATTAGGGGCTCACAGCAGATCCAACCACAAAGTTACATTCCAGCATCCCGAGGAAAACTCCACAGCTGTGACAAACTATGTACGGAAGTCATCTCGGAGCACAAGGCCTGCACAGTGTGGAGGAAGCCCCCTGGGACACGTGTGCGTCTTTGTTTTTACGTATGTGTTAGTTGTTTAATAAAATTGCATAACTGTACAAACTTTTTCCATCTGCGTTGTGCAGTGACAAGCCTACTATAGTCTAAGGGGTTATAAAAACTTACCCAACTATCATGTAATGTCACATTGACTCTATGAGTAAGAGGTAACTGGTTTAATGGTTGTTGTAAAATGCGTTTCTATGCGTACTAACACTTATCTAATAACATAATGTCATAGCTCTTATGAAAACAGTTAGGTCATGCGTACATATAGAGTTATGGATAAGGATGTAATTATTGTGAAGTGTATAGTGTCATCTTCAGTCTGCGAGGCTATGTTGCCTGAGGTGGCGATTTCCAATCCTATCAATGGGGACAAGCCCATTAAAGTAGTGTAGGCCTAAGGGCTTGTTTCCATTGTACGTCGGGACCCCTACGCTAAGCGTATACACTTAGCAGGGGTCCCGACGCATCCCATAGACTCAGCCTGCCGGCGGATGATCTGTTCACACATCCGCCGGTATAAAGGCTGAACGTACTCGACTACGTTCAGCCTGACACCGGCGGATCGGCTCAGCGCAATGAAGACAGACCCGTCCGCCGAGCAGGTAAGTCTATCTGTTACGTTGGGACCCCCCGCCAAGCGTGTACGCTTAGCAGAGGGGTCCCAACGCAATGGAAACAAAGCCTAAGAGGGAACATAGCCTTATGAAATGCACAAATGGAAGCAGCTCTGCGCTCATAAATACATCATCTCCATTTATTAAATGTAAGGAAAGCACATGAATTTCATGTTGAATTTTCCCCTGTGGTCTTTGTCAATGTTCAGACGATAGTAAAGGTAGCCATACACGAGGCGATTCTGCCTCGATAGATGAGGGATCGACTTAAGCGACATGATGTCATCACGCTCCAGCCGGCCTCTTAGCTGCACCCTTTGTGTGCCAATCCAACATGCGGGAGATTTCTGGTGTATCTCACCAGGTGGGACCAACCGATTTTCGGGCAAGCGACCGCCAGACAGATAACGTGAGCCGGCACAGTGGTCAAACGGGCGGAAAATCGGGGGCAAATCGGGCCGTGTGTGGCTACCTAAAGAGACATCAACAGATTGGTAGAAGGAGAAAGCTTATAAAGCTAACCATACACATGCCAACTTTTGCTTGATTAATCCTCAATTAAATTGGATTGCGTAATCAGCAGTCAGTCAAATCAATTGATTGTACCAGCACACAGTGTGATCAATTCAAAACCAATCTATTCCATTCCACAGCCCTGTACTCATACTAGTACCATCAGCTGCAAAGCCATAGAAATACCTAGAAAACCAGAACCAACATGACTGATCACTGCTCAACTGATTTTTTGTTCGAACTCTGTATGGCCACCTTTAATTGCTTTGCAGTACATAGAATTATTTTCCACAATCAGATCAAGATGGTGCCGTCCAGTGAACATCGGTGCTCCGGCAGCACATACTTACAGTTTTGCGCTGTCCCGGTGTCCCCAATGCGACATTGCTGCTTGATCCTCTGGCACTTCTTCCCACCCCCCCCCCCCTCCGAGTGACGTGATGACGTCACATCAGGGAGGCGCCGGGAAGGAAATTTGTAAGTTAATTGCACAAAAACAGTTTTCTTTGTAGAAAACTGCTTTCAATGTGCATCTAAGTAAAAAATATCGCCAAAATAAAAAGTGTCTGCTGCCCCAGATGTGCCTATTTGCACATCCATCACACCAGTTTAGAGAGGGTTAATTGCAAATGGGCACATCTGGGGCACCAGAGACTTTATTTGGGCAAAATTTATTACATAGCAGCATAGCTTTGTTCCCTGATTTTTGTGTTTTCTCATGAATTTTATAAAAAAAAATTATTTTACATAATTGTTTGTTTTTAACATTATTATATTCAGGATGTCTATTAGACCCTTGTACGGACAGATTTTGGGAAGTCACAGGCCTACAACATAAAGAAAAATTTACCATTGGAGTCTATGGTGCACTTTTGGTACAGAAATCTGGACCTCAGCAGTGCGCTAGGGAGGTTAAAGGCCCAGAGTGCAACAGAGTATTGGCGGGTACCGTTTGTTTTCTGGCCGTTACTTTGAACCAAGCTTGTCGCTCCATGTGGGCAGACGCGATCTGCGCCCGATTTTGCCACCGACCAAACGCATATCGGACAGACGAAAAATAGTCTGTGGCTAGCTAGGTGTATGGGGGCCTTTAAGTCACAAA
This sequence comes from Ptychadena robeensis, assembly GCA_036250615.1. NCBI lineage: Eukaryota > Metazoa > Chordata > Amphibia > Anura > Ptychadenidae > Ptychadena > Ptychadena robeensis. The sequence goes on along the minus strand of CM070033.1, from coordinate 47,133,704 downwards.
ATACAGATGAGTGATATCTTAGTTAAAGTAGAGACTTTTTCCTATTGTAATCTGGTGTAAGTGATACGTTGCCAATAATGTGTGGTAGGATGGCCCTTTATGAATAAAGCCAAGATAGAACCACACATAGGTGTAAGAAGCAGAGCTGAATATCCCTTACCTGCATAGAACGGGTTTGGGATTTAGACAGGTAGTGCAACTGTACCCATTTCCTACTTTTCATCCTCAATAAACTACTTTATGACTTGTATATTCCCATTGCTTTAACTTACTCCACTTCATCATTGAGCAGACAGACATGAGGTGGTGAGGACAGACATGAGCAGGTGAGGTAAGTTTATACAAATGAGCATTTATCAAATCCTATATGTAAAATCTGGACATATGGGATGGAAGACATGCCAGACAGAATCACGTTTGTTCCACCTGCAGAGAATCAATGTAGTTAAGAACTTACAACCGTTATGCCATCATGGGTTCATACTACCTCCAGGACAAATTTTAACCAGGAAGGTTTGAAGGTTATTCTTTGAACATCTACAATGTTAAATGCCCCGACATCCTGGTTCAGATGTCACGTGGGCTGCGGACTGTTCTATATTAGTATCAGAGGCAGCTGGATGGAAGAACTGATCACTATTCTTACAGGTCAGTGCTATCATATATAAAATAACATACGCTTCTGTTTCTGATCTGTAAGATGCTTTCCTCCAAATGACTTTCTATTCAGTCATGTTCAGCTTAAGGCAAAAGCTGCCAAACCAATAAACCTAAAATCATGTAGAACTTGTCCAAACCCACAGAAAGTCTCAGAGCAGGATGCTGGAGCCTTGACACATCTTGTTCTGCTTCCAGATGACTAAGGCCTCCAGCCCCTGGAGCAAGGCACAGGAAATTGTTGATTGTCCTGCTCAGTTAAGTACAGACTGAAAAGTTAACTTTTGTTGATGCTTGGACATCATATAGTGGAACACACTACAAATCTAAAAGGCAGATTGTTAGAAATATTCATAATGAATGCATGTTACTTTTTTATTTCTTAGAACGAGAACAAGCAGCGCCTTGTTTATTACTATAACAGGGCCAAGTGGATTTCTAACTTAGTTCCTAAAAGTTTAAACAAGCTGTTCACAACCTGCAGGTTGCAACCCCCTTAGGGGTCTGACAAACATTTCACAAGGGTCGCTGCGTTCACTAAAAGCATCTGAGCTGCTGCTAACAAGCAACAGCACTGATGGCCACAAGCAGGGTGGGAAGTTAGGAGGGAGGGAGAGTAAAGCAGGGTACTCACATGTAGATATGGGCCAGATCGATGGCCGATTCGAGTGCCGTGCACGCTCTCAGGGAACATCGGACAGCTCCAATATCGAGCTGTCTGTTCCCTGCTTTACTGCCCCTCCTAATTTCCCACCCTGCACATCATTTGTATTGGGGGGGGGGGGG
>CM070033.1:47112095-47132248 GCA_036250615.1 Ptychadena robeensis | reverse complement strand
ATAGGAGGCAGGGGACATTATACGTACCTGTGCATATCAGAAGTTATTTCTTAGAGTGTCAATTCCAGTATTTTCCGCACGACCCTTCCGCATTCCAACTTCATGAAGTGATGCAATGTCACTTCCAGGGTCGCAGATCAAAAAAGGCTGAGAACCACCAATCTCATCCATTCTATATGCTTCTATGGTGTACGTGCATATGTTTCTTGTTTTCCTAGTTTATTATATACCTGGAAGTAAGGTCCCTAACTTGCATCACTTAAGCCAGCCATAGATGCTGCTATGCGCGGCCCATTTTGAAGCAGATCGATGCGTGTGATGACGCCATTACGCACGGATGGTCATTCCGGGAATTGGTTGGACCCCCTAAATGTGATCAACTGAAAAAAAAATACATGCCAGGATTGGTCGCTCCAGGTGAATGAACAAAAATCTAATGTTACACTCGATAAATAAACTAATAATGTTCGACAATGAAATCAAACTAAAAATTAGAATTGGCAGTGTAAACCCCCCTTTACTCTAAAGCTGGCCATATACTTATGCACGATCGATCTTAGATTCGACTGTGTTGTGCGATTTTATGATCGTGAGGCAGTCTAACATCAAATTACCACACAGCATGATCAATTTCAACATGATCAATTTATGATCGTACTATGGAGTGCATGCTTAATTTATGATCGTATTTATAATCTTAGTTAGGATCACTAACTTTTGGTTGATTGTACCATGTGTTCAGAAATGTCGAGCCCTGTATGGCTACCTTAATAGAATCCTGCTATAGTTATACATTACCAATTAAGGGTCTTACTGAATCTTTCTCATAGACACCAATCACTTTAAAACCAGCCAGAGGAAGGTACAGAACAGGATCGGTAAAGCTAGGCATACATGGTTTATTTTTAGCATTGGATCGACTTAAAACTAGCAAAGTTTACATGGATCGAACTTAAATTATATACTGCACACATGGTTAGATCGACCAAAATGGTTCGATACCGATCAAAACATCAAACTAAAATCATAGCATTGTGTGTTAGTCGGGTCGATTGTATTTGATGAACACATTAATATATGACTCTTTACTGAGTTTTTTGATCTAATCTAAAATTGTGGATTTTGGTCGTAATACTATTACATTACGATCGAACCTTCCATGTGGTACCGTTCGATCGCCGATTTTAGTTTCGATCACAAAACACAGGAAAGAGTCATATATAAACGTGTTCATCGAATTCAATCGACCCGACCAACAAACACAATGCTACAATTTTAGTTTGATTGTTGTACAATTGACAAAAATTTTTTAGCATTTCCAATCATTTTCCAATCGATGATCGGTATTGAACAATTTTCACCGATCGAACCATGTGTGCAGTATACAATTTAAATTTTATCAATGTAAACTTTGATAGTTTTAGGTCCAATGCTAAAATCGAACCGTGTTTGCCTAGCTTTACAGTAGTTGTCGAAGAATTTAAGGGAATGTATACCACGTGTAGGTCATGTTATCTTTAGCACAGCTTCAGAGTCTTCTGTATGCCAATAACTTTAACTAATTTATTAGTTTTTTTAGGTATGTATAAAATTGGGAATAGATAGAGCCTTTGTGTGTTTTTTTATTGTTGTCTGTACCCTCACTTTGGGTTGCCCTTTATTTCTTCCAGATAATAAGTGATAATACAAACATTTAGAGTTGTCATAAGAAGCAAGAGAAAGTATTTCTAGTGATAGTGGGTATTTCTGGTGATAGTGGGTATTTCTGATGATAGTGGGTATTTCTGGTGATAGTGGGTATTTCTAGTGATAGTGGGTATTTCTAATGAGAGTGGTTATTTCTAATGATAGTGGGTATTTCTGGTGATAGTGGGTATTTCTAGTGATAGTGGGTATTTCTAGTGATAATGGGTTTTAAACAACTCTGTAAAATAGGGATTTTATTATTATTGACAAGATTTCCTTCAATTTCTTGGGCATCCAGGGTAGTATATAAAGAGAAATGTTACATGTGGTAAAATCATTGCAAATTACTCAAAAGAGTTTGTTACTCTTCTATAAGTTCATCTAAAACTGAAGAGTACATTTTGGCTTTACTGACTGTTATGATTCACATTGGAGTATATATGTACTTTAAATGAGTAACACTTTAAAAACTTTCTTCTATAGATTGCCATTGTATGTTTAAAAGCTCCCTTGTGAAGTTAGCATAGAATCCCAGCCATTTCCTATCTCAAGCTGTATAAGCAGACTACAAAGGTATAGCTTGGAATTAGTAATAGCTTGTTCAAGTCTGCCTAATGCATCTATTTCATCCATGTCTCATTTATGTCTCTTCATTTCTTTACCTGATTTCTCAGTCCTCCTTCACTAACAATTCTGCAGGTGGTCCATGGTAATCATCAACAGCTGAATGAGCAAATATTACATGTTTTGTTACTTTAAAGTGATTACTTATTGTACAGGGTTGATACAGCAGCCACAATTTAATAACCTGTTTTATACTATTTTATCCATATGGTGAGCTGAAGTATCCTTTCTGCCAAGCAAGTAAGCTTCAATTGCCCACTTAAGTTCTTATCTTAAGTTCATAGTTAAAATCTTCGGATACCTTGACAAACAAAATGTCTTTATTCACATAGCACTCTTTATTTTCACCCTAGTACCAATCAAACCATTACCACTTGACCAAAGCAGAGTATAAATGCTTGTTAACCAAGCTACCATAAACATTGCCCAAAAATTTTCTTTATGCTGTACTCTACACCTATCTTCACCGCTTGGAGAACACCTCGACCCCTACATAATATGATTTTTTTAATGATTTTTTTTATGATATTAGATCGTAAATTCACCTACTAATGTCATGGTATTCATACATTCCCAAGATTTTTTTTTTAGCTATAGGTTTTGATGTAAAGATATATTACAATTGTATTCAAATGTATTAGTATATGTAGTATGGTAGTACACAGCATGTATACATAAATATCATCTACATAGTATATACTACACATATATCTGTAAACATATCAATATATATCTCTATATATTGTTTATCTGTAATATGTATCTATCTAATATCTATGTATATAGAATTCAAATTATACATATACATTTATTATTTTATTATTTACATTTAAATTCATTTTAAAATCACATTGTCCGATATAAACGGCGATCATTTCCAATGACATTTTCAATAAAACCAGAAAAATCGATCCAAAATTGGATTCTCCATGTGGTAGTATTTTACCGAAAATTACGATCTAAAACGACTCCGACGTCTGGATACATTGTTGTTTTTAATAGATCGTAATTTTTATTGCAGAGTGTATGGCTAGCTTTATTAAGAGGCTTCCTCTGTAGAGAATCTGTTATTTAGCCTCAGGCCATGTTACTTTTTATAAAATAAACCCAAACCCATCCAGCAATTTTGTTCTGAGCCCCCAATTTCTTGTGAAAACCACCATTATAATGCGTCTCTGAAGAACCACATGCAATGTTTCTGATACTTTGTAAGGGACTTGAGTCATGACAGACACTTTCTCTATGCAGAACCATTGCAGTGACCTTATTGCCCCTGATTATGTCAGTTTCTCAAGAAAACACATCGCCATTCCCTTACCAAGTTGTATTTCGTAATACTTGTCTCACACCCACTAAATCTGTATAAATATATCTGATGTGGCTGAATCTGGCTTTTGTGCTCATAGATCTTTAAACAAAAATATTCCTATGAAGTGTTTATGTTTTCCCATTGATTTGTTATTGAGTGCTGACCATTTCAGTCATATGGCCGCTTTGTATGTATGTGTGATCATTTCTATGAAATGTTCCACAGAGAACCCTTAGTACTGGAGTCATAACATAACATGTATAACATATTTGCAGAGTCCACACCTTTGTAGTGATTTCATGGATTTTACCTTTAAACCGTGACTAATGACAATTTTATGCACACGTGTTCTTTCTACTGTCTGACTTGTGATAATACAAGGCTGCCGTTCTAATCCACTTGTCAACACTGCGTCTTATTTTCAGTGCATTTTCTTGTATGGTCTTGGACTTTGTGCTTCCTATTCAGTTTCAGGACCATAAAACAACAATGAATTGGTTTTCTGAATTTATATATAAGACTTGTCTGTATCGTCTGGTTTCCGCACTCTAAAAATGTATCTCTTGTTTGGTGGTTGAGCAGAAGGGACATGAATAGTTGCTGGTTCCTCCTCTGTACACTGTACATTTTAGCATTGCTGTTTTATTTAACTCTTTTGAATTTGGAACAGTGATAACAAAAATAAATTTCATTTCTGTTTAGTAGGAATAATTATTTATAGTGTCAGAGGGCATTTGGTTTACAGTTTGGTAGAAGGGACATCACACTGGATTATAAATACTGACACCAATTAAAGTGTAGATTAAAGATAAACTTCAGGCTCAGCACAATTCATATTGGGAGGCAGGCCTTAGCCCAGGCTGCAAAGTTTAAACTCTTTATGTCTAAGGACATGTAAATAGTATATTTGTTTTTCCTCCTCTGATCCCCCGCAGCTACGTCTTCTAGTCAAATGGAAATCAAATCTCTGCAGCCTCTTCTATACAATGATTCAGTCTGAGGTTGCAACCCATCCCCCACAATGCAGGACTTGGTGTACCAGATCAAAGGCTTCTTATTTGGTATTTTATGGCACATAGGTAAATCCTCACATCATCAAGCTCTTCATGACCAGGAAGACCATTAATCTTAATAAGTTGACCTTGTGCACACCCCAGGATACAACCTGGATTGACTTGGTCAACCATTTTTGATAATAATGGAAATGGTCCAACTAAATATGAATATGCTGTATTGTAAAGGTAAGCATACACAGGTTTATATGCATTCAACTATCGAGCGCAGCATGATGATTTCACCCTCTGCACTTGAGTGCTCGTCTATTGAATGGAGAATCAATGCGCACCACTTTGAGCAATCGATTCCCATTCGATACTTTGGCAAACAAGCAGGGATTTACCACCATGTTGGTTTCCTGTTCGACCGAGCTTTCTTCTAGAGTGATCGTTTAATCCCACTCAAAGAAAGGATACCTGCAAATGATTTCCGTACAAACGAACCACAAACGCGCAGAGTGGTCAATTGCTCTGGAGTCAATTGGAAAATAAACCGTGTATAGGGACCCTTACATTCTAACTGCTTGTACACGGCCCAACATTTCTCCCCTTTTTGTTGATCTGACATGCAGCTGTATTCTTCATTGTCACAATAAATTATTATTACCCTTTTTTTTAAAGCTCTAGGTCATCATATTAATCCTGGCTTCTGTAACTAGTAAGACGCTAAACTGGAACAAGTATTTGTTTAATGAACTTTGGACTCCCATCCTGCATGCTTACCCTGGATCAGTGACTCACTAGCTAGCAATTCATTTTCAATTCATTAACTATGGCTATTTCTGCTTGTAAAACATCTTAAACGTGTTCATTATGATGTATCCATTTAAATATTTAATCTTTAGGGGTACTTTGACCGGTTCATTATCTCCACAGCTTTGAATATATTCCTAAAGCTGGGCATAGACTGGTGACCAGGTGGGCGCACCTGATTTTTCTGGCGAACGGCAACCGACCAATTTCGGGAATGCACACGATGGTTGATTGGCTGGAGAATCTGCCCGTCTATGCCCAGCTTAACCTAGTAACAAATAACCACATTAGGTTGATATTTATTAAATTTATTTTTTGTTTATGGATTTAAATTCTTTTGATCATTGAGGTTTAGCATTACAAGCGTTATTAGCATTATAAAGCGTCCAGTTTTTAGTATGTTTGACTGAATTACCAGGTTTTATCTTGTGGGCATTTATAAACCCCTCCATTTTAAACCTATGGGGAGAAAAATCAATGGAAATCAAATGTATCAATCCATGGAGGTCTGGATTTACACTCTCAGTCACACTCAGTGTATAAAACACTACAGACTGATCCAACTGTGATTGCACTTAAAACAACTAAAAATTTGGCTCAGTAGTGTGTGTGGCCTCCACGTTTCTGTATGACCTCCCTACAATGCCTGGGCATGCTCCAGATGAGGTGGCGGATGGTCTCCTGAGTTGTCTTGTTTTAAGGACAGCACATCAAAGTTGTATCAGCCTGTAGTGTTTTTTCCACTTTAATTTTGTGTGTAACTCCAAATCCACACCTCCATGGGTTGATAAATTTGATTTCCAATGACAATTTTTGTGTGAGTTTGTTATCAGCACATTCAACTATGTAAGGAACAAAGTATTTAAAGGTAGCCGTACACGGGTCGATTTGTCACCGATCGATTCCCGATCTGATCATTCCAGGCGATGGGGGAATCGGCAATTGATCGGATCAGGAATCGATTGAACACCACCTTGGGAATCTGATTTGTGGTTGATTTGGACATGAACCGATCTCCAAAATGGCCAATTACACAAAATCCATCGATCGGAAAGACTGCTGCATAGGGAGCTATGGGACCACCAACATACTCCGATTGCCAAACGATCGACCAAAAAAAACCAACATGCTGGTTCTATTCTTTTGGGAGAAGTGTATTTAAAAATGTCCATAGCATGAAGGGAAAATTCCCATAGAAGGAAAAAACAAGCAGATTAGACTTCAGCTTTAAGCTGGCTATACACTTGAATGGTTGGATCCTGCCATCTCTTAGTGCCACCCACTCCTAAACTCCATTTTAGGGCAATAAAGAGAGAGAGTTCTGCTCCCCAAAAAGGGAGTTGTAATCCAGTGATTTTTTTGTTTGGCTGACAGCATTGATTTAGATCAGAAGCTGTCATATAGACATTGACTTGTCACCTGATCTGCCCAGAAAAGTTCAATTTTCAATGACTATAACCTTGCATACACCTTTAGCTTCATGCAAAGAAAATAATGCAAACCTGGCGGCTGTTTAGTCCTGCTGTGTGCATATCAAATTACATAATTATCTTTCGGAAGACAATGCAATTGCTGTTCTCTCCCAGAGGTGTTAAGAAGGCACAGGATTTCTGAATTATTCAGTATTGCATGCTGCAGATTAGTTAAGTAATTAGTGCAATGGCTACTATCACTGCATAAGGTGAAATGAAAAACTGCAAAACATATTCTTCCTCTTCCATCCTTTTTTATTTTTGAAAATATAATATGAAGTCCATTAAACCACTAGTCTTCTAGTGTGACTGATTAATACCCAGTGGCAGCGGAAGCAAAAACTGAAACTCCAAAGCCTTGTGATTAGGGGAAGTGGAAAATGACAGTAACCACAGAGGCGTCACAATAGCAGTGAAGCACATAATGCACGCACGTCACTGATAGACTGAGGGGGAAGGTGAGGACCTACAACAGCGTTTTACATCAGCTACTAAATTAAGTGGTTCCAAGTAACATTTAACAAATTCTCCTCTACCCTTAGCACACCGGGAAACTTTATGAACAGGATATGTAGTAAGAACTATAAAAAGATAAGAGTTTTATGGTTAACGGCTCGTTAGGCAGTTATCAGAATTCATTTTCTCATCAGCCAGATGGAGAGTATACAGCAAATATTACCTATATCATATAGTTTTACAGCATACATGAATGATTCTACTCAGTAACATCACAACAGAGTCTCAAAGCCCAATATTCTCAACAATGGGCCAAGAAGTAAATGAAAGAAAACATGTTCAAAGGCAATATGGTGTCCACCATTGTTGAAATCTTTGTTTTGCAAATGTTGGTTGTAATGCTGACCTTAGGGTATAATGCTTTCCAAGTCTATAGATATTCAAGTCAGTGATTCCGACTTCATTAGTTACAAGAGTTTTGCAAGTCAGAATGCAGCAAAACTAGATAATACTGTGAATTAAAATTTAAAGAATAGGCAGTTTTAGGCTATGTTTCCATTACGTCGAGACCCCTCGGCTAAGAGTACATGCTTAGCGGGAGGTCCTAACGTAGCAGATAAACTTACCTGCTAGGCGGAGGATCTGTCTTCATTGCGCTGAGCCGCTCCACCGGTGTAAGGCTGAACGTAGTTGAGTACATTCACCCTTTGCACTGGCGGATGTGTAAACAGACCATCCACCGAGCAGGCAATGTCTGTGTGATACGTCGGGACCCCTGCTAAGCGTATACACTTAGCGGAGGGGTCCCGACATATAATGGAAACAAACCCTCAGTGTTGTTTGTACTTTCAGTATGCAGAAGATATTTCCTTTCACACAGAAATGATAATAGTTTGAGTTCAATTAAGTTTATTTTTTTCTGGATCAATATCTTTTACTTTTACTACTGAAGCAGTAAGACTATAGGCAATATGGAGGAAGTACAGTGGGCATAAAAGTATTTAGCCAGCCACTAATTGTGCAAGTTCTTTAGTGAGGTGGGGTGCCATGTGTAGTGTGCACTTATGCAACCAGGTTCTTTAAGATGGGTGTCCTCTGTCCAGCCACCGAACACTGCTCGCACCCCAATAAGCAAAGGTCTACACAGGCTGGAAGGGGCTATTTACAGTTTATTTGAAAAGAATCTACACAAGCTCCGACTCCCGAGGGCAGAGATGGGGTTCAGTCTTGGGAATAAACGTTGCTAGTGTTGCTACCGAGCTGCTGGAAAGCCGGCAGGAGTGCTGTAGGAGAAGCACGATGGCGATCCAGTCAGGGTGTCACACTGTAGAGTAGTGGAGATGACCTCACCCATGGTTTTTTTTGACTGGGGACACAACTGAGGGAGCTGAAGTTCTTCAGGGGAGCATCAACAGAAAAGCCCAGAATGTTCTGAGGAACTACTATTTATTACCTCAGACAGGAGCTGGCTTAAGGCCTGTAGCTGGGCAGATCAGAATAGTTACATTTTGAAGAGAAAGAGCTATTAACCCTGTCATAACCAAAAAGGTTCCAGCAACTCATAAACAACAGGTGCAGCCCTTAAAGGGACATCCACCATTTTTAATACAGCACTATGCAACATAAATACAGAGTGCAAAATGTACAATTTTGTGGCCCTTTCATAGGTCACTACAGTTCTCCCACTTTGAAAGATGAGAGAGGTGTTTAATTTTCATCATAGATATACTTCAACTATGAGAGACAGAATAGGGGGAAAGATTCCAGGAAATCACATGGTCTGATTTGTGAAGAATTTATTTGCAAATTATGGTGAAAAATAAGTATTTGGTCAATATGAAAAGTTCATCTCAATACAAGAACAGCGATCAAGGTTTTCTGTAAGGCTGGGAATACATGGCTCAATATTTGAGCCGTTCGAGATATCTTGGCAGCAGTTCGATGACGACATTGCGCTGCTGCCAAGCTGCCCCGTATTCTGGATCTATAACTTTAACTGTCCCCATCCAAAGTATAGGATATCGAGCAGGGTTTTCCAACATGTTTACGGCATACACGGGTCGATTTTTTTCACAGATTTTATCACAGATGAGCCCCGTGAATATGCACCTGTGTATTCCTTGTTTAAGTCTTTACAAGGTTGTCACACACTGTTGCTGTGAAGAAATCGACTGTGGGAGCAATTATTAGAAAATGGAAGACATACAAGACCACTGATAATCTCTGTCATAGTTGAGATGAACCTATGATGAAAATGACATGCCTCTCTCATATTTTTCATTTGGTGGCTGACTAAATAATTTTTTCCCCACTGTATATGGCTAAAGTTGTTTACAGGTTTGCAGTGAGGTAAAGGAAAGAAACATAAAGCAGGAATAGTATCATTGGTATCATAGACTTAACTGCTAAAGTTTTATTTTCCTTATTTTTATGTAAATTAATTTTGATACTCCCCATTCTTTCTGTACAATCATTTTGTATATGCAAAACTATAATTGAGTCAACTAAAGCCCCCCATACACCTTACACCTTTCCATACAATTTCTGTACAATCAACTTTTGTTCTACCAAAACCATGTTATATGAGGAGCTTTCTAATCACTATGTATTCTATCAGGGAGGACACTATACTACAAAGCTATTGGTAGATCTAATGGGAATTGTATGGATCGATCTTAAGGTGTATGGGGGGCTTAAGATGTGAAAATGATCAATATGTTATCAAAATGCTTGACTAGCATCAATAATTCATAACATTATAAAACCTCTGACTGTATGGTATGTTTTCCTTGCAGTTGCAGTTCAGAGCTACCCAATTATTTCTTATTTGATATTTGCAAGTGAAAATGAGAATCAGTGGATGTGGTAACAGGCTGGAAGTCAGTTGTGTGTAGGAAATGGTCACTATTATAATTAGAGTTTTATCTCTGTTGACACTGAAGGGAAGTTTGATATACTGTAGATAAAACCAATGGCTTTTTATGCTGACCATTTCACTTGCAATTGCAAAACCTTGATAGACTTTGGTCTTTGGTCCTTATCAATATGGTGCACACACAACAATTACCATCACATTTCCTCATTCCCAATCCTGCAATTTTGCAGCAATTTTGTAGCGCAGGGGCATCTTCTGGTCTTAAAAATGATTAGGAAAGGGACCTAGACCCAATAACAGATCGATATCTATGAAACAGTCTGACAGACTGACCCAACTTTGCACACTGCACAGAGCATGTTTGAACCATTCAGGTGTTTCCCATATGTAATGTTGCAGGTACAATTTATCATCTTTCGTTGTCCTGCCATAAATTTTAAGTCTTTTTCACTTTCTGTATAATGTCATGGGCTCTTGGATAGTGCTGACCATTTTACTTGCAATTGCAAAACCTTAATAGACTTTGGTCTTTGGTCCTTATCAATATTGCGACCACACAACAATTAACATCACATTTCCTCATTCCCAATCCTGTAATTTTGCTGCAATTTATTGCTTTTTGTTCTATGATCTTTTTAAAGTAATAGTCAATCATGAAGTCCAAATACACTATTGTCCAGATTAGAAGGAAATGATGGAAGGACAAACATTGGGAATATTGGAAATTGGGAGAATGCGTTCCAAATAAATTTTCTGCATTCAGATTTTATTGATTAAAAAGCACATGGAGATACATTTGCCATATAAAGAGTGGACTTTTAGGGATTCCAATGGACCAATGACTTGTGGAAGAAAGAAGAAGGTGAGAGTACCAGAGTAGTGCAAGATATATAGCATTGTACCTCTGAAGATACCTTGACAAGTTATTTACATCCTTCTTTTTATCCTTTATATCCTTATGGGTTCAAGAAGGTTTCATAAGCCACGTTCATACATAAATATAATATATAATATATTGTAAATATGGACAAGAACAAATAGCAAGCCTAGCAACATTCAAACACAGGCAGGCTCAGTCCCAGGTCACCAAGGTTAGCAATTTTCACAGCTAGTAAAACCAAGCACATTAGAAGACTAATGGCTACAGTGGGCATCGGACTGAGGGGCATCCAATAGGCTGTGGCCTACATGTGTTTCACTGCTGGCAGAAGCCATGCTGGGCTGGCGGACTAGTAAGTACTTTATATGTACTATGGTTTTTTGGCATGTTGGTAAATTGCTTGTCTGTATTTTTCACAAGGTTTAGGTTTTACGCTGCATTAGAAAATTAACATCTTCTCTACGCTAAAAAAATTCACACAATTAGGAATTAGCCTGGGAAAGTTTACATACTTGTTATAGTTACCTGATTTCCAGGAGGAAGGAGACAATTGTTGCTCCCCTTTCTCTTTTTTAGAGCAAATGGGATTAGGGGTTGGAGGATTAAGTAGTTATGTTCCAAGAAATGAGATTGTAGAAAAGTTAATGTAAAAGATACTCACTAAAATCTGCCCATGAGATAGATAAGCCTTTGAGCTAGAGCTAGAGGCAAAGCACTGCTGCCTCATCCAGCTCAGCCGATGCTTTCAATGGGGACCCCAGGTCCCCATGCAAAGCAATGGACATTGACCGTAATTTACAGTCATGTCTGATAACTCTGTCTTCGAGTGGGATTGATTGATTACGCTCAATGACAGGGATGGCCGCAATAGATATGCACCAGATAGATGGCCATGAGCGAGCACAGCTTTAACTTCTACCAGTTAAAACATTTTTGCAGTGGACTTTGGAGTAAAGGGGTAAGGGGTATCGGTCAGCAATACATTTAACTAAAGTAAAAGTATCTCAAGTAATGTCTTTTCAAAAGCACACCGTTGTTTGATATGATTATACTACAGGGCTAAGAGGGTAGTGTGACCCAGCCTTCCAACGTTGTTTCCTTTGTGACTCAATAAAGTTGTCCATATACGCATAGATTTTTGCACAATAGACGATAGATTTGATCAGGATGTTCGATATTTGATGGAATATCGATTGTGCCTATATTGAATGTATACACTCTATTGAAATTTGGTTTGAATGTACTGGAACGAAATATCATTCACAGCATAAAGACCGTAAAATACAGTAATTTTCAGTCCTAGTGACTGACCTATACCAATTCCCTATTTTCACTGTGTATCTGCCTTTGTTTTGCACAACATGCTGGTATGAACAGACCTATTGGTTGCTAAATGACGGAGGTATGGTATTGTCCATTGCTTAATGGAAATGGATGTACATAGGTGTGACTGTGGCCTTTATCTATGCTTGTTATTGGGTACTTTGTCTCCATACCTTCCCCGATATGACCAGTTTGTCCACAATTTCTTGTTGGCTTCCCATTGTAGACTCACTCATTGGCAGTTTTCTCTCCTTTGATAGATATCACTTATATTCTTGTTCTGGAGAAAACCCAAACAGCTGCATCTCATGGAAATGATGAGCGAGCATATTTACTATAGCAGTTTATGGAAAGTAAAAATGTATCCCTGTAATATGTTTAGAGTTTACATTGACAACATGAGAAATGTTCAGAGATTTGGAGGCTTTTCTTAACTTTGTTGTATTTTATTCCAGAAATACTTTACAGTCTTTGCTGAGTCAGCTGTATTGTCGGTAACACACATCACACAATATCCCTGAGCCTTGCTGTTCAGTTAAGTGAGTTACATGCTGCTGTGGACTGATGTGAACAGAGTGCGACTGACTTTGATGTCATTTTACTAGAAAGAATACAGACTAAACCTGGCATTAATTACAACTCCTTTGTCTTACTGGATTATCATAAAGAAAATAAGAAAAACATGACACGGAAATCTTTAATACTTCATCCACCTTGCTGCCGACGGTGCAGTTTGTATCTGGGAGGGAAAGAGAACTTAAAGCATTGTAAGGGATACGTCATGTTCACATCAAGGAAAGGAGGAGAAGCTCCTTGACAACTGTACACAATAGGAACACATTGCAAACTGGCAGAAAAAGTCATAGATAGAAGACTCTATACATGAGGTTATAATACATATACAAATAATACACGTTCCTTTCCATAGTGTGAGACAGCCAACTTATCACAAGGGGGTACATTTATTACCTTTTATTTTCCAACAAGACATAGTTTAGATTGTTTAATTTTTTTGTTACCTTAGTTGTATTTCTGGGTCTCTAAACCTACAAAAAACAAATCAACGGTACTGCACATAACTACATTAACAGTTTTAAAATGAGCCTATTAGCCTCAAAGTGTTTGGACACTTAAGGATTCTCTTTTTATGTTTGACATGATGAATTTTGAAGAATGGAGGTTGTCCTATCCTTGAAGATTGGGGTGGATTAAAACAGATTATTGCTGTTGCGATGCCTGAAATTAGAGGACCAAATTTTTTTTGGGGGGGGGGGGGGGGGGGGTATATGTGTGTGCACAGAATGGGGCTAAACACATAGTGAAATTTTTTTGGGTGATGGAGTAAAAAGTTATATTTTTTAAAAAGCACCTTCTTTAAAGCCCCCCATACACGTCTAGATTTTCTGTTCAATCAACTCTTAAAAAAGAATCCATATTTAGGGTCAGGGAAAATTGGTGATTGATTGTATGTTTTTCAAACTGTGTAACAAATATTTGATCAACTTTTTTAGGATCCATGAAAAGTGTTAATGCATTTCAATACAACCAATTAAATTTTCAAACACGTCCAATATCTTTTCAATAAATTTTTTCCCAATTTTTAATGGTTTAATTAGCCATAAACATGCCGATAAAAGATGGCTAAAATTAAATCAACTGTAGGGTACGTTGCGATTTCTGCTTCTCGCCGTCGGTTCAGGTTAAAAAAATAGGGCCGCTAATAGGCATGTGCCCACTACATGGACAAGATCCCTGTCGCCCCACTTCTCGGCCGGCCAGAGATCGATCATGTCGGAAAAAATCTCTAGGCCGATGGGAGCCAAAGATTGCCATAAGACGCTTACAAATGAAGCGGCGGCTTAATTACAGATTATGCGGAACAACAAAAGGTGCCCAGCCATTGAAGGAGAACCCAAAGAATGCAATGGGAGGTAAAATGATGAACGTCATAACGTTAGCCTCAGAAAGATATCGGCGGCAGTAGTCGGGTGTAGTAAGTAGGTAAGTCGCCATGTGTATGGCTAGCATTAGGTTGATCTAAACCATGTGGGGCTATACTCAAGATTTTCAATCAATCAAAAAAAATTGATTCAATTAAGTTGATTGGATGAAAAATCTAGACGTGTATGGGGGCCTTAAGTGTATGGACACTGATGGGTGTCCTTCTTTATCTGAAAAACAAGACTTGGTTTGCACCTTCATGTTTGAAAAAGAAACCACATGAGAAACACATGAGACTTACAGAAAGTATTTTTTATAATTTTTTTTAAACTGGATATTGTAACACTTTATTAACATTATAAAAATATACAAAATAGGCAAAGACACCAATAAAACTTTGGACCTATGTGTGATGTGCAAGCCTGGGTCACTATTCCGATCAATTTGCTGCATTTTAAACTTTTCTAAATGCACGGCAGAGTACATATTTGCTGTGCTAAAAAACCTGCAAACTGAAAACACCAAACAACTCATATTAACTGTCTGCATTTCGTGATGCGGTTTGACAACAGAGCCCTCAATTAAATAAACTAAAGCACCTTGCCTGGTGCAAATACATATCTGTTTACGATGTTAGCTTTATATAGATTTTTGTCCATCATTTACAGAAGTTGCTGTGGTTTCCACACCTTTACCACGCTGCATAGCCAGACACTTACATTTATTTTCTGGTTCAGCAATATATTTTCCATTGCCACTTTTCCACTCCCATCTTGTTTTACAAGTAATCTAGCAACTAGTAAAAATAAGCCAAAAGGCAGCAGAATGACATTTGTGACTGCTAAAGCCCCCCATACAACTTTAGATCGCTCCATACAATTTCCATTAGATCTACCAACAAGTATGTAGTATAGTGTCATCCCTATAAGAATACATAGTGATTGGAAGGTTTAGAAAGGTCCTCATATTACATGGTTTTGGTAGAACAAAAGATGATTGTACAGAAATTGTATGGTTAGATTGTAAGGTGTATTGGGGCAATTTCAAAGATAGCAGATCAACCACAATGGTGCTCAGCCCACCACTCCACCACATAGATATATGGAAGGCTAGCCATGCATACAGATGTGGGGGAGAGAAACCAAGAGTCAGATCAGAAGATCCACACAATCACCTGCATGACAAATGTGACTCACTGAAAATGACAACCGCTTCATTAATACGTGACTAATTAAAAGGTCATTACAGCAAAGTATTAAATGGATATAAACCGTCTATGTCCTTAAGCACCTAGATTTGATTGCCTATATATAGCACAGTCCACAAACACTTTTTAGTCCAGAGGAAGTGAGTGAGGTCACCCAACTCTCACACACCACCTCTCCCCCAAAATAACTATCTTTTTAAATTTACTTAGGTGTTTACTTGTATTTGGACTGTACCTCTTATTCAAACTAGAAGAATACTTTGTTGATCAGACAGTCTACCTACAGTATATACAAATAAATAAAACCAACCAGGTATATAGTAATTATAGGTATCCCTTGGTGCTGATACTAACTACCTCTTTGAAATACAGAGATAAGATGAAAATTCACCTATATTTATTCAATCATATGTGAAAGAATAAAAGCACAATTATAGAAAAAAAACTTTCTTTTTGGTAATTCTTAGTACAGGAGGAAGATAAAGAAACTAAAGATGGTTGTGACATTTCAACTTAGTTGTGCTCACCCTCCGAGTTAATTGGCTACAGTCTGACAGGAATCGCGTGGTGACGTCTATGGCCGGCTTAACTTGACTTAAGGCCTCAATACATATTACAATCTTACCATACAATGTCTGAACAATCCACTTTTGCTCTACCAAAACCATGTAATATGAGGACCTTTCTAATTCTTCCAATCACTATGTATTCTATCACGGAGGACCTGGCACTACATAGTTGTTGGTAGAGCTAAAGGAAATTGTATGTAGTGATCTTAAAGCGGACCTACCATGTTGTAGGTCACTTTCCACTATCAGGCTGCCGATAGCTACTGCAAAAATTTTAAATCTGAAAGCAGCAGGGGCCAGTTTTCCGAGGTAGCCCCTCCCACATTGTGACATCATGGCTGGGCGCTTGTCATAGCTGAAAGGGCCCTTGGGAAATCATCCCAGCTTCTCTGCAGCCCCATAATGCACTGCTCTGCCTGTCCTCTGTGACGTCACTGTCACAGCCGATGTACTTCTGTCTGTCCCCATATCACCTCCACACTGATCCCCTTCACCACCACTTATCGTCTCCATCCTCTCCTTCTCTTTGTGCTTTCCCTGTCACCTAGTGTCATCTTCATCCTTCTTCACATCAAATCCCATCCCTCCCTGTCACCTAGTGTCATCCCCATCCTTCTGTTTCACGTCAGTCTCAATCTCTCCTGTCTCTTACAAGGTCATCCTTCAGCTTCACTCCTGTCTCCTATGCAAACTGCAACACACATATGCAGCACATGGATCTCCTGAAGGACCAGAACTGTCCTCCCATACCAAACCCTTTGGGATCGGTAAATATGTCTGCAGGGGAGGGGCACCTTAGTAATGTCCAACAGAATGGGCAGAAGTGGCTTCAGGTGCCAGTACTTAAGATGGTGCCTTAGGGAATGAGGAAGTGAAGATAAGTAAATAAGTACCTT
This sequence comes from Ptychadena robeensis, assembly GCA_036250615.1. Taxonomy (NCBI): domain Eukaryota; kingdom Metazoa; phylum Chordata; class Amphibia; order Anura; family Ptychadenidae; genus Ptychadena; species Ptychadena robeensis. The sequence goes on along the minus strand of CM070033.1, from coordinate 47,115,202 downwards.
ATTTTTTTTTCCTGTGTAGCAGTTCTCACAGATGTATACTGCTAAAAGGTGAGTATAATGTCCATGTAATGTAGGTGGGGGATTTTTTATTTTGGGTTTACAACCGCCTTAAGGTTTATGGGGGCTTTCATTTATGCAAAAGCTACATGGGCTGGAGCAATTATTTTTTTTACTTTCCACAACAGTTCTCACTATCTCCAGCAATTTTGGCGATGATACCATGTTTAGGGGCTTTGGGCTTTGCAAATAACTCACCAAGTAAGCTAGTCAACATTTTGTGGCCATCTCTAATTCAAAACACAATATTTATTAATTGGTTTAATACTGAATACCTTCAGTTCTAAACTTGTGCTCGTGTCAGCGAGAGGAGTAATACTTCTCTACTAAAAGGAAACAAAAAAAGTTATGGAAAGAGTTGAGCTTAAAGACACTTTTTAAAGCTTTAATACATATGAACTGTTACTAAGTATTTCATCTACCACTCACTCACTCACTGACAATCAATTAAGATTACAATCATTTTGCAATTGTATCTCATTAAATTATCATTAGATACAATAATGTTGACAGATTTCTGCAATCAGTTCAACATTTCTGTTGATTGATTGTCTGCTTGATGAATAATATTAGTATACATTCAGTTCCAAATCCTTATTTAGGAGTTCTCACATTGAGTGGGATATATAAAATCATTTACCGTTTACACTGCATGCGTTGTGTTTTTAAAAAATGCATTGTTTCCGCATGCGTTTTTTAAAACGCCCTGCTGTATGCATTTTTTATAAATTTTCCATTGATTTGTTCAAAAACCCAACGCAGATGTAATGTAAAAATGCATGCATTTTTGTATATATGGAGAAATGCATGCCTAAAACGCATATAGTGTGAATGGGCCCTCAATTTCAAGACACACTTGGTGAACTTAATGGGCCTTTGACTTTAATTCTGTTTTAGGACCTACCTTATACACTTCTGTAAGGTTCAGGAATCAACTCAAAGATATGAGCCAACTGTTAACGAACAAAACTTTATTTCCGGCGACCCAACAGGGGAGCGCCAGTAAAACTTTTAAGCAAGCGGGTGAAATGTCCAACAATAAAGGGTGACCCCAATAGTCCCAGAGTACCCAAACAGTTCAATCTGCTGCACCCACCTGGGGCCGGGGGAAGTAAGGCCAAAATTGACCGGTACTTGTGTAGTAACAGGGAGACTTCCACATTGTGGCAGGGACATGATGATTCGGAATTTTCCAGCGGCCTTGGTGGTTCTACATGTGGCGTGCACTTCCAGTCACCCCACTGAAGCCTTGGTAAGTGTAGGAATTGGATGTGGCAGATTAGACACATAACTGGGGATTTCAGGAACAGTGCTTGCCGGCTGCCCACATGCCAGACCAAACTGAGGCAGGTTTAGAGTTTCAGGTTGGATAGCGTGCCCAGTTACCTCCACTCCATCAGAGCTGGTGCAGGTGGGCGGGCCCTCCCCTAAAGTACCCAGGAGGAACTCAGGAGGATCATGGTCTGGAAAATTAAAGGGGACATTACTCTGCATTGTATGTGGCACTTCACTATACTTCTTCAATAGCCTTAAAAAAATATGATCCAACTTTATTTAGACTCCTCTGTACAAAGTACTGAGAAACCCAACTCTCCTGCTGTGCTACATGACAGGGCCCTTCAGACATTTATTCTCAATAGGGACATGGACTAACATACATCCTACCTATTCCATCCTATATTTGTATCTTTTATGAGCAAGATCTTTTTTGCAAAATCTTTCTTTGTTACCAAATTTCAAGAAACTGACTTTAAAATTTGAAACACCCCATTTCACAATCAATATGTTTTACACACGTCTTCTACACCAGTGCAGATGATGTGACTAAGAACATCAAAGGGTATGGTGCCCCAAATTGCTATTTAAAAAAACGGCAAACAGAGTGTAATGATGAAAACAGTCACTCCTTGTACCGACAGTACAATGTATACTGACAAAGTAAATAAAAACATGTTTTTTTGGTTGTGCCCTGAACCTTTCGGGGAAAGGACAAGACATATAGAAGGCTTGCATAACGACTCTCCCGTTTCAGACATATAAGATTTCTCTACTTGTCAATCCCATATAAACCAGTAAGTCATGTGTTCCTCTCAAGTGGAGAAACAATTCTTCTATCTTATATGACTACTGTACTTGCTATTTAATATTTGTTTCTGACTTTTTTGTGCCATTATTGACTTGACTTGCTTCCATATGTCCCCACTTTAATGATCTGCCGTGATTACAAGATGTCCTGTCCTATCCCCCCAATTCATGCCTGCAGATGCTTTTAATCGTTGGAGACCACGGGAGATTGATAGGTGCTAGCGATCTCTCACAATTAAAATCGTGATACGGAGATCACTAACTCCTGCAGGCAGTGGGGGTGGGACAGGACATCTTGCCTATCCGCGGGCATATCTATGGCGATCAGCCACGTCCACCCAGGTTCCACGATCCAAAACGCAGTGACCCGTGTTCTAGATCGTGGCATCTGTGGGGATGAGCCCCATCAAAAAGATGGCTGTGATACATAAGTGGGGACACTGGTTCTGACTGTTGTCCTACATGTTGTCTACTTATATAGACATACCGCATATTACTCTATTTGTATACAGGGAGTGCAGAATTATTAGGCAAATTAGTATTTTGACCACATCATCCTCTTTATGCATGTTGTCTTACTCCAAGCTGTATAGGCTCGAAAGCCTACTACCAATTAAGCATATTAGGTGATGTGCATCTCTGTAATGAAAAGGGGTGTGGTCTAATGACATCAACACCCTATATTAGGTGTGCATAATTATTAGGCAACTTCCTTTCCTTTGGCAAAATGGGTCAAAAGAAGGACTTGACAGGCTTAGAAAAGTCAAAAATAGTGAGATATCTTGCAGAGGGATGCAGCACTCTTAAAATTGCAAAGCTTCTGAAGCGTGATCATCGAACAATCAAGCGTTTCATTCAAAATAGTCAACAGTCAAGAAGTGTGTGGAACAACAAAGGCGCAAAAAAACTGCCCAGGAACTGAGAAAAGTCAAGCGTGCAGCTGCCAAGATGCCACTTGCCACCAG
>CM070033.1:47095983-47108313 GCA_036250615.1 Ptychadena robeensis | reverse complement strand
AATACTCTATATAATATATAATACTCTATAAAAATATATATAATTATAATCGCCTCACAATTACCTTTAGAATGAATGGTCACATTTATGCATTGCGAATATATATTCGCAATCCATGGCCATAAGCATCCCAATGAAGAATATGGCGAATATTCAAAATTGCTAATATCCGCATATGTGAAATTTGTGAATTCTCGAATAGCCGTTATTTGCAATTCGAATATTCAAGCTCAACACTATAGAGGAGCACAAGTTCTCTCACATTCACCAGCTCCATGATGGAGGGGTGGAAGAGGATTCCAGTGGCAACCAGTGACCTCCATGCCCAAGAGAGAGAAAGTCAGTGCTGTACAATAATATTGACACTTTGGGCACAATTTTCAGGTTTTCACGATATATGCACTATTGATACTAAAGGTTTAGACATTAATGGCTGCGTGTTGAGTTATTTTGAAAGGACAGAAAATGGACACTGTTTTCTAAGCTGTACACTGGCTGCTTTACATTGTATCAAAGTGTCATATCTTCAGTGCTGTCCCATGAAAAGATATTGTAAACTATTTACCACAATGTCCCAGGTGTGTTCATACTGTATATCTGCAACTGAAGTTGGTAACCAGGTCTACATTATGTGAACACTGCCTTAAAAAAAGATCTGTCTTTCTATCTTTATGGCCACCCTATCTTAAGCTTGAAATTTCCGTTCGATCGACTTAAGGTCCCCATACACTGGTCAGATTCCCAGCGGATTCCGGGATGATCGATTCCGGGCGCGTGCATGCGAAGCGATCGTCCTGGAATCGCGTGAAGCCCACCTTGTCCGATCGATCGCGTCCGATTGATCAGTGGCCCAGAATCGGATCCGACAGAGAACCAACATGTTGGTCTTTCTGATCCGATTCAGCACACATCAGGGGGAGTTGCCATTTGTGAAGTAAGCGATCGGACACGGATTTACAATCGTTTTATGGGCCTACTATGGAGCACATGTTGTAGATTGTACACATAAACAGGCAAATCCTAGCTTTCTCTGTTCACCTGACCTGAAATAATGTTGATGTGCTCAAAGGCTGTGCTGTTTATGTGTGTGTCATATCAGCTTAGGATTTGGGAGTAGGTCAGATAGTCTAAACACTGCTCTGACCCTAGGAGAGATTTGCAGTGTAGGAGGAATTGTCTGTGGATGACCTAGGCATTTAAGCTAGCCACACATGGTTCAATTTTGGTTCAATAGATGCTCGATTAGATCGAGGAATTCAATCGTCTAATCGAAAATCGATCTTAATCGCATTAACATACACCCCACATTGAGTTTGCGATTGTGGTGAGATTTCAATTCCAAAATATTACTAAAATCGTCGATTTTGGTATTAAAACTTTTGAATTCCAGATTGAAGTGGTCTATGTTATGTATATCTAATCTAATCGATCCAGGAGAAACACCACAAACATCGACGATTATTAAACGATTTTGGCACAATCGACGATGATTTTCCAACACGTCCGATCAAAATTCGATTTGATTTTCTGCCTTCATCGAACAATTATTGTCGATCGTACCATGTGGGCATTTCTCGATTTTCGTTCAATCGATGAAAAAATTCATCTAATCGAGCATCGATTGAACCAAAATCGAACCGTGTGTGGCTAGCTTTATTCCTGTGGTCTCATCTGAACACAAGGAACAGAGTTCATATTTGTGAATCTTTCCTTCCCTAGCCATAACTAGAGTTCACAGGACAGCATAGCAAAATGTTTGCTAGGACCCCTCTCAGGTGCCTACAATGTGCTCCTATTTATACCTACATAACTCTGGTTTCTGACTGAAGCAGACCCCATACCACTGTGGTTTTCTATAACACTAGTAGTGACTGTAAGGGCTTGTTTCCACTAGCGCGGAAGCCCCCGGTTGACTACAGGGCGGACGAAACTGCGCCCATGTAGTTGAATGGGCTAGTCCCCGGCCGCCGCCTAAAAACTCGGTTGAGCTTTTAGGCGGCGGTCCGCGCTATTCCGCGGCCGCCCAGCACTGACCACGGCCATAGAGGTGAATGGCCCCAGCTAACAACCGCATAAGATGCGGTTCTTAGCGGGGGATTCGTCTGCAATCGCGTGGCCGGCAGCCGCACAAGTGGAAACAAGCCCTAATTAAAAAAATTACAGATTGTAACCAGGCAATATGAATTACATAGAGACAGTGCTACATTAATGTAAAATTCTCAATAACCGGGTCAGCAATTTTAAATTTTTTTTATAGCTATAGCACTTTTAATAGCTTGATATATTGTATGGATGGGTGGGATCGTACCAGGTTTATGGATGGGATTGTACCAGGTTTACATACATAGATTCAGTCATTGAACAATTTATAATATCCAGCTTAAATTTATTTTTATGTTGCATATGCAAGGGAAAATGCTGCCTCTACAGGTCACCTCAAATGCCCTTTAACCTCCCTAGCGCACTGCTGAGGTCCAGATTTCTGTACCAAAAGTGCAGCACCATAGACTTTCAATGGTAATTTGTTCTTTATAGGTCGTAGGGCCTGTAACTCCCTTCCCCAAAATATGTCCGTTACAAGCGGTCCAACTAGACATCCTGACTATAAGTACATGGTTTGGAAACAAACAATTGTGTAAAAATAATTATTTTTTTTTGGTTTAAATAAAAATAATGAAATAAAACCCAACAAACAATTAGGACACACTAAAACTATGCTGCCTATGTTACTAAATATCGCCTAAATAAAAAGTCCTATCGGTGCCCCATACTGTTCCCCATTTGCAGACTTGTACTGCCGCAAATGGGCACATCTTTGGGGCATCCAGGGCATTTATTTTGGACGATATTTCATAACATAGGGGGAGTTTGGAAAGCAGTTTTCTTTCTACATCGAGAAAACTGCGTTTCACATTCATGCGTTTACTGTTCATATCTCCCCGCCGCACCTACCGCGAGTGACGTCATCACGTCAATCGGAGCCTTCGGGGGGGGGGGGGGGACGGGGGGTGGGGGTGGGCGGGGGGGTGGAGAGAGGAACAGGGAAGACACAGGCTGTCCGGGAGGAGTATGTCGCCAGCATGTCACAGGGGGACACGCTGTGAGTATTGTTCTCCCACACGCCCCATGTATTTCTACTGGACCTCATCGCAGTGCTGGCGATTATGTACCAGTTTGGACGCGCTGGACGAGGTGCTGTCCGATCCATAACGCTAGGGTGGGTTAATATACTTACTGGCAGCAAGCCTGACAACCTCGATTCAAAAAACCCAAGCTAAAGCATTCTCCCATTTCGGAGTAACATGGACCTCCAGCCCATTGGCAGAAATTCTTGTTTTACGTTTTGGAAAAAAATCACTTGGCTTGTTTCCACGTAAGCGAACGGCCGCGATCACCCACGATTTTAACCATGGGGCGGTGATCGCGGCCAATCGCACCCATTAATTTCAATAGGGTAAATTCTACATCCGCGATCGGCCATGGCTTACCGCTTTTTAGATCGCGGACCATGGGCCGTTGCCGCTGATCACGCCTATAGACATGAATGGGAGCAGTGTCTCACTGAATTGCCATGCAATTCTGTCTGCCCAAACCACCTCCAGAAAAACACTTCCAAAAATGCGCCCAAATCACGCCCGATCGTGCCCAATCGCTAGTAAGAAATATCACTGCACCGTAATTAGAATTGCAGGTGATCGCCCTTAGGCTGGGCCACCACTCTCCCTGTGCTAGTAACCATGACTGTTATGGCACACTTTCATTCCACTGAAATCATGAGAAAAGTGTTTCCTGCCACTGCATAATATTGTGGTGCTTATGCTTCTAATGCAGAAAAGTAATTTATGGTTCTGGTACTGATTAAGAGCTCAAGGCAAGGGTGGGCAACTTCGCTTTTAGAGATATTTGCACTTTGATGTAATATAGTACATAGGTAGTAAGTCTGAGGCATATGTCTCCTCTGGCCTCTAGTTAAAGTAGCAAAAGCCTAACCAATATTTAATATAATTTTATTTAGAATACTATATCACTTTTTTCCTTTGTCCTCCAAACAGCACTTCCCATGTACTTCTTCCATAGTGCAAATATATATAAAAGTAAGTATATAGGAAAGCACAAATATAATACATACAATCATCATACAAGCAGGCTCCCTCATACAGGCCTTAGTCCAACCTGTTATACACAAAATACACTAGCAACTAGAAAGAACTACCGTAACATTAGTATTAATTTGGTATGAATGATTATGGTGAAGTATTCTATAATTAACACTAGAGTATCAGGCAGCAGGGTGTTGGATTGGCTATAGAATGCCAGTGATTAGGGTACTTATCCTCTATCTTGTAGCCCTTTATCACACTCCACATGCTGTCTTCATGAAAGCCTGCTAGTGCAAAAACAACAAATGACAAGGGAAACTCTTTATCCTATAGAGAGCAGAAGTCAAAGGCCTTGTATTGAAGTTATATGTCTTTCAACACTACTGCCAGCACTTTCCCCTTTTTTCTTTTTTTTTTCTGATCTACACATAGTAATAGACTGGTACATAATACCATAAGTGTCATGGGATAGTCTGTACAAAATTAGTTCATCAATCAAGATCTGTTTTATATATATAACATATGTATATGGCCTTTTCAGCCTCTGTGCTTACTTTAAGATACTTTATTTTTGATCAATACTTCTATAAGTTTTTATTTTTCAGTTGTATTTTGTATTGTCTTCCTCAATAATCTAGAAGACATCTCACAGTATAAATAACCCTGTTATTATTATTGTTATTATTATTTTACTGCATCCCTTGTTAACCATACCCAGGTTTGCCCATTGCCTTCTAGATTGACAAACCTGCTTCACTTGTAAAAACCTTCCTTCATTGAGCTGCAGTGTCTGGGAGGTTTAGCTGATACACAAATATAAGAATAGAGAAGACTTGCTGTGTTTTATTTCTTGAAGACGTTTCACTAGTCATCAGATGACTAGCAAAACGTCATCAAGAAACAAAACACAGCAAGTCCATATACAATGACCTGGATGAATGAAAACCTTCACAGACAAGAATAGAGAAGGTAACGGAGGTTTGTGCATCACATCACTGGATTTGAGTTTTTTTTTTGTACTTTAACCTCCCTAGCCATAAGCTCGAAGCCAGTTCGGGCAAAAGGACGCTGCAACTATCAATGCGCCCAACCAGGGTCCCCATCCAAAGTATCAGTTGTCGAATCACAAATGGTGTATTTCGATTCGCAAAACGATTGACCATGGCGTCATTATGTCATCATACTGCAGTCAAATGTTCAAGAAACGCCTGCAGAGCATAGCGTCTGTGGCCGGTTTAACCTTCCTAGTGTTAGGCCCGAAGCAAGTGCAGTAGCAGTTTGATCGTGAATCAAACTGCGCCCATGCCGGAATTGGATGCAACCGCTGGACACAGAGAGAACTACAGAACTGCAGGCACACAGAGCCTTTCGGAAAGGCCGTGAACACGATTGTGCTAGCTTAATTGGTGTCAGTCAATTAATACCGGCATGGAGTTCATTCATTTAGATTTCTGCCCATTTACTGCGGCAGCTGACACATACTGTATATATATAAAACATTTCCATATATACAGTATGTACCGGCCTTAACTGACAGGCACACGAAAATAGATGTAAACCAAAGTTTCAAGTAGTATGTATGCTCTAATATTCAACCTATTTAACATTTTCATCTTATATACAGTGCTCACAAAAACCAAACCTGGTTATCCCACTTCAAAAGTCCTTATTCAAGCGCTTGCTGACAATTATGTCTACCACTTACTCACTATTGGGTGCAATGAGAACTCTGCATCACATTCTTCCAATGTTAATGGTTTAATACACAGGCAAGTTCCATCATTTTTTCCATCAGTAACTCCATAAACACCATTACAGGGATTGAAGCAGGCACTGTCTGCAAAGAAGATTTAGAAGATGCTATAGAAGCTACAGAAAATGAGTCAAAGAGCATGGAAGAAAAATGAAAACACATCATCAGTTATGCTATAACGTTCACTTATATTTTCACTATTAAAGGTCAAAAATACTATTTTCAAAAAGAGAAACATGGTAGCTGATTATAATACATACACATAGACCCATATGCATTGAAGCCAGATTTTTTCTGCTATAAGGTCCATCTCACCAGACTGTGGTGACTAACAATGGACCTTAAAGAGTTAAAAAGGGCGTACAAATGTACGCATGCTCACCAATATGTTTTGCAACCCTGCTTTGTAGTTGAGGATAAAAGTATACTTCCCCCATGGTAGTAAATATCTCTGTTTTTATCAACAGTGGGCCATACTGTCTCCACCTAGTTAAACAGACAATATGGTGGAAAAACAAGCAAAAGAAATAAACATTTCAAATGGTTAAATAATGTGCAACTGTGTATATCAAGGCAGGCAAATGCCAACAATATATACATTTATTTTAATTTACATTTTTTAGATATTTTCTTTAATTAAAAAAATAATATTGCTAATCCCATTAATAATAATTGACTAGATGCAGACGTTAAATAATGTTATCCTAGTGTTACGCCACTATTTTCGTTGTCAAGAAAGTCAATAAATCAAAGTTTTAATAGTGTTTTGGAAATGCCCAGTGAGGTCAGTGATGGATTGACCCCTTGACCTGTCACGGAGCCTTGACTGCTCTCCATTCCTGACTCCATTCTCTGATGTGAGTTTTCTTCAGTGTTGTCGCCTCACATGGACAGGATCAGAGACCCAGCACCATAAACAATACCTCTGTATAAAACTGGCATCCCACACCCCATACATTTAGTGTGTGCACAGGTTAAGATTAATGATGTTCGTGTGAAGGGTAATTGATGTTTTGCAGCCAGTTGTGGCATAGATGGACCAGTCACTGTAGTACGTTGATGTATAAACAAGAGGCCTGTGTGGTCGAGAGGACATTGCATAAAACACTGACTTGTTCATTCAGTAAAACATCACAAACTTTAACAAGTCCCCAGCTCCTAGTCCAGCAGTTATACAGCCCCAGCCTGTTTGAGTTATCTATGACATTTTAGGAATAGGAAATGATGAGGGTGTAGAGGTCAAATCTCATGTGTGTTTAAAGGGGCTTTTTTTCTACAAATACACAGTCCATGTTATATAAGCTGTGTGTATGAACTGTATTTCCATGTTCCTGTATAAATAGTACTTTATCATTCATAATAGCAAACAGAACAATTTATCTACAAACTGGTATGTAACACCGACAATAAACAGTTAGTTGTTCTGGGTTGAACTCCAAGCAATCTGTCAGAAAACGTAGTTAAAAATGCATACATACATCTTTATACATTAAAGATAATAATAATAGTAATGTGTCTTTGGAGAGTGAAGGGCAACCAGAATGGTTTTATGGTTTTTTTGAAAACCCATAAAGACATGGGGTGAAAGTTCAAACTTCTTGCAGATAGCTGCCTGTTCAACCATGCTGTCTTAATAACTAACACAAATATCTAAACAGATTCAGATACACCATCTAGTTTAAATTAAATTACATTTTGAATCCATTTATGCATGGAATTCTGATTTAAGTCCCCTATACACCTTTAGATTCCTCCATACAATTTCCATGAGACCTACCAACAACTATGTAGTATAGTGACCTCCCTGATAGAATACATAGTGATTGGAAGGTGTAGAAAGGTCCTCATATTACATGGTTTTGGTAGAAGAAAAGTTGGTTGTACAAAAATTGCATGGTAATTGTATGTGGTGTATGAGGGGCTTTACACTGCATGGAGACCCCAAACATTTTTTTTAAATAACACATTTTTATTCGTAGACAAAAACAAAAGACATATCTTGAGGAACACAGTCCACATCTTCTCATACTCGGCTGAGATCTGGTAGTGAGACGGTACATAAACAAGCTACAAATTGTTACACAGCAAAATGAGCATATAACATAAAGGCAGTGTTACAATCAAAGCCATGTAAATAATCATGAGTAAAGTTAACATTTGGGCTGCTCCTCTAGACAGAACTCCAAGGGAGCAAAATGCTATGGGAGAGAGAGAGAAGACAGGTAAGATGAGAAAGTGGGCAAAGGAGGTAGGAGGGAAAAAAGGGATAATGGAGAGAGAACAGGAGGTAGGCCAGAAGTCAAGGACAACATGAGCTGGGTCTCATGAATACACACTGGTGTTCCTCAGTAGGTGCTTGTTATTATGAGGATACTTGATTGGTGAACTCTTTGGATTCTAGAAAAATAATCCATGGTGCCCAGGTTGTAGTGAATTGTTGATGTACGTGTGCTATTAAACTTTCTATCTATCTGAGTAATTCAAGTTTCGCAAGCCAGGTGAGTATAGTGGGTGGGTCCAGAGTTTTCCACACACTTGGTAATATAGTTGAAGCAGGTATTAGAAAAAAATTTGAGAAGTTTCTTTCCAGAGGTTTATCGGGAACAGAGATAGTAGCTCTCGAGGGTTTTCAGTAAGGAGGATTTCATGGCCGTGTTTAACCGCTATGCAGTAATTTCTCTCCGCCTGTGTTTAGGCGAGATTTTCTTCATATCCTTATAGATGTAACAGGAAATGCAATTCCTCTAAATCAGTGGTTCTCAACCTTTTTAGATCTGCGACCCTGGAAGTGACATCACAAAGCGTCACTTCCTGTATATGGAACGAGGAAGTGCTCTATGATGTCACTTCTGGCACAATCAGGTATAATGTCCCGTCCCCAAATTACACACTGTTTGTGATGATATGCGGGGTGGGTAGTTAGGAGGGAGAGTAACGCACCATCAACCTACCAGCCCACATGCGGGCATCAGCTTTCAGGGAACGTGGCGGCCCCTGTGACATGGTCATTCGAACCACTGCTCTAAAGCAAACACATTTTCCATCCTGGAAAAATTACAATGATATGAAAATTTTGTATTCATGTAGCTTTGTCTGAAAAGCGACATAGCTAGTCTGTCTGTAATATCATTCTTTAGTTGGGAAAATCCAGCTCTTAAAATTTTTTTTTCTAAAGCAAACATGACTCTAAATCACATAAGTCACAATAATCAATAGTAGGCATGCCAGTATTGCTAAATCATTTTTAAATAATAAAATCTTTTTTTCCCATTAGTTATAAAAGCATCTGTTCCAAGCTTCTTCATGACCTGAGGCCAAGGCAATTCCCACATGGTCTCTGGCTCCTAGGACTATTGCAGGTGTTTTCCATTATTAGAGACTGTGGAGGGGATGATGTCGACAGCCACACAAACACTGAGATAAGAAGATCAAAAAGGCATTCCCACTGTGCTGTAATGCTAATTTGGAAGCAGAGCATAATGAGTAAATATGGCTGACTTCATGGACAAGAATAGTCACTCTGAACCATTAAAAAATAGGAAACACTTCAATTGTACTTATGTAACATAACAGTATTTTGGCTGATTTTAATCAATAATTGTTTTGGAGAGTTTTTTTTGTTTGAACATTCTTGGCGGTTTGCCCCAGCCTGAGCTGGGATTGGGCATACTTATCTATCTTTGGCGAGCCCGCAGCAATTCTGAATCGGGGGCGCCATAGACTTCCATGCAATGGAGGCTGCAACAGTTTTTCAAACCAACATTGCCAGTGTTATTGATGACACCGACGATGTGTAGAGAGGAGGAGGGGGAATCATATGTAACCAATTTTTGTGTCGCAACAAATATTTCAATAATTTTTAGCACAGCCAATTTTTTTTTTTAAACAAGTCCCATTCCATCACAAATCACAAAAGAGAAAAAATCCTCATTCAGGGCAGTGGGCTGAGCCATGAAAATTATTCCTTTACGCCCCATCAGCCACATGGACATCCAGAGCCGCTGGTGTACAGTGCAAATATAGCCTTTATGATACAGAGCCATTTATTCCAAACTGCATACACCTGTTTCAGGCTCATTGGCCATCATCAGTGCAGTGCATGGAAACCATGGCTCTATGGTGTGGGGCTTGGGAGCCGAACAGAAGAACTACCATGAAAGTTATGGTGAGTAGGGATTAAAGGAATCAAAAAAGCCCTCAACTCGAGCAGTGCATAGCACAATCAAGACTTCTTGTAAAAGGAAAATTATTTCCTGGATGGGATGGAAATGGTTTCCTACACAACGGGTGCGCTCAACAATAAGTGATAAAAACCAAACAGAAATTCGAACGAGATAGGTATTTTTATCAATTTGTATGTGATGGTACTATGGAGCATGCGCACAGATCTAAGTTAAGGAATCGATTGGTTTTAAATCGATTCCACTGTGTGAGCGATTTTAGACTGACAGTCCATACTTAAATCGAACAAGGCAATGAAATCGAAGATCCATTGTGCAAAAGTCGACTTGTGTATGGCTACCTTTATAATGGATATTCGAATTCGCAATATTTCGCAAACAATTTTACTAATATGCGATGCAAGGTGAAAGTCATTTTTGGTGTAGCAGTATACAGAATCTCTTACCATACAAATGTGTTTGCTGAAAACTTTTTTCGGAGTTCTACCTTAACATATAAATGAATATTTGACCCAAGATCTAATTCTGAATTGCAACAAATCATCTTCCAGGCAGAACAAGTACAAGCTGACCACAGCCTGCCCTGTCCCTTCTTGAGGCTGACACAAAAATGCTGTGCAAGAGGGTTTTACCGATTACCACACTCTTTCAGAATTTCTGTGTTCCTGAGCATGTGATATTTATCAAGTCCACAGTGAAAGAGGAAATAATCGTTCCTTACACATCAGCCAGTCCCTTTCCCACAGGCTCCTATATCTTCCCTCAGCACAATATGAGCTGCCTGACTCCAGGTCATAGGTTAGACATTTTTGTAACAAACAGGAGCTGACCTCATAAAGTGGATTTCTAAGAGGAATGATATTGGGTATTCAGTCTTCTGGAGACACAACCACCCAGCCTGCAGAACGGCACCCTGGAACACAGAAGAGATATGGAATTTGCTTGTTAATAACAAATGTATGGAAGAGTTGGCCGGAGAACACAGGAACCAGCTGCTAGAACGTGCTGCTAAACTTGGCTAGCACCAGTTGTCTGTCCCTTATGAACATATCTGAAATTTGAAACACTTAGGAATTCATAATATAAATACCTTTATTAAATACATGCTACAGCCTAATGTTTTGGGGTAATGAACATGGTACAGACAGTAGACATGAATGTCTATGGATAGAAGTTCATGTGCTCCTTGGCCTCAGCATAATATAAAGACATTTATTCTGTAGTGATACTTTTAGATCAGAAAGAAATATGTGTCACAAAGTACGGTAAATAATCTTTCCCTTATATGTAGGTATAATCGGTAAAGATCAGCATGTGAAGTGGAATAGTCAATTCTTCTATATTTAAAAAATACACCCCACTTTAACTAATATACCAGTATATATTAATTTGTTTATATGGGTAACTGCAATTTGTAAAATATCAGTACTATTCTCCTACCTGGGGTGTCAACAGAGGCTGTTCATCCTCGGAAAAACTGAATTCCAGTCGTTTTTCTTGCTTTGTGGAAAAAAAATATAAATTTAGTTAGAATACTATGCCTGTGTATATAAAAATAACAACTCAGGTTCAAAATAGGTTGCTAAGTTTGAAAGTACTAAAGAGCACCTAGAGATAGAAATCCTTACCGGTAGGGAAACATTCATGCCCCTCCTCTACCCTCTTCTCTCTACCCTGTGGCTGTACATGATACTGCCTCTATTAATCCCTGAAAGCTACATGGCGACTTCCACAGAAGAGAGCAGGGTAAGTAAAGACTTACGGTAGTAGTTTTGAACAATTGGGACTGCTAAAAGTATATAAAAATATTTAGGTGCAATTTCTAAGTGCAAAATCTTTAGTAAACTTACCTGAAATATTAAGTGAATGACTACTCTGTTGTTTTTTTATAATTGCCAGATATTGCTACGTGATGCATTGCTAAATACTTACTAGTATATTTTCTATGAGACCTATTATGTCCTGATAAAGTAATATTGTGCAATGTAACACATCATTAAAGGTCTTCATACATAGGTCGATACCCACTAAATCGATGACCACTCGATCACATGGTGGTTACGTAACGATGATTCCCAAACAATCAATCACTGTGAACACACAGTTGGTGTGTATATGGGACCCTAAGTCTGTATATGGGGAACCCACAGAGGTGGACTAATTATTAATAGTGATGGACTGAACTGTTCGCCGGCGAACTATTCGCGGCGAACATCGCATGTTCGCGTTCGCCACTTGTTCACGAACATATGGCGAGTTCGACCCGCCCCCTATCTTTTTTCATTGAAGAAACTTT
>CM070033.1:47057583-47068823 GCA_036250615.1 Ptychadena robeensis | reverse complement strand
TCTTCATACCTTGGTTGTAACAAGTGGGTATTTGAGTTGCTGATGTCTTTCTATCAGCTCGAACCGCTCTGCCCATTCTCCTCTGACTTCTGGCATCAGCAAGGCAAGCTCACTGGATGTTTTCCCTTTTTCGGACCGTTACAGGACCATTCTAGTTGTGCTAGATAGTTGTGTGTGACAATCCCAGAAGATCAGAAGTGTTTAAAATACAAAGGCCAGCCCGTCTGGCACCAACAACCATGCCACATTCAAAGCCACTTAAATCACCTTTCTTCCCCTTTCTGAAGTTTGGTTTGAACTTCAGCGGTTCGTCTTGACCATGTAAACATGCCTAAATGCATTAAGTTGCCACCATGTGGTTGGCTGATCAGTAATTTGCATCAACGAGCAGTTGGACAGGTGTGTCTAATAAAGTGGCTGGTGAGTGTAGATCTAAGTACATGACTACACTAGTGATGGGCTCCCTGCCATTGTAGTATATTTTGTCATTTTTTTGCCATTGACTATTTTTTTCCAGAGACTCCTATGTACTTCCTATGACTTACTGTGTATGTGTAAATAATATATATATATATACAGTATGTATTATTGGGTTATTATTTTGCGGTCCCATGACAGTATTGTAAGAACTGGATTCCATATTTTCCACTTGATGTGTTGTTTCTCTGCTCTGTACCCTGGACAGATGGTCCCAGAACATAACTCTAGCTATATCAATGGCCTTGGAATGGTGAATTCTCTAATCAGTAGGTTCCAGAACACATGTCCCTTAGCATGTGACATTGTGACATGCGGTACTTGAGTGGCTTTCCACAATTTATGGGAGATCCCTTTCTGTCACTCTGGCACCTCGGAAATGGCTCACACCACTACATCATCTGACCGCATATGCCTGTCTCATGTACGTCTGACTCTTTGAAATAACTGCCCAGCTCGCCCCCTACATCATCTGACACATAAGCTGTCACTATGGTGAAACCACACCAGGCGCTCTTATGTTTCAACAGCAGTGATTGCCACGCTTCCCAGCAACACTCAGCGTCAGGTGGGGAGGGATCGAGTGAAGGGAGTCGATCCAAAGCCACAAGACCCCGTGCTAATGAAGGGAGGGAGGTGTGTCGTGGTGGCTGCTTATTTCAGCTCAGATGTCCTGTGCATGTTCCAAAATTACTTTGTGTCTGGACATTTATGGTATGGGTTACTTGTGCTTTCTTTTTACAGTCAAGGACATTGCTATATCCAGACCAAAGAAATTATTCCTGCCCTGTACGCTTGCCAAACAGAAAATCCTAGCACAGGCCTAGTAATAAGATGGATCATCTGATGAGATTCTTTTATGACTGCTCTCTTTCCTCTTAAGTAGGGCTTTCCCATTTTCCTCTCGTACTAAATCTGTAGTTTGGAAGGATTGAGCAGGGATTTACTAAAGACTGTTATCTCACAAATTCAAATTAATGAGAAAACACTGCAAAATGCCGACCACATAAAGAGTTATTTACACTGATTAGTCAAGTTAGAGAGGAAAAGTTCATAAGCATAGATTACACAGAACTAAGCTGTGCATAAGTGTATGATTTCCATAACAATTGCCTGTGCTCATTGAATAGCTGTAAGATGGGCCTAGAAAGCATTAATTACACTTTTTACAGTAACGGATGTAAAAAGTGAAAATAAAATCTACCTAAACTGTAAGGTCGGTGTCCACCAGGGGGAAAAAGAAGCAGTGAACACTAAGCTTCACACATTATATCAGACAGAAAACTTTCTTTTTTTCACAACATTAAAGATATTGTTTTCGTGTGAGTGCGAGTCAGTAAACTCGTCAAGGCTACATTCATCTGACACCAGTTCAGCAGCGTCAAGCGGCTGTGACATGACGGCAAGGTCACTCGTACTGTAAGAGATGAGCCTGGATGAGGTCATTCTAGGGAGACGTGCACAGATGTTGGTACATTGCTGATATGAGTGCCCACAGAGAGTGATAAAAGTCAGCACAGTCTTCAAAGACTAAATCGAAATACTGTTTACAGACCATTGTATTATGTAATCAATACACGGTATGTTGAAGCCAAAGTAATGAAGGTAAATCATAGAAAAATAAAAGAATCAAATTATGAAAACTTGTTCAATCGACTGAAATTTTTAAATCATTGTGCAACAGATTCTGTGTTTGATTGGCTCAGTCAGATTCAGCAATTTGCATGCTAATGTCAAAATCTCTATTGTTGAGCACTCAAGTGCGCATTATGTCCAGAGGACCTGTTCGCAAGAAAATGCAAAAAATGTGCATGAAATAGATCATTGTAAAGCAGACCAATAACCAGGGGTGCACATAAGTGGTACTCTGGTACTCGTAAAGGGGCCAAAAACTAGCTATGCGTACCTGCATTATACTAACAACTTGGGGGCACTCCGTGTCTGGGCGGCCGTAGCTATAAGGTGCATCCGAGGAGTCTGGCTGTCAGCCATAGAGGAGAGATCAGTAGCCCAATTGACATCATGTATACACTACTGTAAAAGTAGATTTTTTTAGACTGGAAAAATTCTATTTATTCTAAATTCTATTTCTATCTGTTTTTATTGTTAAATGTATACAATTTATGTAGCTTTGATAACCTCAGGAAAACATTTATAACTATGAATGGCGGCAGTTACGTGTGTGAAATTGGGAATGTAAATTACTAATCCAAAACAAAAGAGTGGTTTTCTAAGGGTGTTGGAGATCTGGGGGTTGAATGTCACAGTAGGCATATGTATTGGTAAAATCTGAGAGAGAAAAGCACTCTTGGAATGTTTACAGTTGGAATATTACTATGAAAGGATGACATTTGGACTGCAGGTAATCTCAGGGGTTAGTTACTAACCCAGAAAAACTCAGGGTTGTACTACTGAGGTATGAGATCTGGGGGTTCAAACGTGTTATACTGTGAGAGTTACATGTGACCCAAAGCCAGCTGGTGACCTGTGGATGGAGACAGCTAATCGGAGGATCAATCAAGAACAGAGAGGTCCATCTGCAGCAGAATCCCCCATGTAGGAAGCAGTACCAAACATCCCAAACATACCAAAAAACCCTCTCCTGGTACTCATCTTTTTTTAATCATTAAAGTTTTTATTGGTATCAGTTACAGGGTGATACAGAAAAAACATCAGATTTTAAGTCATCTTCAAACAGAAATAAGTACTGAAAATCACATATTTAGATCCTTATCTTACTAAAGGTTGAGGAAGAAAAGGGGGAACAGAAAGTAAACATCAAACTTTTGCAAATTAAAGGGGTTCATCGGCAATGCATATATACTATATGTCTAACAGGTAGAGGAAGTAAATGTGTAGACCAACGATAAACTGAGAAGCGGCCATGACAAAAATAATATCAGCTTCAATTTATACCTGCACACATCTCGATTACCCCGACTTAAGTCATGTAACTTATAGAACCTGGAACTGAAGTCCAGTATAACTGGGGGGAAGGGGGAGAAGGAAGGATGACCCCATACTATGGGAAAGCAGTGCAAGAGCACAAGAGAGAAAGGTAGATAGGCAGTAGGGAGCTGATAGAGAATGTGTCAGGAAAGGGGTAACGGAAGAGAGGGGGAGAAGAGGGAGGGCAAGAGAGTGTAATGAGGTAGAGGGTGTAGACTTATGGTGGGGGGAGGAGGGGGGGATGGTACTCATCTGAGGAGCTCCCAAAAAAAGTTATGTGCCAATAATTATGTTTTCTGGTTGCTTTGCTCTAAGATACAGATGCTAATTTTCCTTTCCTGGTGCATCCAATGGCAGCAACTCTTTTTCATTAGTAAGCGCTATGATACCCCAGCAGAATAAAAATTGTATATTTAGCTTCTGGCGCATCCAATGGCAGCAAACCAATGGGAAAGTGGATGTCCGGTCTGATGGATGGTTCGATAATTGAGCGCATCCCACCTTGAGTGATCTATCGTGCTCCAAGGAAAGATCTGTTCCTCAACCACTTTGATATTAAGTTTGATTGTGCACATCCTGTGACAAAGGCTGTACCTGTATGTTGGCATGTGTTGCATCTCAATCTTTTTTGACATTCTTAGAGTTTATCATACATCTACATAAATTGAAACAAATATGGTTTACCATAAACCTCTAGTGTTCACAGGGAGCCCACATCCCAAACACAGTACAAGAAAAAGGATAATGGGTGGAGAGACCAGTTGTCCCGGTCTATCCACCCATCAGGATTTTTCCTTGCCAAGGCAAGGACGAGGGGACTTTTCCTGGGCACCCTCACTATAGACACATTACCTCTTGCAAGGATTTCATGTATACATATATACGATCAAAAGGCAAAGAGGTCACAAAAATAAATCCCACACAGGGGATAAATCATATGTTAAGAAAGTCCACAATAAAGTTCATACATCCGCTTGGGAGATTTTAGATTTATTCTTCAAGTTTAAAAAGGAGCACTCAGTGGTGATGCTGTTCATAATTGGCCAAGCCCCAAGTGTCCCGTTGGTCAATGTGCATTCGAGAATTCCGTTTCCAAGACACCTCAACACGCGTTTCACGATTTTCCTCAGGAGGTGTGGGTTAGAATCCTAAAATGATGTCCATAATGTGTGCTCGTCCGATTGGGGAGCTGCCTGGGAAGAACGAGGGGCCATTGTGAGGAACCACTGGAGAAGCGGTAAATGAGGGCGCAGTTTTCTTGAATGATAGTAGTAGATTCTAATTGAAATGTGCGGTTGGTTAGAAGTTTTTTCAGTATAGAGGTATCAGAGTATATCAAGATGGTTCAGGATGGCGTCCCTCAGTCCGGATTCCCCACGCTGATTTATCCCCTGTGTGGGATTTATTTTTGTGACCTCTTTGGCAAGGAAAAATCCTGATGGGTGGATAGACCGGGACCACTGGTCTCTCTGCCCATTATCCTTTTTCTTATACATCTACATAAATGACATAAGTTTCACAATGTGCACATGTAATGTGGTAAGAAATAGAATACTCTTTTTTGTTTTGTTTCAATATTTTTTAATTAATTTTATAGACAAAATAAGTGTGGTAAAATAATTTGAATATAGCTGTGTAATATATTTATTTTACAAGTAGAAGTTAATAATAAGGCCACACACCCCCGAGACCATGTCCATTCTGACCCCTTTTCTCCATCAAAGAGAATGTGTCTGAGCCCTTAACTTACAAGACTTAATTGACATCTAATGTTGGTATCACATGACACCTTTAGCAGTCTTGTGAAGTCTATTTCTTGACTAATCAGAGCTGTAGTGGTGGCACAAGAAGTAGCTAGCTATACAATAATAGCAGATGAGATGTGCTCACATATTCAGACCTCATATTAGTCAGCAGAGGCAGTGTTGTACTTTCACTATACCATGACTTCAAGGCAGCTGGTTAAATTCATCACACACCCAGTGCACATGACATTGTGTAATACGACAAGTACTTCAAGAGCTTGTGAGTTTTAACTCAATAGAAAGTCATATTGTTGTGGAAATGTTTAGCTAATACGTTAGCTGTTATATTCTCATATTCTTTTATATACTTTATATACTCTTATATATCTTGATACATGCAATAAGAATTTCCATAATTATTTCTATGCTATAACCTTCAAATGAAGATTTAAAAGACAGCATTTCAATACAAAACCATCACTACAGTTCTGTTGTTTGTCCAATTGTCCATAGGTTATAAATAGAAGATAAAAGTTTGCACACTGTGTGAATTGTGACCAGTGTGAACAGAAGTATTCTTTACCTCCACAATCAATGTAACTAAACAACCACGTGTGCCATGTGATAATTTACATTTATAAGGCCAGTTTCTAGTGGTTGGGAGCCTCAAGGTTATTGCACCAGACACATCATTCTGGTATAAGAACTACAATAACTTGGTAGGGCAGTGTGGTTGTGGTTTCAGGACCTGCAGTACCTGGAACTGATAATGAGCAATGATTCCAGGGTCTCTGGGAAAAGTTCTAGGAGCCCATAGTTGGACATATTTGTGATGTGTATGTTTAAATCAGCAAGGTGTGATTCCATATGTGCTATGTGTGATACCTCAGGGAGCCATTCCATGACTGGTGGTGTATGAGTTGTTTTCCAATGTCGTGGCAAGACTGCCCTCGCAGCTAGAAGAAAGAATTTGAGTAGGTTATGTTTGGGGAAAGATTCAAGAAGCAAAGAAAGTAGCGCCTGGGGTTCTGGGCTTTGGAATCCCTGTGTCTGTTTGGTAGAATGTGAAAAACATATCCCAGAAGGTACTTATTTTTCGACTAATCTTTGCAATGAATTAGTAAATTTGAGAATTCATGATCTTCTTCAGTCATTATTACCTTCATTGCGCAAATTGGCACTTGTCCATGCGCATTTTGCAAGCGCAATGCATGGTAGTCAATTACACCGATAAAACATAATCAAGATCTTTGTGAATTTTAGCAATAAAAATATTGACAATCAACATTATTTGACATCTCCAACATTGAGGAGAGGTTTGGGGAAATATGTTGTGTAAAGTCTTCAGACATCTGTACCATCTGGTCAATATTTTAAACTTTTTTCTTGGGATGACGAGGCAATATTAATAGAGTGAATATTTGAGAAGAGAGCCCTTACATCCTCATCAGAAAATAAGCATTTGATCTCACATTCCCAGAGGGCCAAATAAAAAGGTCAGG
Source organism: Ptychadena robeensis (assembly GCA_036250615.1). Lineage (NCBI taxonomy): Eukaryota > Metazoa > Chordata > Amphibia > Anura > Ptychadenidae > Ptychadena > Ptychadena robeensis. The sequence goes on along the minus strand of CM070033.1, from coordinate 47,062,150 downwards.
GAAGTAGAAAATGTTTACATGGAAGTTTATATAGGATTGAAGGCGTGATTCCATATGTGATAGCAAAGTGAGCCATTCCATGACTGGTGGAGTATCAGTTGATTTCCAATGGCGCAGCAAGACTGTCCTCACAGCTACAAGAGTAGGTTATGTTTGAGGAAAGTGCCAGGAAGCAAAGACAGTAGGGCCAACTCTGGGGTTCTGGGCACCAACATCCCTGTGCAGGTTTGGTAGAATGTGAAAACAGCATCCCAGAAGGTCGAGCTACATGGGCAGCTCCACCAAATACGTAGCATTGAGCTGATATCACTTTCACATTATTGAAGAGCAGCATAAACAATATTTGTATTTGCAAAATATCACACAGAGCAGTAGTGGTCCTTACATAGAAATAGATAGAGGCCCCTTAGTTGGAAATAAGTAAACTAGACGTGGGGTTGGGGACATATGAAATCTGCAAAGTTCATAATTCGGTAAAAGAACATTTACCAATTGTTAATATTAAAAAGAATAGAAGCTGCCAAGATGCCAGGGCTTCTATTTCGTCTTCTGTATACATTAAAACATGAAGGAAAGACATTCTGGAAGAAAGAAGAAAAAGGGGCAAGTATTCAATTCTGCATTAGATACAAAAGTGAGATATGGAATTAGTATAGTGTTGAGTTTGAATATTCGAATTACAAAGACATTCAACAAATATTGGTTACTCACCAATATGGTGTTGGATATTGTGAATCTCAAATATTTGCCATATTATGCACCAGGAAGCTTTATGGCCATGCATTGCGAATATATATTGTTACCATTCATCTTGATGGCTATGTGAATACATTGCACATATTCGCGAATATCGAACCAAATATAAGTAGAATTATTTGCAAAATATCATCACTAGTGCTGTACTGAGAATATTTAAATAGAACAGTAAGCACGTCATGCTAATGTACCTGTAGGTCCTGTATGCATACAATTATAGATGTAGCACAAAACTTTCGCCTTTTCTACTATACATGCCATGGCAAATCATCAAACCATTATAGTAACAGGCAGATAGAGCTTTTCTCTGCCACTTACAAGGTACAAATGGAGTTTGATTCAAAACAAGCAGGTGCATGAATTTCTTGGAAATAATACACTCTATCCTGGCCTCAGGAAACGCTGAGGAATTAGCCGGGAATAGGAGAAGGCTGGCTGCCTAGCAACCTGTATGTGACCAGATCTCACTAATCCCCTGTGTGTTCCCTAACCTTGATACAGGGGCCTGCTTCATGCGCACAGGCCAGGGGGAGAAGCATTGTCCGCACAATGTACAATAGAAGCCCTATTTATACTAAATGGCACTGATCACAGCAGGCCTCGTTTATAATAAATTTGTAAGTACCTAGTATGGGAAAGTATTTTTTAATACTATATCATAACCAGGGGTGCACATAACTTATTTAGTGAGCTCCTCAGATGAGTATCAGGAGAAGGTGTTTGGTACTCACCATATATGTAGGGTGGTCTTTCTCACTGTCCTTTGCATCAGCTTCCTGCATGATAGATTCTGCTTCAGATGGACCTCCCTGTTCCTTATTTAGCGTCCGATTAGCTGTCTCGATCCACAGGTCAACAGCTGGCGTGTCTCCAAGACGTGATGCAGCGCCTGATGTTGTTCGTGTACTGTTTTTTCGCGTCTTTGGTATGCTAAATTAATAGGGCCCTAAGCCATGGGAAAACTGCCTGCAAGTCACTGGAAATCCTCCAACAAATGTTCTGCCATGCATCTTTTTTCGCCTAGTGCAGGGAAACAGCAGTGGACAAATGGCCTTACATATGTATACTCTTACTTTCAATCCCCAGATCTCCAACAACCTTAAAAGTCCACTCTTTTTTTAGTAATATACATTCCAAATTTGACACCCTTAACTGCAACCTTTTAGTTATATAAATGTTTCCCTGTGGTTAACCAAGTGAATTGTATACATTTAACAATAAAACTGAAAGATTTTGGTAATTTGCATGATACAGTGGAGCTGCAATACCAATTTCAGCCAGAGTGTTGCTAGTGAGCACATGTTGTCACTCGGCTTCTGCTCACATAGAGGAGGGAGAGGGGAAGCTAAGGATTTCTCTGTGACAATCAGCCTCCTCCGTATGCAAATGCGATCAGTTTCATCAATATTGGTCCACATTACTAGGTTTTGACCCCATTTGCGTACTGGTGGATCACTTCTGTGCACCCCTGATTGTAATATAACATAACCTGGATCTCTGTTACCCCCCAGTAAGTCTTCCTAATTATTTTTTGACTAACTTGACTAAGTAATTAATATACTGACTAACCCTTCACTTTCACCTCCATCAGCCAAGAGTGCCAAGACTCTTAAAACATTTTTTTCTTAAAACATTTATGTCATTGTTACTTTGTGTATAAATGCGAGTTTCACAAACCAGAATTGTATTAAGCCTGAAGAAGTGATCTGACATTGTGAAGGCTTGCTTTTTTTAATGAACTTCAAACATAATGAATTTAAAGGCAAAAATTTAAAAACACTGTTGCTTCATTTCCATCATTCAAAAAACAAAAATGAGTTGCAATGGCAAAAAGTGCGCTTTTTGTGTGCGTGTAGTGCAAATGTGCGACCAGTTGCAGCCTATATTGAAAGACCGGTCAAGCATTGAGCTTAGCTGGAGGAGGGAATACCCCCCCGATCATCCCTCTGTTGCTGCTTTCTGTATATGAGCCATGCAGCTTGGGCCCGGCTCACATATACACGGCTTTTCCCTCTGCCTCTGCTGTTTGTATGTGAGCCGTGCTCAAGCTGCCTGGCTGACATAAACACAGCAGAAACAAAGGTTCTGCCAGAGTCTGCCACAGACGAGAGACATTTGGCATTTACATATAACAGGTAAGGTTTTTTTTGACAAATCACCCCTATAATGGAGAGTTTGACAGTGATGGACATGGAGTATTCTAGGTAAGTTTGGTTGGGCTTTAAGGTCATGTGACAGCATTATGTTTCCTGACAAACCAGTGAGCACCCATGCCACCTATCTGGAAGAAAAGGCAGGAAGTCATACGTTCCCCATACCAAGAGAAAAGGAAACCCCTGTTAAGCCGATAGATGGCCAAAGGGATGTTGTTGTATTGGTCTGAGAGGGTAGCGTGGAAAACTAAGATAATTCTCACATCTGTCAATTGTTGATCCAGGACTGAGGGGTCCCGATACACAAAACATAAACTGTAAATCATTTGTTAAATAGCAAGCAAATCCACCAGTACTAGGAACACTGCTTGCTCCATTGACCAGTTTGTTCTTTTTTGGTTTCTGTTATTTTGTAATTTCTTGGTGGGTTTACATTTGACAATATATTCATATTGCTTCCCAAAGCATAGGTAAGACAAAAATGACTTCACTATCTCTATAGAGGATCTTTTCTGAATGTATTTATTGACAGTAAATTTGCTTTGTCTTTCCTTAGTCAGCCCAAGTTAGCAATAGAGTTGATTTCTGATATTCTAAATTGTTATTGTAAAAATCAGCACTTCGAGAATTTGCAAAGGTCTCGAATATAGTGCTATGTCTTCCGAATCACGAATATTTGTAGTCTTTTACATCAGTACCCAGAGCTACCATGCACTGCAACGAAGATAATCTGTGAAAAAGTACCATGCATTGTGTTCGCTATATGCACATGTACAAGTGCTGAATTGCACAATGAAGGTAATAGTGACTGGAGATCACAAATTCACGAATATTAGGCAAAAAAATTAGCAAATACGAATATTGTCTATTCTGCTCATCACTATTTAGCAAGAGAGTGACCCTTAAATAAACAAGTGGCCCTTCTTCCTGCAGTTGCCAATGACATAATCACTAGTCTGACATGGTCCTTTCTGTGTATGGTGTTATGATGTGTGAGAAAAGTCCTTTGAAAATGTCAAACATTCCACATAATTAACCTCTTGTATACATGTTTCATTTCTACCTAACATTCATGCTTTTTTACCACTTTTCACTCCATCTTTGTTGGTACATTTATGCCGGTGGCAATATTAAACTAATTACAACATATAGGCAAAAGCCATGCCTTCTGGATCTAATGTGGACTCTTTAATCAAATTAAGAGGAGTAAAGCTGGGCATAGACGGGCAGATTCCTGCCCGATTCTTTAGCCGATCGACCGCCGTGCGTGTTCCCGCAATAGGTCGGCAGTCGGCAGAAAAACGTGTGCACCCACCTGGTCAGATTGACCACGAATCTGCCGCATGTCAGATCGCATGGTAATCCGACATGCCGGTAAATTCACAGCCAATCCCATTAGTTCAAATGGGGACGACAGACCCCATTCAAAGTAATGGCCGGCACACAAAGGGTGCCCAGTCGATTCTCAGCACTAGCAGCCGTGCGTGATGACGTCATCACAGCCAGTCAGTCGGCTGAGCAGTCGACGGGAAAACGACCAGTCTATGCCCAGTTTTAGTAAGGGGGCTGAATGCACAGAGCCTGGAACCCCAAATCTGGCAAGGTTTCAGGAAGACGCACAATGAGTTGTCCCTCGGTCCCTTTTTGCGCTCCTGCCC
>CM070033.1:47016762-47033513 GCA_036250615.1 Ptychadena robeensis | reverse complement strand
AACTTACAACAATCTTACCATAGCAGTCGGTAAACTTCCAAAAAACTTACCATAGCAGTCGGCAAACTTCCAACAAACTTGCCATAGCAGTCAATAAACTTCCAACAAACTTGCCATAGCAGTCAGTAAACTTACAACAAACTTGCCATAGCAGTCAGCAAACTTACCATAGCAGTCAGTAAACTGAAAATCAAGCCCTGCTTTACTCAGCATCAGGGTGGATTTGATTTAAATCACTGGTCAGTAAGGCTTGATTTAAATCAAACTGATTTCAATCAGTCATTCTTGCCGGTATAACTTTAATATACAAGTAGATGAAGATTTTTACAATAACAACTTTTTATATTAGTGTTTTTATATCCCCAGTTTAGGTTAATCGTTCATATTTGGACAACTTTTCTGTTGCACTAATTTTGAGAACTGCAAAAGTAAACCAAGCATCTGTGATAATATCTTGGAGCAGAGAAACTGACCAATAATATTACACAAACAGACAGAAGTTGATGATGGTATTAGCACATCACCCAAAATCACCCCTTGAATAGACAAGGGCGAGGGGACAGGCCCCTCAATATGTAAAAGCAATACATGTAATATACACAGTGCAAACAATGAAGTAATGACCATCATATCAATTAAAAACAATGCGCAATGTTGCGGATGAACACATCTGTACATGTGCTTACACAATTAAAATAGTGCCATGGCGCAAATTTCACCCCAACGCGCATTTCGTTGAAGACTTTTTCAGGGGGTACGATATGAAATTTCATCGGCCAAATCTACATAACACAAACAGCCAAAACAAGGGGATCAGTCATATTGAATAACCAAATTGACATAAAAGTGCACACAGACCCTCAGGGGTCACTCACGTCCATAGATCAATATAAGGGGAAAGACATGATTTCTCAAGATGGTGTCCCCACTGGTGATCTGCGTACAAGACCGAAACCATCAACTGATCATATTTACCAAAGTAAAAGTATTTTAAATCGGTCTTGTTGTAAGCGGATCACCACGGCATTTATGCAGTTAAAGTCTGTGTGTCTCTCCATTCCCCACTGGTGTCGGCGAGGTGGGGACACCATCTTGAGAAATCTTTCCACTCTATATTGATCTATGGAAGTGAGTGACCCCCGAGGGTCTGTGTCCACTTTTATGTTGATTTGGTTATTCAATATGACTGATCCTCTTGTGTTGGCTGTTTGTGTTATGTAGATTTGGCCTATTAAATTACATGTCGTACCCCCTGAAGAAGTCTTCATCTGCATGTACATCCGCAACATTGTGCATTGTTTCTGTTTGATATGATGGTCATTACTTCATTCTTTGCTCTGTGTATAATACATGTATTGCTTTTACATATTAAGTTGCCTGTCCCCTCGTCCTTGTCTATTTAAGGAGAAATTTGGGGTGATGTGTTTATGCCATCATCAACTTCTGTCTATTGTTTTGGGATGTTGGCCACTATACATCTGAGAGTGTAGTTTTCTTGATTATAAAATCTTACAAACACCTCTGGAAGAGTTTGACCTTGTGAATGGATTCATGGAATTTATTTACCAAAAAATTTAACATATACAGCCTTATTCTACAGAATTAAACAACTAATCTTTATTTATCATGGAATAACCTTGGGATGGTAATAGATTTTCCTCAAAAAAGCATTTTATTTAAAAAAAATCAATTTAAATCAATCATTGATTTTTATCCACCCTGCTCAGCATTAAAAAACAATTGCTATCTGGTTGCCCCAAGCACAACAATTGTTTTATTTCCTGTTTTATCTGGGGGGCTTAAGGAATGAGGTAAAATTCTTGCCTTATTTCTTGATATTGTGCAAGTTTGCAGCCATTGTACTCGAATTGATACAAAAATCAAGCCGACAACAGTTTCTTCCAGCGGGATCAATGGTAAACTCTGTTCGATCTTGAAAGGAGACGTCATAGCACTGCGTTTGGGGGCTCCTTGATTGCATGGGCATCGACCAGTGTATGGGGGGCTTTAATCTGGTCACCCCTTCTCCCATATTATCATGATGTAGAGCCTCCCTTTGGTTGAGTTAACCAACTACCAGCGGAAAAAATACAAGGGTTAGGTTACAGCCCCCCTACTTCATAGGTAGTGAACTTAGTGGAGGACAGCTGAATTGTAATGTATCAATATAGCCACCTGCCTTGTTTCATGGATGCATTGCTTCCATGTCAATATCCCTTTGCTCCAGCAACATGGCCTACAACTGTAAAAACGCTTACTTAAAATTTGTCTTGATAATCTAGTGACCCTGATTGTAGAACAGTTTGTGTTTTGTGCAGTGTGGAAAGACTCAACAATAGTACCTGATTAGATAATGATGTGCATACAATACCTCTCGCTCAATGAAGTTCTGATATAGTGGAGGACATAATATGCAAACCTCACTACTGCATACTGTATACGTCAAGGGGAATAATGGTTGCATTCCAGAAGTCCCAATAATGCCATTAACATAAATCATACTTGGTATATACTATATAGTAGTCATACCTGGTATATAAAATTCTACAAACAGGAGAGTACTCTACAGAAAAATGTTCCACAACTACAATTCTATTTCTTTCATATCTGTCCTTTCACAACTTCACACTTTTTGTTTGTTGCACTCAGTGTGACAAAATGCATGAAAACTTTTCCTATTATATGGATCCCTTTTTTTTTTTTTGCATATAATTTTTATTGAATTTTCAACATATAACCAAAGGAGCAAGGCACACAAGAAGGTGCCACACAGTACTGTCATACCAGTAAAACATGACATGGTACAGTGGAACATGGGACACAAAGTAAAATCGAAAACCAAAAGGAGAGAAGGATACTCATCATTGTATACATTCCTTACAGGTACAAGTGTTAGTGTATCCTCGGGCAGCCAGTCCCATATCTCAAAAATAACTTTGCTTGTAATCATACTGCGGAACCTTAACAATATTGCATGAACAGTAACAATAAAAGTAAATAGTATTAATAAACCCCCCCCCCCCCCCACCATTTGTATGTCAGGTCCACCCCCCCCCTCTTAAAATTAGCATCGCATCCTTCCAGTGCATATAACATAAAAATAATAATAATAAGTAGGTACCCTCCCAGGAAAACCCAGACGGACGGTTCCACCCCCAGACCTGCAGCGCAGGCAGTCCCTGGATGAAACCGGTGGTCAACGGCCCTAAGAAAGGTCGGTGTCCCCTAGGGAACGAACAGTCCAAACACTAAGCGTTGAAAGTGGCCCCAAGGCCCCTGCCCCAAGCACCACCAGAACGTCTCGACTCCCCAGGAGTACCTTTCAGGCACGACTCAGCGTACACACGCGAGGCCCGGAAAGGGACATGATTTGCCTTGAGTGATCAACGGTGAGTTCGGATTCCCAGGAATTTACGCCAAACCGCAAAGAACATCCACCGTTTTGTCATCCGGTGGCGGGCAGCTGTAGTTGCTCCATAAGCTTATGTGGTGTAGGTGGTTACTCACTCTGCAATGGTAGGCGTGGAAGGCTGGCAACCATAGTCAAGATTACTTTTTCAATGCCGAATACAGATATGTTCCCAGCGTAGCAAGGCCCTGTCCTCCTCATCCTGATCTCCCCGAGACCACCACTATGCCAACAGGGCTGTCTGGAGTAGCAAAGGGCGCGAAACCCGAATCTGTGAGAAACTGCCATCCTGGAATCCAGAAGGTGCGTATGATCGCGCGCCAACTCCCACATTAGATGGTCAGCGCCTGTTGTGGTGGGTCACATTGGGGGCAGTTGCAACCCAATCGGGGGGGGGATTCCTAGGGGGGAATGGGAGGCCCACATAAGCCCTAGGGCCGTCTTAAAGTAGATTCCTCCACGATTCGTTAATGATAGCCCTACGGCGCTCCGGCCACCCTGCGTGGATCCACTGCCTCCCCTCCTCCTCCTGCCACCCCCCCCAAGAGGACCGGCCCATTGTGACATGAGAATTATTATCCTGGTGGATTGATCCCTTGCCAATCTCGGCGTAAATATCTGAGAGAGACCGGGAGACGCCTCCCGACCCTAAGCGTGCATCCTGGGCCGAGTATGGACAGGAAAACTCTTTGAGGGCAAACCGACCTGAAAAAGTGCCGAACTGAGTAGGAAATAAATGGAAGGGGGAACTTCTAGGATTTCTCGCAGCGGTGTGAAGGTTAGAAGGTGCCGGGGGTCAACAGTCTGAGTGACCTAGCCCCTTGACCGCCCATCCCGAAACACTGTATGAGACCTGCCGGCCGAAAGGGGGTCGGCGATCCGATAAGCGGCATGCCCGGGACACAGACCCGGAAGGACCCAACACCTTCCTATCTCCCTAAACGCTATCACCGTATCCCTCACATAGGTAGATCTTTTGACTCCCCCGGGGGCAATGGTTAAAGCTATACGCTAAGAGCCCCCTTAACGGTGGCCAGCCTGGAAACAGTGGGCTCAGAGGGCTAGGGTCCGCATAGTAGGAAGATCAGCACAATCTTACTACGCATGAGGGGACTCGCCATTGTACAACGTAAATCCGGAAGGTTCACCCAGATCCCTCCCGGGCCTCTGCAGTTTGTGTAAGCAATCTAGGTTCCGGCCCCGCCAGATGAATCTACTGAAGGCTGCCGCAACGCTTGGGCTCTGTGTCTGAGGAGTAACGGAAGAGTCTGCAGGGAATAGTACGTGCAAAGTTATCCATTTCAATAAATGACAGCCGCCCAACACCCCCAGTGCGAAGATGCCCCCACTGGTTGAGTTCCTGGGTTATTCTTCATACACCGGGCCTGTAGTTCAGGATGGACAGGGAGGAGAGATGGCGACATCACATCCCCGGGCTACTTTATCGATGACACCCCACACTCCCGGACAGTCAGGAACCACCCGCGTTTCACCAAAAAACATGAGCTCGCTTGTGTCGAAATTTTTTTAAGGCCGGAGAAGTGCCCTACGCGTGAACAGTTACGAGGGGTCAGGCGAAGCTGGCATCATGTAGGAACAAGAGGACTCATCCCAAATTGGGGCCGACGAGATCGTCTGTCCCCCCCACCCCTCCAACCCTAAAGTATCGACCCCCCCCTCAAGGCTTACAGAGAGGTTCGAGGGGAAATATTAAAAGAAGGGGGGGGGGACAGCGGGCATCCCTGGCGGGTGCCTCTGTGGAACGCGGAAAAGGGGGCGCCAAGCAACGATGTGAATTCCTAGCACTCGGGGAAGGGTACATACCTGAACATACCTAAGGAACTGGCCTTGAAACCCCATGGAGCCCATGACCTGGTAACCGGCCATGCCACGTGCAAACGCTTTCGGCGTCAAGTGAAAGCAAGCCCGGGGGGCTGCGGCTGTATCGAGAGTAATAGTCCATACCGCCAATACTTTGCGGATGTTTGCCCAGTCCATCCGCCCCCCGTACAAAAACTGCCTGCGAGTCGAAATGATAGTCGGTAGGATACTAGATAACCGATTGGCCATTGATTTGACCAGTAGCTTGATGTCTGGTTCAGTAGGGAAATGGGTCGGTAAGAACCCGGCAATAACGGGTCTTTACCCGGTTGGGCAGCAGGCGGATGAGAGCCTTCGTTTGCCGTAGGTGGGAAGGAGCCCTGAGATGAATGTCCCCAAACAAAATTGCAGAGGAGGGCACCAGCTCAGGGGCCAATAACTTATAAAAGTCTGCGGAGAATCGTCCGGGCGGGCGCTTTACCCGACAGATTTTTTAATGCCTGCAAAACCTCCTCCTCAGACCCGCAGCCTCCAGTAGCCATCTGGTACGCCGTCAGGCGATCCAGTTTGATTTTCCGAAGAAACTCTGCCCCAGCTGCGGGGCTCCCCCATGAGGGGCGTATAACGCCTCATAGTAATCCCTCAAAACGGCGCCGCTATCTGTTGCGGCGAGGTGTGCGATTGCCCCGTCCGTCTTTTCCTTTTAAAACTGTGATGTGAGACTTGGGCTGTCTCCCCTTTGCCAAGTGTTGCGAACAGCCGCACCCGCTGTATTTGTCCAAACCTGGAAAAACATCAAACCCCCCTAGTAGTCGACATGGTTTACTATTGCTCAGCCAGTGATCGAATACATTCTGGCTTTCAGCCACTCATCCCTGGTAGTTCCTGAATCCGCTGACTGGTACTCCCTGTAGGCTTCCCTCACCCGCTGACTAGCCTCCTGATACTGATTGATGATGCGCTTCTTCAGGGACGATGAGTACGCCAGGTATGGCCTCTCAGCACCGCTTTGCAGTTTCCAAATAGGATACTATTGGCTATGTTGGTCATGTCCGTAGAGATAGTGAAACCACCAGCTCTTTAGATTAGCGAGAAAAGTTTTTGTCCTTTGCTAAATGTGCGGGGAAGCGCCACACACATGGCGGTTGTTGGAACGCCCAGACCTGAATTTCTGCTAGCACGGAGCATGATCCGAAATAACCAAATCCCTTGGTCACCCGCGCGAAAAATGTCCCAAGGAGGAAGCAGGGTTGAAGAAAGTGTTAGTCGGAAAAGGATTGCTGGGAATGGGAAAGGGAGTGAATTCCTGTCAACCGGGGGTCTGTGCCGCCAAACATCCACCAAACCACTCGCCTGGGTCCAGGCCGAAGGCTGCTGTCCTGTGTTGATGGGGGGCTAGGATGCCTATTCCCATCCTCCTCCATCCTCTTGGGGGCTCAAGACCGCATTTAAAGTCCCCCCGGCCATAGTGGCACCATAGAGTCCCTGTTAGGCATAAAGAAAGCAAGGATTGCAAAAAAATCGGCATTCTGGGAATTCGGGGCGTATGCGTTCAAAACTCCAACTTAGCCGGATACACCGTGAGTTCGGTTAAAGTAACCTCCCCCCTCAGAATCCCAACGGTGACGAATCACAGAGTAGGTAAGGACCAGGTAAGTACCACCCCCGCCTTACGCTTGTGCTGGTGCCCCAGCACCTCCCCAACCCAAATTTCATGTACCAAAATGCTCCTCTTCTAAGTGGCTTCCGGTAATAGAGCAATATCGGCCTTTTAACTTGCCCAGGGGCGAAGGGACTCGCGTCCTCTTGTGAGGGAGCGAAAGCCCCTTAACATTCCATGTATAACTTTAAGCGGAAGGTCATCCCGGGTCCAACAACAATCCTTTCATGAACAAACGCTTTTGGACATGCACGATTTGAAAGCAAATTGGGTGTCCGCAGCTCCCATCGCTTCCCCAACATGAAACCAGAAGACGACTAGAGCCATAGCTCGCCCAGGACGAGGAGCCCCCGTAGCTCCGCCCAGGCCAATCAGTTAGGGGAGGAGAGGAAAAAGTGAACCTGACCAAAACCCACCCCCCCTGAAAAACCAAACTGACCCCCAACCCAAAAAAGAACAACCAGCATAACCCTATCAAGCAAACACACCCCCCGCCCCTCCGTCATATCAATTTGTGACCTCCTTTTTTCCCCCACGGAAGAATGCGCCCCACACCACCCAAGACCAGTAGCCTAGACAGCCCGACCGTCTCCCAAGGTCTACGGCTGAGTGGTCCCTCCCCCGTCCACCCGAACGAAACACAACCCCCCCCCACACCTGCAGGTATCTGCTGGAATATTAGATAGGTTAAAGGTCGCAGGTACTGCAAGGGGGTGGCCGTAAGTTAGGTGGTTGATGTGACCGCTCCTCCGGTTTGCCATAGTGTGAGCTACCGCCGAATATATAATGAGTACCCCCATTGTAACATAACAGTGTAAGGCATATAATACCAATAGCAAGAGAAATAAAACTTGACGTTCAATAACCCCCGCAACATTAAAATCAGGATAAAGGTTTTTGAGACTCTAGGCCCCAAAGCGAAACAAAATTCCAGTCTAAGTAAAAATATAGTGAAAAACAGTACCCGGGGCCTAGTGCAAACACAACAGAAAACGAAATTATGAAACTTGCCAATTCGTGTCTAGTGCAGTCCAAGGAACCAAGCAGCCCATTTAACTCCAAGAGCGCGCTTCAGCAGTCCACTCTGTCCCCGCCCAGCCGACCAACATGAAATAAGAAAGAATTGCACAGGCCGCCTCAGTCCACCGCACCAACGACGACTCCTGAGAAGGCATTGCCGGGGGAGACAGAGTCTTAGGGGGCGGTGGGGGCTTCGGAATGGGCATGAGCAGGGCACCTTTAGACGTAGGGGTTTCCGATGCCGCCACGGTAAGGAAATCCTCCAGCATAGGTCTTGGCATCCCCAGGACTTTGAAAAGAAACGGTTTACGACGGAGCGTTGATTCGTAGCGTAGCTGGATACATCAGGGCACAAACTCAGGCCATGCGCCCACCAGGTCTGGCACACCGCTGAGGAACGCCTTACGTTTCTTCGACCTCTGGGGAGTAATCCGCAAATAGGAGATCTTGTGGCCATCCACCTCAAGACGGCGGCTATCCGAAACGCAAGAAGCAGAGAGTTGGTCCGTTCGGAGAAATCCAAGTAGCGGGCAGAGGACTGCTCTGGGGCCTACGGTATCCGGGGGGGGACCCACCTGTGCGCCCTCTCCACTCTACAGGGGGGAAGTCCAGCTCTTGGGGATAGGAGACCGCGCCAGAGCTTGCGGAAAAGCGGCTGCAGGTGTGGACTCATGGGATCCCTACAAACCGCAAATTGTTCCTCTGAACCTGTTTCCAAGTCGTCCACTTTAGCGCGCAGGTATTGAGTTTCCTTGGTCAATGCCGAGTTTGTGGACGCTATCTCAGCAATGCGTCCGCCGCGCAACATGCCCTGTTGCACAGTAGCCAGCTGGGCCGCGTGGTCAGCTAGGGTGTTTTGTATGGGCCAGATGACTCTCCATCGCCTAAGCTATGGCTCTTGTTAATATGGGGTTAATAAGCTTCCCATCTCGCTGGCTACTTTTGTAGTCCAGTGTCACTGAACACAGATGATGCTTGCTCCACTCAGAGTCCCCTCACCTTCAATCAGCGACATGTGGCGGGTGCAGCTCCATGCTGCGTTTGGCGAGGTTCACGTCCCGGCGGCGGAGGATACGAAGCTACTGGCTCCCCGGTTTGTTAGAAAAACGGTACCATCTCGTCCCCAGAAGGGTCCCAATGGCAATGGATTGGGGCGCTGTAGACGTGTGCCTGTAGGGACAGAGTGCCCGGGAAGGAGAGCAGACGGAGCTCAGGCGAGGTGCAGCTAGTCCATCGGGGCGCCGGAACCGGAAGTCTATGGATCCCTTTTATTATTTTGCTGTTGGGCAGTATGTTGTATATTTTTAGAAACCAGCTTTTTTGTGTGTTGATAAAAAGTCACATTATATAATATTCATGTTCACACTCCTGGTTTCAAGGCAGGTCCAACCCAGCCAACCAATAATAAAGGAGCGGCCAAGCAATATGTAGTGTCTCAACTGCGCTCTGTATTTCCCGGGCACTGTGTGGCTCCACCAGTGTAGACATGCCCAAGTGTAACCGTATCAGTCAATGTCTCTCATTTGCTTCCTTTTGGCCTGGTAAATATTCTAGAAAACATATCTTCTTGCTAAATGCAAAAAACAAACCTACTGGTCTTCACTAAAATGAATAGTTTCTTTAGATTTCTCTTCCAGTTCTTATGTTTGACTACAGAATAATTAGTCTATATGTTGTAGATGTCTAAGGGTGGGCATACACAGGTCAATGTTCGTTCAATCGATAAACCCTCAAGTGCAGCATGATCACCACGCTGCACTCCTGCATTTGACAATTGAATGGTGAATCGATGCGCACTGCTTTGACAATGGGACAGAGATATACCAACATGTTTCCTGCTCGAACCAATCAATTCCCGGACAATCAATCACTGAGAACGTGCACAGTGATTGGTTGCTCGGGTATCGATTGAAAAATCGGCCTGTGTAAGCCCACCTTTAGAGTTGGAGGGGCTGGGAACTTGAGTAATAGACATTTGTGTTGTTAGTTTACAACACAACGCTCTTACAAAGTGTAAGAACATTTATTAGACTTAGCTTTCTTATGTTTTGAAAGGAAGTGTGATGTCACCATTGGTCGGGCAAGTTTAGAGGTACAGTAAGCCATCCTGTAACCACACTGTAATATGCAGACATCAGTTTTTGTGGGCAGGAGTTTGGAGGTTGTTGATCACCCCTGGCCACCTGCATTGTATGGCAGTGGTTCCCAAACTGTGGGCGCGAAAGTATTCCAGGTGGGCGCAGTCCCTCATTCATAACATGTGTTTGAATAGGGAGGCTGGCTCAATAATGTTCCTAAATAGAAAAGGGGGGCTCTGCAAGGAAAGTTTGGAAACCACTGGTCTATGGGTAACCACATTTGAAACACAAAATTCTATGAATGACCCCCTGGTTGCAGTTTAGTTGGTTGGGATTGACACTACCATCATCCTTTAATGTTATTGTACATCTTTTACAGGTTTGTTTTTGTTTTGTTTTTTATTGGATTGTACTGGGTATGGGTCACAAGTTAAGTGGGGAAAATATTATTTATTGTGGTCACTTTTTTTTTGTTTGTGCTTTTATCTAAGGGGTTGTTACTTGTGTAGTCAGCTAACTTTATATAAAGACAGGTCACCTCCTGTAGACACCCACTTTTGACAAGGCTAACATGTACCCATCCTCCACCCTTTTTAAGTCCTTTAAACTAGACCACAATAGGACATTAGTGAGCTTAAATTTTCTTGTATTCATGTTATGCACTTTATCCTTTAGCAGCCCCATCTTTTCTACAGCAGCCTACATATTTTATGTAATGTTATCGCAAACATCTTAGTGACCCAAACTTGCCATTGAAGCGACAGTTTGTTTTGCATAGTGTAATTGGGTGTGAATAAAAGGCATGACATTATGGATAGGAAGACATCTCTATACTGCACAAATACACCATAATAATAATAATTCACAAGAAGCTGGTGTGTACAAAGTTCAGAGAGGTAAAAATTATTGTTGTGTTATTTTTATTTGTTTGTAAGCACCTTAAATCGTTTATCCCCATTTTTATGTTCACCCAAACGTTATTCAATATGAATTTATGTTCCTTTCAACCCTTTCAACCCTCTCCCTCAATAACCCTCTCCTGTGGTTTGAAAAGTCAGATACAGTCATTGTAGATTGTGCAAGTGATATGACACAAATGGTTATAAATGGAGATAAGGTTACATAACAAGAAGCAGTATTAGGCTATGAGTCCTGCCACTAACAGCTCACAGTTTTGACAAACCTTTAGTTCTAGTCTTATGTTTCTATCATCTAGTTTTTTTTATTGGCATAAGAGTAAGCAGACACAATCCCCAAAGTTTACCGCTTACGATTCATATCTGTTTATTTTATGTACATAAACCTCTATCTAGTAGCTTCTTTGCTCACCAAACCCAGCAGTGTCCTCAGGCTTTTTACAGCTGTAATGATTTATACAAACTGGCGGGTTGATGTATTTAGAATAGAAAACAGACTCTGTTTGTCTGAGATAGAATACAGCAAGTTTGGAGTTCAAGTGATACCGTTTATTGGCTAATGCTAGGCATACACACAGCGAGTAGGTCAGACAGACCTACTCCGATATGCACCGGAGTGCAAACGTGATGACGTCATCACGTCTGCACCCCGTTGCATTCTGGGGCCCCTTCAGTCGGCCGGGTACCCTTTGTGTGCCGGCCATAAGCTGCAATGAAGACGCCGTCTTCATTGCAGCTTATGGCATTGGCTTGCCTCGGCTTGCATCGGCCAGAGAAGATCGGACATGTCCGTTCTCTGGCCGGCCGAGAAGTGGGGCGACAGTCGCCCCATGTGGGCACATGCCGATTAGCGGCCGATTTTTAACCTGACCAATGGCGCGAGCGCGCACACCCGTCGGTCAGATAAAAAATCGGCCGTTTATCGGCATGTGTATAGCTAGCATAACTGAAGGCATTAGAGAAGCAAGAAGAGATCGGCGATATCCCGAAAGCTTGCTTCTCTAATGCCTTCAGTTAGCCAATAAACGGTATCACTTGAACTCCAAACTTGCTGTATTTATCGATGGCTAACACGGTACAACACTCTACTATTTCTGAGATAGAATGAAACTTTTACTAGTATAGCAAATGAAAAACAGAAGTGTTTTAGGTCCACTAGGCAGTACACTTGGCCAAAGAGAAGAATTAGATGGTCATTTATTTATACCTACCCTATAGTGATGAAGACTGATGGTGTTTTGTTGTATGGTCTGATAGGATAGATTGATCTGTACACATAGTTAAGGTGGCCCTACACAGGTTTTTTTCAATCGATTCCCGAACAATCGATCAGGTTCGAGGGGATCTGATTGTCCTGCAATTGATTGCAGCCACCCTGATCCTGCTCAGAGTAATGCTAGCCATACACATGCCGATAAGCGGCCGATTTTTAACCTGACCTACGGGCGTGCGCGCTCGCGCCGTCGGTCAGGTTAAAAATTGGCCGCTAATCGGCATGTGCCCACATGGGGCGACTTTCTGTCATGGGGCGACAGAAAGTATTGAACTGTAATTGATTGCGCAAAGTGGTGCACAATGATTGCCCGTTTAATTGACAAAAGCTCGAGTGCAGTGTGGTGACGTCACAACGCTGCACTCTGGAGTTCGTTGTTTTATGTGCACCCTCAACTACATTCTTGTTGCTGCCAAACTGATAAAAATGGATAGGTTAAACAAGTATTTTCCATCAAATTGTCAAGTGGTACTTATTTTCACATCTCATAGTGACTGTTATTGCAGAATGCTTTTTTACTTTCTAACTTATACTGGTTAATATCACATTTTTAGAAGTTTATTGGTGCCCTCTAAACTTGTTGCACCTATTAATATCTATAGAATGTACAACAGAGTTACAATTTCAAATTCCCAGAAAGCATTGCCAAAATAAGAAGATTGAAACATTCAGGACACTTTCTGTTATGAAAATAATTATTTGCAGTGGAAGAAGAGGATTTTATATATATTTCTGCTTGCCCACCTTGGTATTTACTAATCAAACTGCTTTCACTCGTGGCATCCCTAACTCCATAGGTACCCTAAGTTAGGAAAAAGCCTATTGAAATCACCTAAATAGCTTAATTTTCTGGTTCCACTAAATCTTCCTGCTTGGAACTGCTCAGTCTTCAAAGACAAAGTTAAGGTTGGCATGCATGGGTCAATACCCATTCAATCGTTGAACCCTCAAGCGCAGCATGATGACATGACCACACTGTGCTTGAGCGTTCCTCTATTGAATGGCGAATCGTTGCGCACCGCTTTGTGCAATCAACTCCTGTTCTAAAGTAATGGTCATCGAACTGAGATTTACATCGAACATGTTGGCTCGATTGAGCTTTCTTCGAGCAGGATCGGTTAATCCCATTCAACGAAAGGGTGGATGTGTTTGATTGTGACCACGCGTGGTGGACGATTGTTCGGAAATTTATTGAAAAATTGGCCTGTGTATACCCACCTTTTAGTTCAGTCTCTAATTTAGAGGCTTCTTTCCATTTTACCTTTTACTTTTAAAAGTAGCATCTTGTAAAACTGACGGACAGGTGGTGGTAGAATCAATTTCTTGGCTTTTAAATCTTTCAGAAAGAGATTTTTTAATGGGGATATGTGGAGCTATAATGCCATCGGCGCTCTAATAATCAAACCCTACTTTTGTTAGAAAGTCATTATTGCTCCCATCTGAGTTGTTCACTTTTTTACAACATAATAGTTGAAAATGCTCTGCGCTTCTGTCCAACAGGCATCATCCTTTCATTATTTGTGAACAAAGCATAGGCTTTATCAAGTGGAAAACACAGCCGTGTGAGCACAGTTTAGGAAG
The DNA here is from genome assembly GCA_036250615.1 of Ptychadena robeensis. Classification (NCBI taxonomy): domain Eukaryota; kingdom Metazoa; phylum Chordata; class Amphibia; order Anura; family Ptychadenidae; genus Ptychadena; species Ptychadena robeensis. The sequence goes on along the minus strand of CM070033.1, from coordinate 47,019,754 downwards.
AGATATTCGGCATTCAGGGAGAAGTGTCACCATCTGCTCCATTGTCATGGAAACTGTACATGAGAACAGTGACTGCTTCATATCATTGCCCATACTGAGCCCGCATACACAGAAAAACACACCTCACATCAATTTAACACATTTACTGTACTGCTATGGAAAAAGGGACTTCTGAAATAATAAAAAAAAATCTTAATCCTATATAAACTTATAGAGGATCAATAGTGCATGTATTATTGATATTGTCATGTCCAATTCCATGCTGGAAAGACTCTAGGCTTAATGGGTGAATTGCCTATTTGTCATTTCATACCTAGTATAGAAAATCATATAAATATTAGAGAAAAGAAAATGGAGATGTTATAAGAAATGTCAACACACCAATGAAAATTGGTGAGGTTTTATCATCATATGTACATTTTTAACCCTTTTGTGCCTTTCATTTTATATATAAAATACTACTTTGCATATATTATATTATACTAAACTGTGTTTCATATATGGTAAAAGGTGTGTCTAGATTTGAATGTACGATGTAATGCTACGCTTTTTTGAGACATACATTGTAATTTTTTCTTTCAATAAACTATTTCCTGCTTTGTGGGAAAAAAAAAAAGATTTGAAAAGGGAGGGCATTCAATTAAAACGTTTGGGAAGGGGCGGGGGGGGGGGGGGGGGGGGGGGGGGGGGGGGGGGGGGGGTATCCTTAGGTCCCATTCTATGGGATTCTACATCTATTCTAAAGAATTTTTGGGTAACTGATTTTCAGTCTGAAAAGCAGGAGCATTTAACTCCCTTCTTCTGATCTTTTCGAGACAGAGTGCCCAAACTGAAACCCAAAACTCATTTATTTATCTCAAAGTGCCGGCATGGCAATTAAGCCTGAATTACACACACACATCATATACACAAACAAAACATGTAAACACACACTCTACTTTACTTTCTTATAAGATTGAATAGGAGAGGGTATAAGGCACTGTGTGCAATCAGAAGAGGGGGAGAGAACTGGCAGCATTGAAAGCCAATAGGCTGCAGTTCTTTCCTCTGTGCTGACTGACCACTCGTGTGCCCACAGAGAGGGCTCCGAGTGCCACCTGGAACGTGTACCGTAGGTTCGCCATCATTGCCCTAGACTTACCAGACTCTCTGATCAGTGAAGCAAAAATAAGCAGTGATGAGCTGATTGATCTGCTTTTAGAATGCTGATAGAAAATTCAATATTGCATATTACCTGCAAACTGCTGTCACTAAAATCTTAGATAAATATGCTGTAACTGAATCTGTCCTGATAATCATTTAATCATAATAAGATAAATAGTCTTTTGTGATGTCTTAAACAGCATCAGGAGTAGAAGAGTCTGGATCATCCCAGCAATGACCTTTTCAAATATTTAGGTAAAACTAAAGCTACTAATCATTTCTTAGGAGGATTTGTATGTTGTCCCTGAGTGCCAGTCACATTTACATTAGGAAACGGCAGGTCTCCAATTCATTGCCGTCTATGGCACTTGCCAGTAGAAGTTGGGCTGTAGCAACTAATTAAGTTAGAGAAACGCAGTTGCTTTTCCTTGTCATTTCTGTTGAAAATTTTGTATTAGAAAATGACAGAAAACATGATATAAAATTAACAGCACGTGGCCTACAGTGAGTGATGTAAATCGTGTCTTTTGTTGTAGTGGAAAATTGGAAACTTTATTCCAGCACATATAAAAAAAAGAACTTCCTGTTATCCAAGGGTTTTCTGACTTTTCCTAGGTTATTCTGATCATTCTTCATTCTTTTAGAATTCAGTGTTTGCCCACATAGGGACGGGCACTTGATGTAGATTCAGTCTATTGTACTGTGGGGAACCTCTGAGCAAGAACGAAAATAAAAATGAAAACCAAAAAGAGAAGTTGTGTTGACATTGCCCTTTAGTCATAAAGAGGAATGAAGTTCCCCAGCTACATGTGGAATCCCCATGATGTCAACAATCTACGCTACAGTTTGACATGGTACAGTACCCAAGTATTTCTTTCCAGTTTTATGTGGGAAGAACTTCCTATTTCTGCTCTCTTTCTCCCTATGTCTCTATGTCCTTATATAATGAGGTCAGTGACACCTGATGTATATGTCTTTGTATTAAGCTAGCCATACACAAGCCGACTTTTGCACAATCTATATTAGATTCAACTGAGCTGTGTGATTTAAAAATTGATCGTGATTGATTTAAACATGATCACACACAAATCGATCAAAATGCTTAGAAAAACCTTGTAAATACTTGTATGATTTTATTACGGTGCTTTTAAGTCGATCATATGGAAATATTGAGCCGTGTATGGCCACCTTAAGAACCCAAACAGGTATATATCCAAAACTGTGTCCTAAACCAGCAGCGAATGTCCTTCAGCAGAACCCACACTGTTACGTCAAGTCCACCACATGCAAGAGTTATATTCACTAATAAACACACCATACCATTAAACCATTCCTTATTCTGCCTGGGACACCCCTTGAAATAAACAGCCTGTAGTTCAGTCCAAGTTGTAACTATGCTTGTCATGCGTCAATTGGTCAATATGGAAACGTAGCCTGAACCATGATGCTGACACATTATATTATAATCAATTAGCATGTTTCCGCATGCGTTGATGTAATGTGTTGAGCTTTGTTGCGCTAAAATCAATGTCAACTTGCTACGTTGACATTAACACTATGAAGCACAATGCAAGTAGACCATAAATTTAATCCCATCCACTGGTTACCGACCAATTTTCCTTAAAAAAACAAATTGCACAACATTGCTTCCCATCATTTGCAATCATCACTTCCGGGACCACGAAGGAGCAGAAGAATGGGCAGAAGATGCGTTAGATGGAGAGACCTTGGCAGACTGATGGGCACCATAGAAACATAGCCTTAGGGCTCTTTTAAACTATAAATGATGCGATGTGTGCCAGTGATGTGTGCCGGCAACGCATTTATTAGCACTTCTGTATGTGTGTGT
>CM070033.1:46979434-47002754 GCA_036250615.1 Ptychadena robeensis | reverse complement strand
GAATTCCTCGATCTAATCGAGCATCGATTGAACCAAAATAGAACCGTGTGTGGCTAGCTTTAGCTCACTCCATATCATTTCCATTAGATCTACCAACAACTATGTAGTGCTGGGTCCTCTCTGATAGAATGCATAGAGATTGGAAGGATTAGAAATCTCCTCATATTACATGGTTTTGGTAGAAGAAAAGTTGATTTTTCAGAAATTGTATGGTAAGATTGTAAGGTGTATGGGGGCCTTAAGAATGTAAACTAAACTTCTGAATACATTTAACTCTCAATTTAGTTCTTATGTGGACCTTTGTAAAAATTGTCACTATCCTTTTTACATGTATCCCGTGTAATGCTGCCTTCATATCTTTTAAAAATGTCTAAATATGAGCAACACATTAGCAGGCAAGGATCCATATGTGTAATTTATTCCACAGTTACAGTTTATGACTGATGAGAACTGTAAAGTGCAGTATACATAACAGGCACTGTAGCATACAAGCCATTTGATTAAGCCATTGACTGTAAAATGGCCATTTGGAGTCCAACTTATGACAATAAGGAAGATTTTCCAGCTACACAATAGAGAAGTAGATGTTTTTAAGGGACTGAAAAGGCTAATAGGTATAGGTAACCAATAGGTATAGGACTGAAAAAGGCAATAGGTATAGGTAACCAATAACTATACTGACAAGCCCACGAAAGGCTGTAGCTGAACTTCATCTCCCACTACCAGTGTTAAGCCGAATTGGTCCAGTCTACTTTAACTCAACTTTTGTTTTCTTGGATTTAGAATCGACTCATCCAGCTAACCCTTTCTTTTTCCTTCTTGTTTCTTTAGAAATGCCCTGTATTCAAGCACAGTATGGAAGTCTGTCCCAGTGCGCAGGCCCCAGCGACAGTTATGTACCAGACTTCCTGAACTCCGAGTTTGGTAAATTCACCATGGACCTTGTTAATAGTGAAATTGCAGCTTCCACATCTTTGCCTAGTTTCAGCACATTCATGGACGGTTACACTGGAGAGTTTGATGCTTTTCTCTATCAGATCCCATCATCAAATCCACAATCATCACTGAAAGTTGAAGAGTTTCAAGTGTTTGGCTGTTATCCTGGTTCTTTTGCAAATCAATTGGATGAAACCATGTCATCGAGTGGTTCGGATTATTACGGTAGCCCATGCTCGATCCCTTCTCCCTCTACACCAGGTTTCCAGAACCCCCAAATACCCACATGGGATAGTTCTTATGGCGCCTACTCTCCTACTCAGAGCTATGACAACATGCGGCCATGGACAGAGCAGCAGAAAACGGGCATTCCTCAGTCATCGTTTTTCTCCTTTGGGACACCAGCTCACAGCCCAAACATGGCTCACAACACATTAAAGATGAGTCAAGCCGCACACAGACTTGAACAGCAGGTTGTGGATCCAGATGTTTTTGCAATGGCACAAAGCGCTCCAGCAGGATTTCAATCTATCCCAATTGGTCAGGGGCCTGTGGTACTGGACAATTCTGTTTTATTGGACAGCCCATTATCTCCATGCAAAGCCCGAAGCCCCAGCTCAAATGAGGGACGTTGTGCTGTCTGTGGAGATAATGCCTCTTGTCAGCATTATGGTGTACGAACCTGTGAAGGATGCAAAGGCTTTTTTAAGGTAAATACGGAATATTGCTTTAATTTACATTGGTTTTCTGTCGTTACTTAAATTTGGCCTCGATTGCCTCACCTGTTGCTCTCCTTGGGTGCTGGATGCCTTGCAGACTTGGCAGGCAGTCCTGGCACAATCTCTTGGTTCCCAGCCACCCAGTCTTTGCGCTTCAGCTGATACGCGTTCCTGAGGATGAAGAAAGGGGGCTCGTCCCAAAACCGCTCTGTGGTGTTAAAAAGCAGCTGTCCTCTCCTGTGTACAGTTTCTTGGCTTGCTTTTATAGCAGTTGATCATCTCTGCTGCCTCTATCTAACGTCAACTGAAAGGATTGAGCAGGGGCAAACTAGGGATAAGATGAGGAACCCTACACCAATTAGACAGCGGTTAGGGAACCAGAAGTTTCCATTAGGCAGCAGGTGCTGGAACGGTGTGACATAAACTGAAACCTTAACCCCTGCGGAACAGAGAGGCCAGAGAACACCAGCTAGAATCCCTTACATAGTAATATGCTTTTCATTTGTGTTTAATCTTCATATGTTTTTGTTAAACTGCACTCCCCATTGTTCATTTTTGATGCAAGGTCTTAAATATGTTACAGCAAATACTTTGTTTTATGTCAAATATGCCTAGTTAATGCATTTTCACAGCATGTGTGTGTTCTACGAAAATTACCAGTGTGGATAGTTGGCAACTTGCAGGACCTTGAGAACTTTCTTTTGTTGTAATAAGTTTATTTTTAGCGCTTATCTCAGGAGGTCATTTTTTCGTAGGTAGAATCAGAAGTCTGTTTTGAAAAAAGAAATTAAATTATAAGATGCATGAAAAAGGTTGCAGTGTTAATTGCCCTTTGTTTATATTATTGTGTGTTGGATGCAGATGACCACCCATGTATTATTGAAGATGGGCACCAGGGAATAGCTGAGGTCCAAATCGTCACAACCCCCCTTAATTCCCCTGCCAAGTGCATAGGTTGACAACATTTCACTTTTATTACACTTTTATTTGAAAGCAATTGCAAAGTGATGCCTATGTGCTTGTCTATGTAACTGAAAAGACATGGGAAGGGCTGCATGTGTTTTGTGTTAAAAATGTGTAAAATGCTGTATGATGTTATAAATCAAAGCCCTGTATAACAATATTCAAACTATTGTTTTTAACACCAATGTATGAACCAATTACCAAAGAAAAAGTGATAATGTTCTGTTGGTTTGGTTTTTATTCTTAATAGACTAAATTGAGTAGAATGGATAATATGTAATAGCATCATGTCTTTTTACATAGTCAGAGACATTGGAGTCTATGCCATGCATCCTCTGCTGTGTTGAACTTGTGGTTTTAGGATCTTGCGCTAGGGTTGTGTACAATACTATTATATAGTTCTTTGTGTTGTTGCATATTTACAAAGCTCATCAAGCTTTGGCTCTGAATTCGGCCATTCTTTTCCCAACACAACTTTGTTATGGTCAGTCTCCCGTGCATTGGCAGAAATTGGTCTGGACTAAGCAAAAGACCACCATCTAAACTTTTATCCCGGCCATGAAATAATTAGTTTTTTTTACTTTCTTGGTCCTGATCCATCTGTGTTATAGGCAAATCAGGTGCTTTAGAAGAGATGCTTTGCTAATTAAGATAGGTGAATCAATCTCTTTTGCTGAGAGCCAAATGTCAACTTGATATTAGGAACAGTCCGACACTAGAGAAATGTTACAAAAATAAATGGAACAGACAGGGCTTTGTGTCGGTCTGGCATCTTGCTTCCCCTGACAATTGTTCCTTTTTCTCCCTACAGAGGACTGTACAAAAAAATGCCAAGTACATCTGCTTGGCTAACAAGGACTGTCCCGTGGACAAAAGGCGCCGGAATCGCTGCCAGTTCTGTCGGTTTCAAAAATGCTTAGCAGTGGGAATGGTAAAAGAAGGTATGTGTTTAACAATGTATGCTAAAAGTCATTTATTGTCTGTATAAAAAAAAGACATTGTCTTGTTGTGTGTGTTTGTTTATATACAAGTGTGCTATTCTATGCATGCCAGCTGTTTCTGGAGGGAATTCCAGTGCACAGGGGGACATATAGGGAAAAGGGACATTTAATAAGATGGGAGATCAACTAATCTGCTGATAGTGTAAAGAATGAAGATGAAACTCAACAGTCTTAGCCCCCCATACACCTAACAATCTTACCATACAATTTCTGTACAATCAAATTTTGTTCTACCAAAACCATGTAATATGAGGAGCTTTCTAAACCTTCCAATCACTATGCATTCTATCAGGGAGGACCCGGCACTACATATTTGTTGGTAGTAAAGTTATTCGTAATCTAAAAAAAATTGTATGGAGTGATCTAAACATGTATGGGGGCTTTAATCTTTAGTAGCATTGCAATTACTTAAATATGTTTAGCAATACTGTGTGTTTAGATGTTTTTCTTTCTTCTAATTGGAGATGTTGATTTTTCAGTTGTACGCACGGACAGCTTAAAGGGCCGACGGGGTCGCCTCCCATCAAAACCAAAGCAAGTTTCAGATTCTTCTCCTGTTAGTCTTATCAATTCATTGGTACGAGCTCACATCGACACCATCCCTAATTCTAGTCATCTGGATTACTCCCAGGTAAGTTCACCTTTCATCTTCGATCTGGTCATATTATTATAGCGCTTTACAGAGCATAAACAGTCATCTCCCTAGCGGTCTCTCAGAGGAGCTCACAATCTAATGTTGGTTGCTTTGCTTGTCTGTGTGATGCTTAATACTTCAGGGTTTAAATGCATTTAAAGAGTTGTTTAGAAATAGAATGGCATTTTAAGCCTTCAGTGTAGTCTGTAGAGATGCACTGATACAACATAGTTTTTTTTTTTATACAAACCTGTCTTCAGTATAGTTTAATATTTGCAAAGGACAATGATGAGGTAAACACAGTGACGTTTCAGTTGAATGTAACCCCTGCTTCCTTTGTCTTTGACAGTACCAGGAGAATGTCCCCATCCTGCTGGAGAAGGAGAATCCAGTTGATGTACAGCAGTTCTATGACCTTCTGTCAGGTTCTCTGGAAGTGATCCGCAAATGGGCAGAAAAAATCCAGGGCTTCCTAGAGCTTCCTAAAGAAGACCAGGACCTCCTGCTGGAGTCTTCTTTCTTGGAGCTCTTCATTCTGAGACTGGCTTACAGGTAGCTGACACGTTCTGGGGCGCTGTCTTATTTTCAGCCGGTAATCCTGTTCTGAACACTGAGCAGGACATGCAGTAATATAGAAGCAAAAAGACTTTAGCTACCTTGATGGCGAAATTGGATTCTCCCTTTGGACATGGAGCCAAAACAAACAGTAGTCAAAATAAAGAGCCTTATTTAGCACAGAAATTAAGCTCTTGATTCTAAGTGGTTTTCCATGTTAAACGGGGCTGAACTTGGAACATTTTCAAAGATTTCATATGGGTGGAACACAGCAAACTGTTGTTGCTGTACTCTGTATAGTAATTTCCAGAATCTTTGTTGCAAGAAATATGAAGGCACTTATTGGCTACCTTCTTGCAAAGGTTACTAGCTGTCTGTCCTTATTTGAAGCCCCCAACCTAAAAAAGGTTAGATTATAACGTTTGAATGCATTCATGCACAATTTCCAAAGTGTACATCCATTTTAAAGCTTTTGGGTGTTTATAGAAAAAATAAAAATACAATAAAACCTGGATTTATTCCTTCTCCTTGATTCAAAATGTGTTATACTAATTTGCTAATCTGTCAGATATTCAGTATACTGTGATTTCCTTGCTTAAGAATTAAGAGGTTTTTAAGCTCCAGCAATAGCATCCTCAGTTCTTCCTGGATGCAACTACCTTATGTCAGAGACATAGGGAAGTTGGAGGGTGCCCTTGCCATGCGTGTATTGTATTACAAACATAGGTGTCCCAGGTCCTCTCAGGGGGGCAAAGTGGGCAGGAAATATAAGCAGATTACATGGTAATCTGTTCATATTTCCCGCACTGCATTTAAAACTAAAATTGTGAATACCCATAACTCCAGGGAGGTTAACATTAAATGAATTAATATAACTTTCTAAAATTTTCTTTTTTGCATGTGCTGAATTTTAAATGTGTTTACATTTTTTTCAAACAGTTCGAAGCCTGATGAAGGAAAGCTAGTCTTCTGCAATGGAGTGGTGCTTCACCGTATGCAGTGTGTTCGAGGCTTCGGAGAGTGGATAGACTCCATCATTGAATTTTCACATAGCCTCCAGCGTATGAACATTGATGTTCCATCTTTTTCCTGCCTCTCTGCCCTTGTTATCATCACAGGTAAATTGAACATTTGAGTAGTAGAAAATGACTTTCTATTAATTGTTCCTGTATGTTGTCCACTGTATGAAACAGGTAGAATGATACTGAATGTAGTATCTGTGTACTTTCTGGCTATAGCTTTTTTTCAAAAGTCTATGGTTATATCAAAATATAATTTAACAAACACTTTGCATTCTTTGAAAGTCTGTAGACAATGAAAACAATAAGTCTATGTCATGCTTTCTAGAAGATATTTTTTCTATCAGAAAATAAATTTTCTATCAAGTTGATCATTAAAACTCAACTAAACGTAGTTTACATACATACATTGCAGGTACTTTACAAAAAAAGGTGATCAAAGCTTTTAATTAATAAAAATAAATAAATAAAAAGCGCTACAGCCTGGTTAGAAAAGTCAGTCTGTTGCCGCTATACCTGGCCCTCTAAATCTGTGAGTGATCTCTTTTGCAGCAAAAAAAGTTCATAGTGTAAGGTGCCAGCACGTACCTTATCATTCCAGTGGTGACCATCTCAATTTCACCCACTATGTTCCTACATTAGTTCCACTGGACTATTTTTGGTGTCAATCTAGACACAGCATAATGTCCTACTACCAGTAATGCAGTGTTGAGCGTTATTACATAATTTACCATTTGCATGCTTTTTTTTAAAAAAAAACACACACATATAAATATACCTGCAGTGTTGCATCTGTACTCATTTCAAACTGTCGTCCACATGTGAGACAAAATATTCATTTGACTTGGTGATTTATTTTAAATATCTGCCTTCCTAAATTCAAAAAAATTAAACTCCATTTACTTTTGTTCTCCTTGCAGATAGACACGGATTGAAAGAACCTAAAAAAGTGGAGGAACTTCAAAGTCGGATTATTAATTGCCTTAAAGAGCATGTGCCGTCCGCAATGAGTGAGCCCAACCGATCCAACTGCCTGTCCAAGTTATTGGGCAAGCTGCCCGAGCTGCGCACTCTCTGCACGCAGGGCCTTCAGCGCATATTTTACCTGAAACTGGAGGACCTGGTACCACCACCACCAATTGTAGAGAAGATTTTCATGGACACATTGCCCTTCTGAAACATTGCACTTTTCTTCTAAGTTCAAAGAAAAGGACACCCAAGCTCGCACAGAAGGAGTATCCTGTTACAAACTTTGGAACCCTTTTCTTTGATATTAGGTGCCTAACCAGTAGATTGCTCCTCAGTGGGATCTTCTGGGTCTTATATGAAGACTTTAATTTTATTATTCTAGAAAAATCCAGTTGTGCCTTTGGCTAAAACAGACTTTTTTTGTCTTTGTTTTCACTTTTTAAGTATTTTTTTAAAATACTTTCACGTGGTTCCTATACTGCCTTTCCTACAGCACTCCAAGAACGGACGAATCTTTAAAGCGGACTCAAAAGCTTTGGGAGGCCAGCACCTAACCTGCCTTGTGTTCCCCAGCTGTTTTTGTAACAGGCTGAAAGAGACGGACCCAATTTCATTCACAGCCAGTTTGTAAAGTCTTGTACATAAATGTGGAAAGAACTGTATATAGTATTCAAAGTTTGAGAAAAAAGTACAGCTACTCCTTGTAATGGTCACTATGGATCCCACAGTGTTTTGAGCTGTGTGTATATATGTGTAATTTTTGAAAAGAAACATTTATATTTGTGTACCTTACTGGATTTACAGTATGTGTTTTTTCTGATTAATATATATTTAATATATTGAATAAAAAATGCTGTAATAGCAAACAGTGGTTAATTATCATGGTTTCAATATGTAAGACTTGTTGTGTGTCAGTACAAATATCTCTCCAGGCAGAAAGCACTAGGTGCATAATATTATCCACCTAATGCCCTGTGTTGTCAGCCTTCCTCTGTCTGTCAGTACTGCAAAAGGATATTCTTTCTTTCTCCACCGCTTATGTGGTGTGTCTTGTGTGGTCACCCTCCTCCATTTCAAGTGCAGCCTTTTGGGGCATTAGAGGGCTATAAGTCTTCCTGCTGTGACATCAGCCCCTCAAACGCCCATGTACTGTATTTATTAGACTATAAAACTTCTCACATTTAAATCAATAGGAAAATACCTGTGTGTCTTATGATCTGAATATGTAAAAATATAATTTTGGTTTTAAAGCTCAAAACAAACATCCTGGGAGCAATAGCTATGCACTCTCCATCCAAGTGGTCCCTACCAAGAGGATGTTCGTAGTTACAGCTTAGGGTGCAGGGCTGAAACTTTAATATGTGTATACACACTTCCAGTACATATTCTCTGAACCCGCTGAGCAACTTGTGAAGAGACACATTTTACAATCTGGCACTAACCTCTTACCCATGAGCACATATTTACATATGGAAGGAGGGGTGAAATTGTCACAATTTTTTTTACTGCAATGCAGAATGTAAATACACAACTCATGCTATCATAATAGCACCAATGTACTCAGCAGTTACTGTTGTGACTATATTATGTGACCATATGTAAATAACTGTAATAGTTCGTGAATTTATGCTGTTTTTATAACATAGTTGTGTATTTTTTCATAAAAATTATGCATGTAGTACAAAAATTATGTGACACAGACTTCTCTCTCCTCCTATATGTAAATAGGTGCATATGGGTATGGTGTTAAGGTAGCCTCACAAGGGTCGACCTTTGCACAATCGATCTAAAGCTGGCCATACACCTTCAGATTTCTCTGTCAGATTTCCTTCAGATCAGATCTACCAACAACCATGTAGTATAGTGTCCTCCCTGATAGAATACATAGTGATTGGAAGGTGTAGAAAGGTCCTCATATTACATGGTTTTGGTAAAACAAAATCTGATCTGAAGGAAATCTGACAGAGAAATCTGAAGGTGTATGGCCAGCTTAAGATTCAATTGTCTTGTACAATTTAAATATCAACTGTCCGTCTAAAGCTGGCCATACACGTGTCGGATTCCATGGCCAATTGATCACTCACCCAATTGATTCCGGCGATCTCAGCGGGAATGGGAGCTGCAATCCATCAGCCAATTAAGAGGATCCGATCACTGCATACCACCTTGTCCGAGTGATCGCGTCCAATTGATCGGGGGCTCAGAATTGGATCCGACAGAGAACCAACATGTTGGTTCTCTGTCGAGACCACGTGTATGGCCAGCTTAACATGGATTGATTGTACCACCACACTGTGTGATTGGATTTAAACCGATTGTTTGTTTGCTTAGTGCTCTCCAGTGGCTGGAAGCGTTTATTGCAAACCATGTTCCATTGTATGGTCAACTAAAATAATTTCCAATCACTGCTCGGTTTTTTATTTTGTTTGATTTCGATCACTTTTGGTCAATCATACCAGGTGGGCAGGAATCGATTCCTGTTCGATCAATTTTAAAAGATACATATTTTAGGTTGATTGAATGCAAATATCAAACAGTGTATGGCTACTTTATTGCCATATTGTTAAATGTGACTCTCCGTTAGTTGGTCAGAGGATTCAAGGAATGTGTACTGCTAGTGTATATACAAATGAGTACAGCTTCAACTCATGACACTCTGCTGGAGCTAAGACCACCCTCCTGGTAATGGCCATTTGGCTTGGCTGGGGGTAGTAGAACAAAGCCTTGCCTCCTGGCAATGGCTGCTTGGCTGGAGGAAGCTAGAGTGAATGCTGCATGGTTCAGTCCTATCTAATATGTTTGAACATGCTGTATATTCACTTTATATGAATTTTTATTATTTGATTTCCATGTATGTTAATAATGTATTCTTCCATCCTCCACAACATCACAATGTCGATTGATACTATAGCATATGCCAACTGGTCAGTAAGCATAAGTAAAAGGTGAGCACTGGCAGTCTCTCCATTGCTACATAGATAGGAAACATGAACATAGTAAAATGTGCAGCAATTAATTTTTTTCTAACAATTCTGATTGCCTGCTTCCTGTAGCTTCAACCGCTTACATTTTAAGTCTGTAACTGGAAACAAGTATGCAGATTGGAAGATAAGAATAAAGTCCTCTGCCCTGTCCTGCTAATCCAGTAGCCTCATTTCTGTGGTGCTGGGCTACAGTGACGGCCAGGCCATGTAATAGCTGTATTCTTTTCTGTACAGATTTTCTTTAAATAGAACAAGTAAAGCTCCTTTTGGGTGGATGGTTGTGGTGACAGGCTGTGTGAAAAATCCGTTACCTTTGCATCCCTGCTGTTTATATCCAGCACTATAGGGTTCCTTATTGATTTCTTTCTTTTCTCGCTGCTCTGGTGTCCTGCTGCCAGAATTGTGTCAACGTATTGATTCCAATTAGGGAATCCTCCAACACAGGCAGGTAAGAGCAACCTTTCAAGCTTGTATTTAAAATCAGTTCTATAAAGGTAATTTATTATTACATTATCTAAGTGCAACATCAACCCAACAGCTCAAGAAGAGGGACAATCTGCTAGATCCCACATAGTTCTAGTTATTATATTTATGCCTATGCTGTGCAAAACATTACTTCAATGATAAACGCAGGCCACTCCATTCTAAATGTATTTATGGTTTAGAGGACCTTGGCTTTAAAGGTCCATGGGAGGATATAACCCTTAAAAATCTCAGTCAACAAAGTATTAAACTGTTAGGGCAATAGGAATGTATGTCTGGCCATAATTTGTAGGAAATTGGGCTGTCTCCAATGCATGCCAATTTCTCCATGTTTTGTCTCTATAAAATATTCTGCAAGTATAGAAATAGTTCTTTCAGATGAAACATCATTCAACTTTCAGTGCAGCACTAAAATTCAAATGCTAGGCATACATGGGTTGATGCCTGTGCGATCGAGAGGCCATTTGAACGTAGCACAATGATGTAATCACGCTGCACTCTAGCCTCCTCGATATCCAGCTGCAGCACTTCTGCATCATCGATCCCATCCAATACTCTATATGAAATGGAAATCAAACGGGGATTACGAACATGTTGGTTCCCTGTTCGACCAAGCGTTCTTCTTTTTTAATAGATTCAAGCTCAATTGAGGGCCGTGAATGGATTGTGCTCGAATCTATTGATAAGTATTGAATCCAGGAGGTCTAGGTCGCAACCAGTCAACTAGCACTTACAGAAGCTGGCCGTCTGTATTGCTTTATAAACAGACTTATGGGTATTTTATTACAACAACATCTTTGTGAAAAATTAATTGTTTTACACAAAGAGTTGACTTAAGCCAGCCATACACTGGTCTATTTTTTGTTTGGTTCCCAAACAAAAGCAACGACAGCGTTCGTTTGTGGTGATCGATCGTTTGGGAATCGAATGCTTCCCACCTTGAGTGATCGACCAAGATTGAACCAAAAGGTGTGATCGCACAGTGATCCGTTTTTTTCCATATTTTCTTGGTTAATCGACATAAAGCCCCCCATAGACGAGCTGATTCCCGGCCATAGTTGTAGCAGAGCAACCTGCATGCTCGCTCCCGCCGAGCACATAAAGGTTGGTCGGCCGCAACTATGAGGGAGCCCACCTTGAGTTTTGTAGAAAAAAAGCCGGCAGGTCGGATCGCACACGGATCCGTCCTGCTGGGTTTTTTTCTGCACGGTCCTCTGTTCCTGCACTGCAGGCTGTTAACTTAATTAATTGGCTACAGTCTGACAGGAGTCCCGTGTGTTAGTGGAACACACAGGATTCCTGTCCGTTCTGTAGCAGACTGCTCACAGCGTGGTGACGTCACCACGCTGTGAAGAGTCTGCTATATTTCATCCTGATCTATGGCCGGCTTTACTTTGAATAGACATACATATGCCTCGTGTTTCTTCTTGGCTTCTATAAAATTTTTATTAATTGGCTACCCTAAAGCTGACAAGGTTTTATTTCTTTTTAGCCTGAACTAATGTAAATGACTCATCAGAATAAACCGCTGTAGGTAATGTTATTACATGACATTATAAAACTTATTGCACATGACTGTAACGTTCAGCTGAGAGCAGCTGTAACCTTTTCAGTAATATTTCAACTTTTAAAATACATAATTAGACCCTGACATTCATACCGTCATAGTAACACTACATATGATTTGGGCAGGGTGATAGATTAAAGGTTATACCTTTAGTATGATCAGTGAATAGAAACATCATTTTAAAGAAACCACTAATTAGATAAATAAATAACTTTGTAAAATAAAATTCCCCTGAACATAGAATCATTGCCCAACATTGTTGAGGATGTAGGAACATACCATACAAATTTGATAATTATTCCTGTTTCCAATCAATAAAAAAAATAAGGTCCCCTTACTTCTATTTCCACTGTGTCTGGTACCATGCATTTTCAGTGCATTTTTTTAACGCATCGATTGGTAGTCGTTACAAAAAATGCCAAAAGCGCATGGTAACGGACGCAGTGGAAATAGAGGCTTACTAATACTAGACCTCCTGTAGGCATTGAGCCTGGGTAGTCAACAAAATGGGTGCCAGCAAGCAAGCCGATAGCAGGTCCCTAAGGCCTTGTTTCCATTGATGCGTTTTTGTGGATGTGCGCGTTTTTAACCGCGCGGCCAAAAACTCGTCCGCGTCTGCACGAAAACGCATGCCTTGCGTTTTCGCGCATTTTTTGCGACGTGTTTTTTTTATAATGGGTTGCGGATGCGGTTGGGACGTGGATGCGTTTCAAAACGCTGCAGCTAGCGTTCACAAACGCGCCCTAAACTGCATCCGCACGCGATCGCATGCAAAGGCACCAATGGAAACTATATAGTTTCCTATGGATGCGTTTGTCAGCGCTTGCGGCCGCGCGTTTACAAACGCACGGAAACGCTCGTGATCGCATCAATGAAAACAAGCCCTAAATAGGCATTAAGCCTGGAAAGGGAAAAAGGGTATCAGCAAACAAGCGTTGCATTGCATCTTGGGCCATCATCACTATTCTCTGGCCAGCTCACATGATCCCACGTTAACCTGGGGGACTGTTGTAAGGACTAATGGAGCATCCCTTTAAATATGGTTCCTTGAAATCCATAAAAAGGGTCCACAGGACTCCCTACTAAGTTCCATAAATGTAATCCTAGTAATACACAGGTACGGGTTAAAAAGCACTATATTGGAATAGAGAAAGACACTTATACTTACACTTGTTTCCCCTGTTTACTAAATACACCTCTCAATGTAAATCCATGTCAATCACCATGAACAATGGCCATCTTTATTCAACGGACCAAAATGCCACTGCAATGACTGCACTTCCATAGCACGCCTAGTTGCCATGATGTAATCCAATATTTGTGCATACTGCATGGGGGCTGGTTCCCTGTCATTTGGCACACACGGGGCCTTTTCATCTAACAAGGACCATTTTTCTAATAACTAAAATAATAATAAACAACCCCAAATACAATGCCCACTACTTACCTCTCTTTTCCATGCCCAGTCATGGCAAAGCATGGAGGTTCTCTTATTCTGTAATATACAGTGTACCACACATACTGTTTTACTCTGCTCTCAGATTATTTTACAAATTTTGCATGAAAATGGCTGTGCATGCACAACATTGCACAAACACCATGCTTCCTGTACAAAAAAATGCTGCATCACATCGGTGTAGAGACTTATTTAGAAACAGTGTGACTGATTATATATGGCAGTGGTTCCCAAACTTTCCTTGCAGGGCCCCCCTTTTCTATTTAGGAACATTATCGAGTCCCCCTCCCTATTCAAACACAGGTTAGGAATAAGGACCTGCGCCCCCTTGAATACCTTCACCTGATATATGGTAATCAGCAATGTCAAGTGTCACTAGAGGACAACCATTATCATTTCTGGTATACTTTCTTCCCAACATTTTCTTTGTATACTTTATCTTCCACCTTAGGCAAATCCTCAATAATTATCTTTATATTATGGTAATTCATATAAATTGTCTTAAATTTTCTTCTACTTCAAACATATACATGATACAAGCCCTCAACCAACCCCACAGGTTTACATACCAGAGCCCATTTAAGCACTGACATAAAATGCTGTTAATGTGCATGTTAAACCCAATGTCTAAGGATGTAAAATAATTAGTTATGTAGCAAGGAGGCCGCGGAATGCCTGTGTGCAAAGGTTAAAATGATCTCGTTTCTATCTAGAAAACTTGATCTTCCAATGGCAGATCTATCGAGCTCTGTGTCCTATGCTTGACAGTAATAGGTTGTGAAGGGTCTAGTAAAGAATATACAACAGCTGCCCTGCTCCACTACAAAGACAGGGACCTGACCTGAGGAAAGAACGCATTCCTACAAGACCACTAACCACTGGTGGTGACATCTATCCTGACCTTAACATGCCTCATCACACTATCCCCAAGATTTGTAGAACAGGCATTGCTTAGCTTAAATAGCCTACTTACAGCTACATAACTTCCGAAACTTACAAATGGTAGCTCTCCTTAGCAAATGCATTGTCCAAAACATCAGCCATTGAGAAGACTGTACAGATTTCTGCTTAAAGTGTTCCACTTATTACTAATATTTTATGAATAAATAATAGCAGAGTGTTGTGGTGTGTAAGCCACGGAATAAATTCCACCTCACCTGCAGTATCCAGAAATGCAGCTTGGGGTAGATTTTAGTTACTAAAATTGTTAACCCCGAGGGGTAGCTTACCTGCTCCAGGTGAGCCCTCACTGTACTACAGTGTCGGCGTCCTTGAATCTTCTTTCAGGTTCCACATTCCGACTGTCATTGATGACAAAGGGGATGTGGCAGTTGCCTCTGCTACATGACTCTTGTAATACACAGGGGTGCTCATGTAACTCTCACAGTACAACTTCTGAACCCCCAGATATCATACCTCAGTAGTGCACCCTTGACATTTTGTGGGTTAGTAACTAACCTCTGAGACTACCTGCAGTCCAAATGTCACCCTTTCATAGTCATATTCCAGCTGTCACACAGTGTTTTTCTCCCTTACATTTTTACCCTTACATATGCCTTTCTGACTTTCACCCCCCAGATCTCCAACACCCTTAGAAGTCCAATCTTTTTTTAGGATTAGTAATTTATATTCCAAATTTCACACCCTTAAATGCAACTATTGTTAGTTATTAATGTTTTCCTGGGGTTATCCAAGTGACATAAATTGTATAAATGTAAAAAATGTATACATGATAAAGTGAAGTTGTTTGTACAGCGATTTAATGTGGGAGGGATTTTGATTGTGCTTCCGATCTCTCCCCTCTATGGCTCACAACCAAACTCCTTGGGTGCACCTGATAGCTGCGGCCACACAGACACAGAGCGCCTCCAAGTTGTTACTACGCATATGAGTTTTGTAACAATAATGCAGGTATGCATAGCTAGTTTTTGGTTCTTTTTGAGTACCAGAGTATGACTTATGTGCACCCCTGGTAATACAGGCATAGGCGTTCTGGGTCCTCGAATTCCCCGCATCATTGACATGCCAGGAATATGTGTGTCTATGGGGGGATAGGGGGAATATCTCCTACCACTTTTGGCAATCCCTGTACGGCAGAGGAGGTTAAGTGATACCCTTTGGCTAACTAAGGTCATTAAAGAAACAGGCTTTTGGGATGTCTCAGATCCCATCTTCAGGCTTTTTACTTCTAATGCAATTCAGCTTCACCACATTCACAATATCTGTCTAACCATCTTTCCTGAAGAAAAGCATGTTATTTCCAGTCCTTAATTTTTCATCCCTCTTATGTGATGAGTGACATTTCCTCACACAGATCTCATCTGCACCACAGGAGGGCAAGAAACTGTTTGTGTGCTGACAGAATTCCTTGTGACATCGAGACCTTCCTGTTCCCAGTGGAATGTCACAACTGGAAACGGTAAAATATTAAATCGTTTGCCAGAAGCATGGTGACACCAAATATCCTAAGAATATAGAATAGTGAGAAATGTAATAGATATATAAAAAATATTAGATATATTGTACAATTAAAGGGCCTGTTACTTTTATCCATTTCATCTTCAAATTTATTCCTTTGCTTTGATTTTGTTTGTTTGTTTGTGATAGTCTCTATCATTTGGTATGATAGAGACTATTTTTATGCAACTAAACATTCCCTGTGGTTCATACCAACTAGGGGGCAAATAACAGTCTCTTAGTTAATTACAATTGGGGATTATGGACTGCAACTTTTTTACAAACCTCATCAAGTTAGTATTTTGGGGATTCAGCCTTAAAAGGGAGCTCGTAATCACGGCAAACCATACGACAGGTTCTCTTTAGGGCTCCTGCCTGTATTTATTAATTTAGACCAAACAGAAATCTCCCTCACAGGGTTTAATCAACAACACAAAGGTCTTTGGAAATGCCAAGTCTTCTGGCTTGGAAAAGGTCAAACACAGACTCTTCCCTTTAGCTCAGGGAAAAGCTATCACAGCCTGGTACCTAGACGTCCCCAGCCTGGGCTACACACTCTCTGTGTGTCCTCTGGTATCGGCTGCTCCAGCAGCAGCACAGTGTCTCCCCACCTCATCAGGAAGCCCTGACAGACTGGTCCCAGCTCCTTTTGTGGAGACACACCCAGCAATCTCATTAGGTCCAGCGGGTGTATCTTGGTGGAGTGGGAAGGCCAGTTCCTTCCATTCCCACTCCAGAGTCCAGGTCCCTGTAACCGGTAACTGAAAACATAACAAAACTGGACAACAACCTACTGTTGCTCTCCAACACTATTCTGGACTCCTTCCAGGATACACCCTCAGACCCTTTCACTGCTGGATATGGACCACTTACACCATGACTGACCACAGGTCTGTCACAGTATTTTAACTTGTTTTTTTTAAATGAATGTAACCCCATGCCCTGTGTTGTTGACCTTCATATTTTCTATATTAACCCCCTATTCTTTGTAGGTTATTATTTTAATAACTTCTACTCAATTCCTGCAAATAAAATACATTAAAAAAGAATACCCTGCAGTATCAAAATCACATGGAAGGCAAAAGGATTATTTCCCCAAATCATGAAATCCTCTTAGTGTCTCATGGTCAAGTTAGTGTGACTGGATAAATGCAAACGTTCTTTTATAAATGTTAATTTGTTTCTTGTGAAGTAGGATATTGTAGTTCAGAATTCTTTACAAGGGGCCTACAGGGATCAGACATAGAAGCTCAAGAGGGTCACAAGGTAGAAAAAAATATTGACTGACCACCAAGCCCAAGACGTTGGTCATAAGAGATAAGAAATCATGCCATAAAAATAAACTCAAATAGTTAGAAAAACATTTCGAGACCAGATAAGCTCAAAGTAAGTTGAAGTCAAGTCAAAATGCTGACTAACCGTATTTTTTGAACTGTAAGACACACTTTTTTACCTTTAAAATCAATAGCGAACTGTCCCTGCATCTTATGGTCCAAATATGTAAAAAATTTGTTCCATTCCCTCCAGCCTAGCCAAAAAGCCATTGTATTAGCACTAGCAGTACCCATTCTTTGAACACACTAACCAACTTATGGAGAGACACATTTTACAATTAGATAGCATGAGTTGTGTATTTACATTAATATTCTGCATTGCGGTAATAAATACAGCTTGTGAGAAAGACTCATATCTCCTCCCATATGTAAATAGCTGCTCATGGGTAAGTTGTTCGGTGCCAGATTGTAAAATGTGTCTCTTTATAAGTTGGCTGGTGTGTTCAGAGAATGGGTACTGCTAGTGTATAAACACATGATAAAGTTTAAGCCCTGCAGCCAAGACCTTCCTCCTGGCACTGGCCTTTTGGCTGGAGGAATATAGAGTGCATGCTGCATGGTCCAGTCCTGCCTACTTTGCTGGATCATTCTGTATATTCACTTGATATCTGAATAGCTGTCTATGCAGCTTGATTGGCAAAATGCAGCATTTCTGCAAGTGTTTTTTATAACGCCCGCTGCATGCATTTTTTTTTTTTCATTTTTCAGTTATTTGTTTAAAAACGCAAACGAAGATGTAATGTGAAAAACGCATGCCTTTAAATGACGCATATAGTGTGAAAGGACCCTAAATAAAAAACATGTGCGAGACCCTTGTTAGACCATGACATGAAAATAGAGTTGTTCCAGTACATTAACATTAAATCCACTGCATTGTAAATTACTCCAAAAAGTGAGAAAACTTGTAGGGTGACCAGATAAATTGATTTAATGTCAAATTAAAATTGTGCCAGGCAAGCGTATGGGCATGCCTGAAGCGGAGTGTCTGTAGGAGGAGGGCATTTGACTGGGGCAGGCTGGCGTCGCGTATCGATGATGCACCAGTGGGTGGGACCCATTCAAAACAAAAGGCGGCAGCGGAAGGGGAAGTGCCCCTTCCAGCCGAAATCTCCCTCCCTCCCTCCCTGGACTAGACGTTACTCCTTTCATAGTTGTCTGCCTCTTGGTACTTTTATGCACTAATGTTTTTCTCTGACAGGTCACTCGTCACAGCGGGCGGGTCTATGGCAGTGTCCTTGGTGGTAGTCATAGGTGAAGGTTGGTGTTGTGATGTCCCTGTGGTGGGTCAGTCACTTTTGGCCGAACCCTGCGCGCGGGTAAGGGTCAATGACTCGATGGGATATTGGTGCGGAAGGTGTCAGGGGGAAGTTTAGTACCCACCGAGCTATTAAGGCTGGTGGCCGGTACAGGTCGTTGGAGCTTGGTCATTGTTAAGGGCGCTATCAGGGACCTTTGCAGCAGTTAATTGTTATTGTTTACTGAATGTTTTTAATTAATATTTAAATTGTATTGTGGTAGCTGTGGCCTTAATACATCCACTTTGAACCAAACTTGTTGTCATGTCTTTATTTAAGGTTAAGTTGGGGGACGTACAGGTATATTGAGGCCACTTCCTCAGTCGGCCTTGCCCAAAGTCAAAAAGTAGGTTGGAGGTGACTTGTAATAGCATATTTCCATGAAATTCAGTTCAAAGTAGGTGATATTGATAATATATAGCAATATCAGTATACATATTGGTATTGTGAGTCCAGAGCTGATGGATGAAGAGGGATGGGAAGCTTATACTTATACTTATACTATATAGCTTATATATAAAATCTTCTGGGAGTTTATTTGTTACAATCTCCAATAAAAATTTATTGTTAAAAAAATAAAAATCTTCTGGGAGTTTTACCTGTTACTGGTAGAAATCTGTTATGTATACAGTAAGTAAAGGGGGGAGAAGAGGTTCTCTTTGTGTGAGTCCAGGCCATTAAACTTCTGCTGCAATATCATGAAAGATATGCGACCTGTGGACGAAAAGAGCTTTGATGTCACTGGACTTGACTCAAGGCACCTAGATAAAAATGGAGATCCAAAGGTGAATGGCTGGGAGGTAGGAGTCTGCAAAATATATTTTATATTTAACACATGACTAATCTAATATAGCTTATGTATAACAAACAAAGCCAGAGTTTTACTTTAAAGCACAGTCTTCTAGTAGCTAAAGAAAGTGACGGTTTATCGACAGTTTCATTTGATGTCACTAAGTGGATCTGCAGGAGGCATTCAGCACTCCTGAAGCATCTGGAACCTGTCAATAGCTCTTCTCTTGGCACCCCCATATGTTCACTCCAATACTTTGTCAAGACTGCATCAAGCAGGCACATTGACATGGACCCAGGGTGCTGTGTGATCCATAGCCAGCTCCACAGCTAATACAATCTTTCATCTACCCAGGGTCTTTTCTGGAACTTGAGTATTGTAATGAACAGCCTGTTGGATTTAATTGCACTTTGCCACTGCACAGATTGTCCATGGAAATGTAAGTGCTACAGAATGCAATCACACTCACAAAGATTAACATTCGGTTAACCTATCTAAATTTATTTCTCAACTACTAAATCTCCAAAACATCATCCTGCTGACAGTTACACTTTACATTTCTACAGTATGACAACTTAGATACCCTGGTTTGTGTACAAAATAATAGACAATGTATGTGACCCCTCTAAATAACCCTTTACCTACCCAATGATTGTGCATTTTCTAAAATCCAAGCAGTAAGGTCTTGCTTTTGGTTTTTATATTATATTACTTTTATGCTTACCACATGTTTGGCAAAAGATGTTATAAATGGACCACATAACACCTTTGTTCCCTGACACACCAACATTTTAAATATCACACCTAGAATAAGAGTATATACAAGGGTGCACATAACTTTTTCAGTGAGCTCCTTGGATGAGTACCAGGAGATGGTGTTGGGTACTCACCGCATATGAAGGGTGGTCTTCCTCAGCTGCCTCCCTCACTGCCTTCTGTTTCCTGCATGGTTGATTATGCTGCAGATGGACCTCCCTGTTCTTGATTGATCCTCTGATTAGTTGTCTCCATCCACAGGTCACCAGCTGGCTTTGGGTGAAATGTAACTCTCACAGTACAACACCATTTGAACCCCCAGATCTCATACATTATTAGTGCAACCCTGAGACCTTTTGGGTTAGTTAGTAACTAACTACCTGCAGTCCATATGTCAACCTTTCATAGTCATATTCCAAATGTCAACATTCCAACAGTGCTTTTCTCTTGTCAGATTTTATCCATACATATGCCTACTGTGACTTTCATCCTCCAGATCTCCAACACTCCTAGAAAACCACTCTTATTTTAGATTAGTCATTTATATTCCCAATTTCACACCCCTTTATAGTTATTAATCACCCAACCATTCATAGTTATTAATGTTTTCCTGAGGCTATCCAAGTGACATAAGTTGTATACATTTAACAACAAAAACTAAAAAAAATTGGCCAAAATAAAAAATGTATCTTTTATACATGATAAAGTAAAGTTTATTGTACAGCTATTTAATGTGGGAGGGATGCAGATTGTGCTGCTGATCTCTCTCCTCTATGGCCAAACTCCTTGGGTGCACCTGATAGCTACGGCCGCCCAGACACGGAGTACCTTCAAGTTGTCAGTACACATATGAGCTTTGTTACAATAATGCAGGTACTCATAGCTAGTTTTTGACCACTTTTGAGCACCTGAGTACAACATATGTGCACCCCTGAGTATATTATTTAAATTGTACAACACTGCTGAGACCTAAAGATCCAATGTTTATTTTATTTTTTCCAATAAACGTTTTATTAAAGAAGAAAAACAAATACAATTACAGTATGTCATCATATGGTATACATATTACAGTCATAACCGTAAAGATGAATCATAAATTTAAAGGGTTGAGGGGGAGGGAAGGTGGGGTGCAGGGGTACAGAAATAGGAACTGACAAAGAAGGGAAAGACCATGGGAAGGCCTAATAGAGGCTTACTGAAGAAATCTATGCAGTAGAAAATCATCATCAGAACACGCGTAAACATTTATCGTATACAGAAGGCATATAGAATAGACCTACATGTTCATGTCACTAAATACCTATTGTACTCAACGGAAGTTTCAAAGAGATGCCATTTCCGCCACATCTTATTGAAAGCTTTCAGGTGATCTCTTTTACTATACAATAACTGCTCCATTTCATGTACAAATTTCATTTGGCTGATCCATTCGTTAATAGAAGGGGTCCCTGAGGTGGCCCATGCGGGGAATCAATGTTCTGGCGGCATTGATCATGTGGCATTCTAGGGACTTAAACGATTTGTCGTTTAGCTGCTTTTTAAAGTGAAGGAGGAAATATTCGGGGGTGAATGGGGGATCCTTGCCTAATATATGTGACATCAACCGATGGACCTCTTGCCAGAAGGTTTCTATGAGGGGGCAAGACCAAAAGACGTGTAAAAGAGTTCCAGTTGAGTGGGTGCATCGCCAATAGAGCGGGGAAGCCGAAGGAGAGAACGTATGCAGGCGAGCAGGAGTACGATACCAAAAGGTTAGTATCTTGTAGTTGGTCTCTTGCTGACGTGCACTGAACGTACTCTTGTGCGCTGTGAGCCAAACCGCGTCCCAATGTTTAGATTGCATGCTAATCCCCAACGAGCGGTTCCATTTGACTTTAATTGCATCTACTCTAGGGTGGGAGGCCGGTTCCAACATTTTGTAGAACAAAGAGACGATATGTCTAGAAGGGCCCTTGCCTGCACAGATCATTTCAAACTCCGTCATTTGACGGAAGCAGTCCGTCCGTCTGGGATGACGGGCCAACCAATGTCGCAGCTGAAGGTACGACCACCAGGGTATCGATCCAGCCAAAGATCGTCCAACCAGATCGGAATTTTGAACAAATTCGCCCTGACTGAAGAAATCGCGCATCTTCAAATTGGAGGGATTCGCCCATAGTTTCTGAAACTCCCACAGGTTACCTGGGGGAAACTCAAGATTGCAGCAAATGGGAGTCATGGGACCCGGGAAGGATGTAAGGCCCGATCTGTCTCGTGTCGATCGAAAGACTCTAAAGGTGGCATCAACTAGGGGATGCGATGCGTAGACCTTAGGAGGGGTGGCTGCAGATAGCCAAGCATAGCTTGACAAGGGAATTGGAGACCGTCCGTATTCAACCTGGACCAATGGCTTCCCCTCTGCGTGGAGGCACCAGTCCTTCAATCTGTTTAGGTGAGTTGCCTGATGATATCTTCTCAGGTCTGGGATGCCAAGGCCTCCCAGAGCACTTGGAGGAGGGACCAGCTGAGACGTGGTCTTTTTTGTCCCCACACAAATCTGGACCAAATTCTATCTATAGCCTTGAAGTAAGCTTGATCTAGTTTAATAGGTATCGTTTGCATGACATAGAGCAAACGTGGTAAAATGACCATCTTGATAACAGCGATTCTACCCATCCAAGAAAAGGAGATGGTTTGCCTGGTATGCAAATCTCTCTGGATGGAGGCGATCAATGGTGCAAAATTCAATTTAAACAGCTGGGAGAGCTCCCTTGGTAACAGAACCCCCAGATATTTAAGGTGAGAATCATGCCACGTGAATGGGAGCCTATGTCTGAGTTGGTGGACCTCCTCACGGGGAAGGGAAATATTCAAGGCCACAGATTTAGAAGAGTTAATTTTAAAATTCGAAATGTCTTGGAATTCTTCAAACAAGTTAAACAATTCCGTTAGGGAATCCAAAGGGTCTGATATGAAGAAAAGCAAGTCATCAGCAAAAGCCGCAACTTTGAGGATCGCATTGTGAATACTTATTCCCTGTATCATCCTACTCTGCATGATGGTGCGAATCAGGGGTTCCAGGGAAAGAATAAAGATGGTGGGCGACAGAGGACATCCCTGTCTCATACCATTTGAGATTGCGAAAGGGTCTGAGAGGACACCGTTCACCTTTACCTGTGCAGTTGGTTTCGAGTAGATGGCCTGGATCCATGCCAACATACGTTCAGATAGGCCTATGAATCTCATGACGGCCAGCATGTAGTCCCACTCCAAGCGATCGAACGCTTTTTCAGCGTCCGTGGACAGTAACATAATTTGTGCAGACGACATGCGGGCCACCCAGATTGCGTCGATTGCTAGTGAGGTGTTGTCTCTCGCTTCCCTACCCGGGACAAAGCCTACTTGAGCCGGGGAAATGAGAGA
>CM070033.1:46932649-46963399 GCA_036250615.1 Ptychadena robeensis | reverse complement strand
ACCCCTTCTCATTACAGAGATGCACATCACCTAATATGCTTAATTGGTAGTAGGCTTACGTAATACTCATTTGCCTAATAATTCTGCACTGTACATACATATATATATATACACACACACAGGGTGGTTTCCTCTATGCCAAATGTGGATGAGCATAGGGCCCCAAAGCATGCATATTTAGAATAGCGCCCTCCATCCCTGACAGAATTGGCATGCCAGTTCGGTACATGCGCGCTGCTTGTTTCTGTCTCCTTCATAGGTCTGCTCCTCCTTCCTCTTTTCTTCCAAAAGCACCCGCAACCAACCCCCCCCCCCCCCCCCCCCCCCCCCCCCCTCGCTACCAACTGTAAAAATAGTTGAATGCAAAGTGAATGCTGAGTGATGTCATTATTAAACTTGTCACTCACAACTAAATTCTGATGGAGAGCAGTCTAAACCAATACAACAGTTGTCAGCTGACTTATTGGATGGTAAGTCTACATTTACATGGGCGATTTTCAACCCTGCTGCCGGTCATTTCCCGGGTGACGGCTGTGTAAATTTAGTCTAAACGAGCAACAGCAGACTGATGAGACCATCTCTTCACCCACTCCCATATCAGAATGAAGCACATCTGACTAGCTCCTTGCAGGCTGCATGCTGGTCTACAAGGGACTGCAATAGGCTTATATAAAGTCACATTTAGGTACTATTTTTCAATAAAAAAACTTTTAATGATGGTCAACTGTGAAGAGTGAAATAAGTCAAAAGAAAGATAAGACAAATAAGACAGAAAATTAAGAAAAATAAGACAAAATAGAAAATAAAATATATAAACTTTTTTTTTTTTTGCATATTAAACATGCCAGCTGACCATTCAGTATACCCTACTAACATTATTCTATAATCATTTATCTTTACACCCCTTTCAGATGAAGGGGATCTTTAACTTAAAATGTTTTTCAGTTATGTCCAGAGACCGCTACAGTAATCACAGGACAGATCACTGACACCATAATATTTTTGCCAAGAGATATTGAGACAGTGGAAAAACTGGACTGACCAGTTATTAATAACATAACATCTACTTTTACCATAGCCACTATGTGGATTCCATTAACGTGGGGTCTACTGCCTACATTTCCTGCCAACAAAATACCAAAAACATTCTCATCTGTTCCATCTTTAAGTGTAAACATATTTTTAAATACTGGCCAAGTGTGTATTCAGAAATAGCTAGCTCTGTTGTTTGCTCAAATGCTTTGTATGTGATAATGGCGGTACATATACTTAAGTTTTACTTGCAAGTATGCTATAGGCCATTATACACTAGCCTCGCTTCCACCGTAGAACGTTTATGGAGACATGCGATTGTTCCTATTGATCGCATCATCTGTGATCGATTGATCACGGGAAGGAATTCTGCGATCGATTCTGTAATTGGAGTAGAATGCATGATCATTTAAAAGATTGATAGCTGGGAAATCTAAACATCTATGCCTAGCTTAAAGCGGACCTACCACTTGGGAGGTCACTCAGCAGTATCGGGCTGCAGCTCAGCCGATACTGCTGAGATCCTCAATTGTAAAAAATATATATTTTTCTGACAGCAGGAGCGGCGTATGTTCCGAGTGCGCCCCTCCCACTGCCTTACGTCACACTTAGGCAGCCGAAATGGGGTCTGGGACATCTCTCCCAGACAGCAACTCGTCAGCAGCTGATTCCCCCCTCCACACACCGCCCCCCAATGAATTTCTCCAGCTCCAACAGAGAGGAGACAGGAGGGGGAGGTGAAGTTGAGGGGGGAGGAGAGGGGGGGCAGTGAGGGCAGAAGCAGCTGCACTTCTCCCAGAGCTAAGATGCCGGCTTCAGAACTGAAAGTAAAGTAGGTGAGTATGTTGTGGGGGGGTTTTGTGTAGCAGTTTTCCAGCATCTGAACTGCTGATAGGTGAGTATTGTGTCTGATTAATGTATGTGTGTGTTTTTTTTTTTTTAAAGCTAGCCATACATGTTGCGATTCCATGGACGATCGATCACCCATCCGTTCGATTCCGGCGATGCCGCAGGGAATCGGATGTCCGATCGATCGCCCAATTAAGCCTGTCCCTACCACCTTGGGCCACCGATTCCTGGACGATTCCGTGCCCGATCGATCACTTCACAAATGGCAACTCCCCTTGATGTGTGCTGAATCGCATCAGAAAGACCAGCATGTTGGTTCTCTGTCGGATCCGATTCTGGGCCCCCGAACGCTCGGACGTGATCGATCGGTCAAGGTGGGCTTCACGCGATTCCTCGACGATCGATTGGCGTGCACGCGCCCGGAATCGGTCGTCCTAGAATCCGTTGGGAATCGGACCCGTGTATGGGGACCTTAAAACTGCTTAAACAAATGGGTAAGCGATACTGCTACTTAGTCCTTTACCAGTGATAAAACCATGTATTTTTCTGCAAATGGTATGATTGCAAAGTAATCATGCTAGATATAGGGACACTGGATTAGGAGAAATGATCTAATTCAACTGTATAAAGAAAATCCATAGTTGTTTGCATCTGCACCACGTTGGAAGAATCAGTGTTAGCAAAATATTCAATGGTTTTTACTTTGACAAGCCATCCAGTCATCCATTTCCCTGGTATTCATAGGCGAGTGCTCAATTCAGGCATCACTTGTGATAATATTTAAGGATATGTGTTAACTCCTCAGTGATAACAAGCAACTCCAAATGTTAAGGGCTCATTATCACTGCAAGAGATTTCACTACACACTGTGACATTTCTTTGTCCAGTCACCACTTTATCAATTTGTTGTTTTTTTATGATTTTGGTCACTTTTGGTTCCAGGTGCGCAGAAAATGATTTCCATATGATCATAAAAACGATTGTCAATATCAAACCGTGTATGGAAACCTCTAATGTTTATATAGAGGCTTGTCCTGCTCCTTGTGACAGAATGGACTGGCAGCGCCAGGATGCAATGGTTCAGTTATGTACAGAATCAAGTATACCCCATAGATCAGACATACCCCTGGGGTACAAGTACAACTGTCTGAGAATATGTGCTGCAGAACTCTGCTAAATTTAGGAAAAACTAACAATTTCAGATTTAATGTGATATGGCTAAAGCCCCCCTATACACGTTTAGATTGTGACCCAATGTTTTGGGCACTCTTAGGGCAGTCTATCGGCCAAAACATCGGGTCACAATCGGCCGGGCACCCTTTGTGTGCCAGCACTGTCGGTCAGGTCCCCCTAGCTGCTTGGGCCGTAAGTGCCCTATGGTGGGCTTAGAGTGGATATTAAAATATCCTAATTTCTTTCATTTCTAATTAATTAATTGAGCAGTAACATTAGTGATTATGCTGCTATACAGGGATGTTGGTGACAATGATGTCTGAGCGGTTTTATATGAAGTTTATGGTGCTGATTAGGAACTTTACTTCGGTTTTGACAGATTAAATCTACTTTCTGATATAGTTAATAGTTTATAAATTCGTTAACCTAAGGTTGTATAAACTTTTGTCTGCTGTCGTAGGTGCTCCAAACATGTTTTCCAACCATATGTGAAGCATGGGTGATTACATATTGTTCATGAATGTCATATTTTAAGAACTAGAACCTATTCAGCAAAAGTAATTAGAACAACACCCTTAAAATACCACAAATCATTTACAAAAATTGTGTATCACATATTTTCCTTAAGGGTGCGCACAAAATTATACTGACTTCATCACCATAGATTGACAAGCACCTCCCAAGTATTTGCACACTGTGTGAAAGTGCTGAACACACAGCAATTTTGGGGATGGCTGTAGACAGTTAGCCCCCCTGAAAGCGCACATGTGAATGTAGCCTAGCAGTATCATCCCCCCTATCCAAAATAAAAAAACTGTTTAGGCCTTATTTAGACTAGGTGCCCAACCTGCGGCCCTTTGGTCGTTGTTCGGCGGCCCCCAAAACCTGAAAACTGTTAATGCATAGGGCATAGCAACTCAACTGTGAAGTGGTCAAAGGCTGACCCAGCATTCCAACTTTGGTGGGGAGTGCTGTCGGGATCTGGTCCACCGCCTGCTGAGATATGTCGTCAAGGGGAGGGTCTGGATCAATGTTATGTGTGGCCCTTTAGTGATGCCAAGGGCCGCACTTGTGGCCCACCATATCAACTCAGTTGCCCACCACTGCTTTAGAGTAAAAAGAAATCCCCAGCAACTCCAATCCCCAGCATTCCAAAGATATACCCCATGTTTCTAATCAGTGTCAGAATGTAACAGGAACATTACCTTACACATTTGTAATGGGAACATTACATATATTACAAAGCAACATGTTTAAAAATGCTTCAATATTAATTGCTGCAATAATGATTTTAAATACAAAGCATAATATGTTCATTGGAAGCTACATAAATAAATTCATATTTCAGTTCCTCTAGATGAATGGTTATTAAAAAACTCGGATCATATTTCTGTATCTAAAATTGAGCTCTATCAAAGTTGCTATCACATCAACAAATTGCAATTTAAGACCAAGGCTCATTACTGTGCTATTGACTTGTTATTTGGTTGGCGCTCACCCCAGCACCACACGGAGCTGCTCATTGCCTCTAATCCACAGCAATTACCAAGTGAGAATTTTTTGCATGTGACATATTACGTCCTTAAACTTGAAAAGGTAAGTGACCACTAGTAAGCCAAGTGTCCTATGACTTACTAAGTGTAGAGGGGCTGCAGCTCTTTGAAATGACATCAGAGACCTACAGCTCATTTGGCAGCATGTAAAATCTGCTACCATGGACCTCCTGTTGTTGTACATCATGAATGGTCAAAGCTGATAAATGAAAAGTTATTTATTCTAGGGTAACTAAGTAATAGTTTTTTGGGAGGTTAGTCATTACAAAGCATTTTGTTAGTGGTCAGTGTCACCATATATTATATTGTTTATTTATTGTGTTAGATACAAAAATATCTAATCTAATCTCTGTAAAGCGATGACAGATGAAATTCAGATTCACTAGTTGTACAACCAACTTACAGTATTTATAAGTGAAAAATATGACATTTGATGACTATGATATTTACTATATAGTTTTTGTAGTTTTTTTGTTGGCCCCATTAGCTTTACTAATGAATCTTTCAAAGCACTAATCTGTAGTGTAGAGGAAGAAGAAAAGGTGATAATTGAACAGCGGAACTTCTTTCAGTGAATAGCCGAAGGGAAGTTTAACTCTGCATGTCCTGTTAACGCTTATATTTCCTTGCCGTATAATGTATATATTTTATGGCAAATGCAATTTCAATTAATGACAAAAACTCTTCTCCTATGTGGGGCTTCATGTCCTGCCCTGCTGACACTGTCTTTACCAGTGAGGAAATGAGAAAACATTTGCAAGAGAAATGCTGAGAAAAAATTGTCTGATAAGATTAAGGGCTCCCTCACATTAATTGTGCAAAGGACACTTGTTCTATATAATTCACACTTGCATGTGCTGTGCTTTGGGTTGCTGAATGCGCAGAATGTGCTGCTGCATGCATTTTTCATGTGTTAACGTGTGTTTCCAGTATACTTTGTATTGGTGATGCAAAGGCAGCGCATCCGATGATGCATATGGTGTGCATTGCATGCCCACAGGGCAGTGATGACTAACCTTTTTGAGTGCCCAAACGGAAACATATAACCTACTTTTTTATCCTAAAGGGCCAATACGGCAATTGAGGTTTTAGTTTAAACAATGAGAGATGCAGATTTTTTGCTAGTACCAGACGTGGTTCCTGCTAGCCGCATCCACAGTGTGAAATGGCACTAAAACCGTTCAAATTTTAAAAATTTGCTCCAATGCAGACATGAGGAGAAAACAAGGAGCTCGGAAACCCCACAGGACTTAAGAGGAACTCGCGGCGTCCTCACCGCCCATGGCAGTGTCATTGTTGTGTTTTCAGTAATGAACAGTTTCAAAACCGTGGCTGTAATTTTTATGATGCTGTCATATTTGAGTCGACTAGTCATGGTGATGTCATCACAGATACAGTTAAGGAACACAAGTGTCCATCAATAAACAACTTTTATTTAAGTTCACTGTATCATTAACAGTCATCAAGACAATAAAACAAAACAAAAGTAGGCTAATACCTAAAATTTCCCGGTAAATTAGCAGTATGGCCACAAGATGGCACTGCACTTTATTAACATTTCATCAGCCGAGTCCAGCTCTGGAATATGATGACAGACACTGCATACACGTGATAAACAGTCTTTCTATGTTTGCCAACAGAAAGGGTTCTGCACCATACCATAGGTTCGCCATCATGGCTATGGCTTAGAGCATTCTAATGGCTCTAATGAAGTTTGGTTGCTTCCCTACTATTTGAAATAATCTGGATTTACAACTTTGTACAGATGTGCAATAATTGTTAATAGGAATGTTTTCACCCCACGACATTCTTGCTGAAAGGAAACAGCACCCATTAGACAGTTCACTAAAGACTGATGCCAGCACCAATAGAGACAATAGATATGTTTCCAAAATTATCACTACAGCTCATTTAGGGTAACAATTATCTACAAGAAGGTCATAACCATATAACCTGCCTAGGTGACCATATGAGTTATGAGTTTGTGGTCTTCGATATCCCCAGTTCTTGTATCTGTTAAACCAGAGTTCATTAATAATAATGAGCGGCATAGGCAATATTCGAATTCACGATATTTCGCAAATAATTCTACTAATATTCAATTCTATATTCGCGATTGCGAAACTAGAACTAGATATTCACAATCCATGTCCATAAGCATTCCAATGGCAAATATCCGCTGGCATATCCACAAAATTTGTGAATTCTTGAATAGCCGATATTCGCCGAATATATTCGGAATTTGAATATTCGAGCTCAACACTATTAATTAATTTTACTTTATTCAGAACTTCTGCAAGCATAGCCTGTGAATAGCCATGTAAGAATTATTGAATAAAATAGACTCAATTCACAAATCTTTAACACTAACTAAAGCCCCCCATACACGTTACGATTTTTTGTACGAATTTTGGTGATCGATCAGGAGAATAATCGAATGCAGGATTATGTACCCTGTGTCGGGCTTGTCCGTAAATTTTGGTCAATCTGCTGTTAATAAAATAGTATCGAATTCCGATTTTTCGTGCCAGCCGACCAATCGACCATAACATTTTAGGTGAAAATCGGATGACCCGATCGGCAAAAAATTGGTCAAGAGAAAAAATCTGTATCTGTGTATGGGGGGGCTTAACTGTGAGGTTTTAATTTTTAGATTGAAATTTTAGACAGATCCTGGTGTGTTATCTTTGTAAATTCATCCTTAGTCTTCTGAAAATAAAAACTAGAGATGGTCAAAATTAAGTAAATCCGATTCAACATAAATAAAAAAATTGGATTGCAAATTTTCGACTGTGAAATTTGTACATAATTGTTTAAATTAGTCTTGAGTTTTCATGTGATAGTGTTGATTGCGATTGTTTACAAATATTTTTGCGAATGATTGTGAATATATCGTCTAAATTTTAGGTGGATTAAGCCGAAAAGGCCCAGTCGAAATTCCACTATGCACATTTTTGGCGCAAAATTGGTGAAATTATAACTTATATTGCATTGCTAATTTTGGGACCATCCCTTATAAAATCTGCATGCTCACAGATTTTTTTAAACATTGGGTAAATTTAAATGTTTTAAAAACGCCTACAAAAGAAAGTTACATTCAAGTCATTGCTACCTGTCAATCTGCAAGTGTGCCTATTCAGCCCTGAGCTTACTTCCCTCAAATGGTTAGTGGTATAGCCGATCATATGTGAAGCACATGGATCCAAAAAGATGATTCTGTCCAGGGGCCTGTGCTAAGAAAACCTAAGGAAACCTTCTCACACATTTACTCAGAGAACTATTTCCTATACAAGTCAAAATAGATTGAAAATGTTAAATGCAGCCCTCTAGTGTTGCAAAAGGCATCCACATCAACTCAGTTGCCCACCACTGCTGTAGATCATATCTGGTGAGAGGTCAGAGGGTAAATATTATCCTGAAAACATCACAGCGCCTGTACTCTTCTCATGAACCCTTAATTCAAGCAGTGGGCTTGCATAAAAGGGGGCTTAATTTAGGGCTCTTTGCACTGAACTGCACTTGCATCTCCAATACAAGTGTGTGGAAAATGCTTGCACTGCGCCTGCAAAAATGGGTGCTTCAGGTCTTTTGCACTACCGCATGCCATTGTGTGTTAAAATAAAAAACACCCCAAAAAATTTACTTACATCTAAACTGTCTCA
This sequence comes from Ptychadena robeensis, assembly GCA_036250615.1. Classification (NCBI taxonomy): domain Eukaryota; kingdom Metazoa; phylum Chordata; class Amphibia; order Anura; family Ptychadenidae; genus Ptychadena; species Ptychadena robeensis. The sequence continues at coordinate 46,955,130 of CM070033.1, read as the reverse complement.
ATAGCTCAAAGTTGCTCAAAACCTAAAAAAACATATTTAGCTATCCTGCTTACGTCTGTGGGAGCCGCCATTTTAGATTCAGTGTTAGCTTCCAGTCTTGAATGAGTTAAGGCCGCAACAATGCCAGCGGCCACCGGGGGCCGCCAGATACAATGTGTATCAATGGACACAAAGTGAAAGCAAGAATAAAACAAAACGAAAGTTTGGAGCCAGGCAGTGTGAGGAGCTGAACGCCGCGGCCCCCATGAATTCAAGGGGAGGGGTGAGGGGGGAAATATACAGATTTCTCCTTACAGGTAACAATTTTAAATTTTTTAGATCTATATTGCTCCAATAATGTGGGATTGGCTAGCTAGGGGGGAAAGTTTGTCTGGTGGGTTTAGGTGCACTTTAACACAAACAGGAGCCTAGTGGAAAAGGTACACAGGTTTCCATTAGCGAAACTACTGTAGTGTGAAAGAGCCCTTATAAAAATGAAATCTAACTGGGGTTTACATATATAATAATAATATGTTTTTGTGTATGGATCTGCTTTTAAGGAAAAACATTAACATATTATAAAACAATATAAAATAATACGTAATTCAGTACACCTAGAGGTACATGGGACCAATAACATACATATAAATACACATAACATTCCTGAAAAGAATAAGATAGAAAATAATGAACACACCTGACAATATATTTTGGCATATATATGGCTTTTTATCAGGCTTAAGTAAATCATTTTGAAAAATACCAGACCAAGAAAATGAGAATCAACTATAACCACCAACTGGCAGAAAACTGCTCCGTCATACAGACTCGAGCAGTGATACTGAACCAACATACTGTTACCAATGTCCACCCACCAATGTGGGCAACAACACCACCAATAAAGGTTGGGAAGGGAGGAGAGACTAGAATACATCATGAGTGAAGATCAGATGTGTGTAGAAAATATAGAACTGTACAACAGAGAATTATGCCTGCCATACACCCACCAAGCAGCGACCGATTTTGCCGCCGACCGATGGGCGTGCGTGCTCACGGCCATCGGTCGACGGAAAAAATCGCCCACCGATCGGGGGTGCCCACATGGGGCGACAGATGCCTGTCGCCCCACAGCTGGGCCGGCCAGAGAACGGACATGTCCGATATTCTCTGGCCGATGCTGGCCGATGCCATTAACTTCAATGAAGACCGGCATCTTCATTGAAGCTAACGGCTGGCACACAAAGGGTGCCCGCCGATGCTTACAGCTCGGGACTGCAGCGTGAAAGCGTCATCACGCTGCTTTCTAGAGCTGATCTTAGCAGCTCTGTCGGCTCCCACTCGGTGGGTGTATGGGGGCCTTTAATTGGTTAAAATTTTCCCTCCAAAACATCAGGGACTGTCCACTGTAACCAAGCTGACGGAATAGCCTGAGACCCCAGGGACCGGCGTTGACCAATGTTAAACCAGACATGCAGTGACGGGCCTGCCCAGTCAGGTCTGTGTGCCCGCTCGATTGTATCCCCTACCTGCACCTGCCTACCTGTGCGACGTAGGTGTGCCACTCTGATTGGCCGTACGTGACCTCCTGGCGCTCTGTCGCTGACCCTGCAGACATAAGAGAACCAGCAAGTTTTCATAGAAAAGTCATTTGTAATCAAAATGGGGGAGTTTAATACATGTAGATACAATGACAAAGATATTAAATGGGTTAACACAAGTGAATAGTAGAAAAATAAAATAAAAGTAGGGTTAGGGGCCATTGTTCCTTGGAGCCCCGACAAGGCCTAAAGATTTGTATGCAGCAGGCTGATTTATCATTGCTACAAATAAAGGTTCTGGGTGCTGTGTCTTTCCTCTCAGAGGGGCATATTAAGAACAAGAGTGATCAGACAGCTTCCGGCGAGGTACAAGAAGCCCATGAGTACAGGTGCTTCTGTGCTAAGATGGGCACTTGTTATGATTTATTTATAGACCAACTAGGCATGTAACACTATAGGGAAACAATATCTGATAACTTTGTTCTGACAATGATATGGATGTGTTTGTGGATCTTATTTTAAAAATATTCCCATATCTGGTGGAAAATTGACTGATAAAATACAGACAGAAAAGAATTGCAGAAATGTTTGTGTTGCAGACTAGTTCACATCTGCCATACCCTATTGTCACAGCATAGCAATGAACTGCAGGCTACTGCCACAGCAAAGGGGTTTGTGTTGCTTAGCAACCCGAGACCTGTCAAGCCAGGGATAAGGTTTCCTTTGCAGATCGTAGCTGTCAAAAGCCTGTAGGGCCTCGGGATTCACACATTAGGTTTGTGTGACACTCGCGGAAACTCTGATGCCCTTGGAAGGGGTAACCAATACTACCCTGACGGCTGCTTTTAAAAGCAGCACCTGTTACTTGTTGATTTGTAGTCCCCAAAAATAGAAGGGGAATTGTGAACCCTCGAAATGCCCTCTTCCAGAGAGAAATGAGACTGTGTCTGGATGGCAGTCAAACACTTTACAGGGACACCAGCTCAGCTTTCATCTTCTGCTCACAATCTGTGCTATTTAACCCCTCTGTTATCATTGCCCTCCGTCAATAAATGAATTTATACATATAAGTGACAGGGTAACATTGCGACAGCTTTAAAAAAGAGTCCCACTCAGCATATTCAGAAACCTAAACTTGCTAATGGCTCAGGTTTGGAATGGGTTGGCCTTGAACAATGAACAATGAGGCTTTCACAAAATAACACAAAGAGGAAAAGATGGATAAGAGAGACTGAGACTGGCAAAGAAAAGGCCCGGCTTTCCTGCGTCTGTGTCCCGATTAATGCAGGTGATGACCCTGTGTCAGGTTCCATGCCTGTTAAAACAAACTATTTATTTTTACATGAAATATTAGTTGCTTTCATGCTAATACTTGAAAAATAAAAAATAGCTAAATAAATGTTGGAAAAGACACAACAAACCCATAAAAAAGAGATACCCAAACCCTACTTTCTGAATGAGCGGAAGCAAATATACAGATAATTGTTGCATGTTTGTTTTAAAAGTGTGACTTCAAATGACTGAAGGCAGATTTAGCCAGACAACTAACATTTCCACATGAAGGGCAAAAACATCCCAAAAAAGAATGTATTTACATCCTTAAGCTAGTCAGAAACATCAGCTTTAGCTCCATCCATCTTCAATTCAATCTACTTATTCAATTTAAATATCGACTGTAAGGGTCCCCATACACCTTTTAGATCTCCTTTGGTTTTACCAAAACCATGTAATATGAGGGGCTTTCTAAACACTCAAGTCTACCTGTGTTCAATCACAGAGGACCCGGCAGTACATAGTTGTTGGTAGATCTAAATGATATCTGACAGAGAGATCTAAAGGTGTATGGCCAGCTTAAGTCTAATATTGATCGATTGTACCACCACACAGTGTGCTTGATTCATACCTGTCAAGCATCCCGTTCTGGCTGAGAAGTCAACTTTTTTGTGACTTTACCGGACACATCCTGAAATTAGGGTAATTTGGGAGGAAGGGGGCGTTACTCTGGCTCCCAAGTTTTTATCCAGCTTGTGTAGATGTGCAGGGTGGGAAGTAAGGAGACAGGGCAGCACGCTCCCCCTCCCTCCTAAGTTAGCCAGGTAAATAGCCGGAAGTCACAAATGTTACTTCCTGTATTTGTCCCCACTTGATTCAAAACCGATCAATTACTTTCCTTAGTTCTGTGCGCATGCTCCATAGTACCATCAGATACAAATCCATCGCAATACCTAGAAAACCTGTGAGATACTTGTACGATCTACAAAAATGTAGGATCCCTGTTCTATTGACATTACGAACAAGCAGGATCGAACACTCAAACGATTGATCGTCATCAAATGCCAAATGGACCTGTATGTGGGTACCTTAAGTGATTGAACAGAAATATTAAACTGTGTATGCCCAACTTTAGTCATGTCACTAAAGCCCTCCATACACACTGCAATCCACTGGCAATTTTGAGTCTGATCGACCAGCTTGTGTGTTCACGCCAATCCATGAAGCAACCGATTCATGTGGGCAAAAATTTCAAACGACCAGTGAACATACACATCAGTTGTCCCCTGGCCGATCACATTACTTTGGCTGGAGACCAGCATACAAGGCGTGTCGGCCGATCCTCTGGGTGATCGGCTGCAGAGTGATGATAATCTCACAATACAGTTGGTCCCTCAAGAATCGAGGTAGGACCCCAGCGCATATGCCATCTAGTCCCTATTGTAGTCATATGGAACTAACGTCTAAGGTTAAATTTACACTATTGTTTCCTGAGCTGCTGTGGGCTTAAAGCAGCTTGGGAAACAACAGTTTGCTCCTGCAGCTGTGCGGGGGATGGCTGCAAAATAGTGCAGTTGTCTAGATTAGGACCACATGGAGGTCCTATCGGGCTAAATCCTGAAAACCGCTTGGCAGGCACCTAATGTTTTGTCTGCAGGTCGGTTAGGTTTATGGCTCGTTTACTAAAAGTGCCCTTAAGGTAGCCATACACGCTTCGATTCTCCCTCGATAGATGAGGGACCAACTGCAGTGTGATGACATCATCACACTGCAGCCGGCCGCTCAGAGGATCGGTGGGCACCCTTTGTGTGTCAGACAATACTTTGGTTGGGGTTGCCAGTCCCCATCTAAACGAATGGGATCGGCCAGGAAGTGACTGTGTATGCCTACCTTATTGCCAGTTAAGGATGTGAGATGTAAAAACTCCAACAAAAGATTTGAAGTTAGAAATCTAGTCTCTGCAAAGCAAGAGCAACAGCCACTTTGCCATCATGGAGTCTTGCTAACAGAGACAGTATCACCAAAATGATAATCTTGGTCATTATATGAATAGTGTAAGCTTGGAGAAGTGCTTAAAACACATACTGTTTGTATTAGTGAGATGCAGCAATGTGAAAACCACACATTAAATATGCTGAGTAGAGATGGTCGTGAATTCCATGGTAACATGGTATCATAACAAATTGATAGCAAAAAAAAGTGGGGGTGTGGGAACATAAAAAAAGTAAGTATTGTTCTTGCAGTTTTTGTATACATTTTGTTATATTTAAGTACAGATTTCTTTGCAATTACTAACTTACAAAGTTGACAACCCAAAGGCTTCCACTTTTTTTTTCATTTTGACTAGTCAACTTTGTAGGTTAGTAACTCAAACACGGACATGCAATATGATTACATCTCCAGGGTAATAATGAAGGGGAATAAATGCCAATGAGATGAATTTTGAAAACACAGAAATTTCAGGTGCTATTACTGAAACTGAAAGGGGAATCTGTGCCTGTGTCTTAGAGTGCAAAGTCAACTTTCCCACCTCAACTCCCACTCTGCCAGTCAGAGCATGGAGCTCCAGCTCCAGCATAGTAATGGCAGTCATGTCTGAGAGGACTGACCTGATGAGATGGGTAACTGGGCAAGACATCTGTAGCCAGGTCTTGTTCTCTCAACTGTTTTTAGCAGTGTGTGGGCAGCCAGTGAGTCTAATAGCACAGAGCTTCATAGAAAGATCCAGTTAAAGTGCAGCAGTGATCTAGCCGCGATATCCAGGTGCCACGGCTCCAGTAGGGTAGCACTTCCCTCCAATTCTGTAGATCCTGCTGGACCACATATATGGACTCTTCTGGTGCCCAGAAGGGAGAGACTGCACCTACTCTGGCAAAATATATTTATTGTATTAGGACCTCATTGGACTGTCATTGGTTGATCTGAGTACCTATACATCACAATTCATGGTATTTCAAACATATTGCAACATCTGAAAGAAGGAGTGGGACCAGCTGCTTAGACTGTATGCTGGGTAGCAAAAAGCCAGCAAACGTTACCAGGGAGATGGGGAACGGGGTGGACAGCCTAAATCATGTTTCCGCTGCCTAGCAACAAACCCCTACCGGCCTCTTCTCGTCCATTTATACTGTGGTATAGAGTACATCTTTATATCAATGTAGCCCTACTCCCACTTATTTTCAGGCTATATTCAACCAATAGTTAAAATATAGTGTGCCTATGCTGTGAACACATGTAGCCAGGCCCTGTAAACATTATATTAATCAGAATTCCTAAATGAGTCACTAGTTTAGATCTGAATTGGCACTATTATTTTCCACAAATGTATATTGATATTCATATAATAATTTTTGGCCTTTCTTTTGATTTTTTCATATTTTATTTGACAACAACATTCAATACTTCGACATTGATAAAGCAAGCACTGAAAACCTACTGTAACCTTCACAACCTGTAAGGAACTTTCACAAACATAACCTTGTATTCTAAAGATTGCTATTTACTGGTGACAAAATACAAAAATAATTATACACGGCCAGATTTGCACCCGTATCTTCGGCCAATCGACCGATGTGCGCGCTCCCGCCAATCGCCCAGTGGCCGCTGGGCTGCAAATCAGGTGGCCCCACCTAGTGAGATAGACCAGGAATCTATTGCATGTCTGATCGCATGGTGATCAGACCAGCCGATCCTATTTCTATGAATGGGGATGTCAGTCCCCATTCAAAGTAATGGCATGCACAAAAAGGGTGCCCGCCGATCAGCAGAATTACCTGGTGTATAACTACCGTAAACAATAACCACAGGCAAGAGAAAAATGTTGTTGTAATCTACTCAGTGTCATGTTCCAACTATCTTTATAAGAGGACCCTCAAACATTGTACACATGACATTTATGGCACTGGCGCTATGACAGAGCTGTCTCCACAGCCCGTCAAATCCCCAATCTGTTCGTCCGAGCCTCCGTCATGTAAATGTCAAAATTTAGGACTTCACATCAACATCAATCATAATCAATGGACACGTCATAATGACATTTGACCAACGTGCCCTGGTACGTGAGTTATATGTCAGCCCATTCATTGAAAGGGGCCATGTTAACAATAATGTGGCCCTAATGGGGAGGAGAAGGGGGGCTTGTTCTTGTTGGATGCGCTGAAGTATTTTTTCCGATCTGACTCCGATGAAGCCTATATGGTGAAACACATTGGATCACATCATGTTTGATGGCATTCAGTTACAGGAGTAAATGGTTACCAGCTGTGCCTCACATCGGGTTGAAATCCATCCAATACCATTTTCCAACTATCTGTAAAAATTTGAGGCATGTAGACAATGTTGAGACAATGTATCAGGCTCCAGATGTAATTTTTATGGCATTATACATTCTAATAATTATGTAATATTTTTATTATTTACCAATATGTATCTGTATTTTCCCAGTAAGTGTTCTTACATTTCACCATATTCTTTCAACCTTAGTGACATTTGAATACATGTTCTGCATAAAAATGCTACCATTTTAACTATTTATATAAAAAACTGAATTGTGATGTCTTCTCCTCAACTAAAATGTTACATTTCCATATATACCATTAGTTATGGTATACTGGGTTCATATGTTTCTGCGATGTGATTTCTTTGGCTGATTTCTTGGTCTGACATACTACTTAATATTATTGTTTGTTAGCACCTTGATCACACGGTATAATCTTAAAAGGAGGAGCTGGCTGTAACCCCACTTAAAGGTCAATGAACAGATAAGTGTGCAGAACAGATCTCTTTCCTAACTAACAAGGTGAATAATGACCTACAGCCTTTGGAAGCACTTAAAGGTCATAACACTTACAGTGTTAAAAAAAAGTCACATTACATTAGCTTGAGCCTCATTTAGAAAACCTCACTGGGCTATATATCATGTTTATTAGTGGTTACTAAGAATCTGACTCACAAACAAACACCAAATGTTGATGGTGAATAGTAATACAATTTTTTTTCTAAATCTAAAGTTTGAATTTTAAAGAAAGTCTTTCTCTTGCCAATGTCTACACAAACTGCTGCCAAATGTAAACTAAGTTTATAAACAACATATCTGTGCATAATCTGTGAACAAAAACTGCTTAGAATTATCCTCAGAGACCCAGTTACCCCCACCCCATCCACATCTGGTGTTTTGCCTATCACACTGCTGAACCAAATCTGTCAGTCAAGAGAAGCCAAAGCCAGGCTGTCAATCATAGTCTGCACATTGCAAATATCTCCACCCTTTCTGTAGTAGTCATGTGTCACTACTCTCTGCCAGGGAGAGATGTTGGAGATGGAAGTAAGTGCTGAGCCACTGAGTACTAACACAAGCTGATATTTTCACAAAAACTCCAAAGTGACCTCCTATACCAGAGCTACTCAAATATAAATTTTAAAGGTCCACTTACCAAATTTCCATTCAGTCTGAGGTCTGGAAAAGTGACGGTCAAATTCCAAACTCCAACTCCAAAAAAAGGCAATCTCCAAACTTTTGAACTATTCATGCTTATACACCCCATTGCCTGCTGATAGGCGGAGAGCGGCACATGATGTGGTTCCCATTGTCCGGAATCCGCCATCTTGGTGGAGCCCAGCATGCTTATACCCTTCGTCGCGTACAGGCGTGCCTGTAACATCACGAGTATGGAGGGGAGGAATGAGCCGGGGGCAAGCAGCAGCCGCTGGTCCACATGTGACCCTCTGGTCCACATGTGACCCTATTTAGGTCCGGATCTGGCCCGGGGCCTGCCTTTTGAGTACCCCGGTCCTATACAGTTTAAATCTAGTCACATTCAGCTTTCGGTCAATAATTTTTAGATTCTTGTTTAAATTTCAACTTTCAATTGAACATTGATCATTGGTACTACCCCACAATGCAATCAATGGAAAACTGATTCCTTAATATCATGGGTCATTCAGGGTTCAGCTAAGGCTTAAAAAACTTGCCAAATGCGGTCAGCTCAAGCTGAAGTTGGCGCAGCCGCAATGTACACAAAGGTTTACTTACCTTTGTCTAGCACCCTCTGCCTATTTTTAACTTCCTCTTCTCCATGATCCAAGGCGCAGCTGTTGACAAGGAGTGGTGGGTAATTTTAAATTAAGTTTCTATGTACAATTTTTGGTACAGGAACTGTCATCTCCCTGTATTGTCAGACAGATTCCATTCCTTTCCTTTTATTAACCTCCTGGGCGTTATGGGCTTTTCCCACCATTTTTTATGGCACGAAAAGCCGCTGTCTGGGCAATCGGGGGGGGGAGTATACTTCACTGTGATTGCTGGCTCTTCCCCCAGCCTTCTACACTCGGCCGGTGTCAATTAGACGAAGAGCCGGTGGTTGCGCCCTATCCCGACATGTATGACTGACTTTCAACTTTTAATATGTTATGTTATCAGCTGAAAAATTCACAATAATTTGTGAAGTGCCCATATTTGCAATAAAATTGGCAATTACAATATGCGTGAACAACACTATCACTTAAGGTAATATCTAAAAAATAAGTTGAAATTTAAGTCAAACCAAATTTACAACCTTTAATGAAGATGAAGGTATCAGCTGCGCAGATACAATGTTTAGCCAAGACTAGAGAAATGTTGATTTTCCTCATTGAATCTCGATTCGAACAAAAAAGTAGATTGAAAAGTGATCAGACGTGTTGGTAAATTTTGTTCAATCGTACATGTACCTCACAATTTTTCTAGATATTTAGAATGATTTGTTTCCGATCGTGCTATGCATGTGCTCCAAATTACAAAGTGCTCCAAATTACAATCTTAAATCAATCATGTTGAACATGATCACACTGTGTAGTGGTATGAACGATTGATGTTAGACTGACACACAATCGTAAAATCTAAGATCTTGCAAAAGTCTAGAGGGCTAGAGCTAGTTTGTCAGAATGATCATAAACGGAGATGTCCAAAATTGGCAGAGACTTTGGGCTTGTTTGCACTGCATCTCTTTCCGCGCATTCATTCCACTGCTGGAAAAAAGATGCGGACACCCTGTCAAATTTGAATGGGATGGGATCCATTGCTACGATAATAAAGCGTCGTGCTGGGCCACGCTGTCAATGACAAACAACGTGTCAGTGTGGCAAGGAAAAGCCGCACCCGATTGTGAGTGTTTTTTCTATTCAATTGAATAGGGCGCGTTAATGCTAATGCAGCGATAAAGCATCCTAAACCAGGGGCAATCAGCTTACAAACTGTGGGCAAACATGCCTAGGCCATCATGGGGAAACAGCCTTACTTCAACAGAGTAAGGCTCATGTAGGTTAACTTCTATGAAACCAGTAAGGCAAAATGTTTCCGGCTGCTGCAACCAGGGGAATGAGCAGTCGTTCCAGCAGCAAAGAACCGACCTGTCATGAGCACCTGCAAACTTGTGCAGACACTCAGGGGGTCGTCTGATGTCGCCTCTGCTGTGTTAACCTTTGAATGACAGTGTAAATAAGCCCTAAATGTATTTTGTTTTTTAATTAGATTAATCATATATTAGAAGTCTAAAATATACTCACCCAGTCAGTGATTGTCTAATTAAAAATAATATAACATCATCATTCTTTAATGGCAAGAAACATTGATATAGTAGTAATTAATCAAGTGATCTAATTTCTAGACTTCATATGATTAGATATTCGCATATATTCACCGAATATCAGACATTTGAGAATTCGCAATAATTTGCAAATGTGCGATTGGATATTATGCTTTAACATTGGTTACAGCCATACATTGAGCATATTGGTGTGCATTGCGAATGGATACGTGCAATACACACAGTGCTTGTACTGGCTAAGATCACAGAATGAAGAAGAGAAGCTGTATAGCTGCATTGTGAATAATTCAGGCGCACGCAATGGAAGGCAATAGAATACAGTCGAATCAAATTTTATGAATTTCGAATGTTCCTTTATATATCCACAAAATTACGGGAATTTGAATATACCATTTGCTGCTCAACACTAGTCCTTGATTGTGAAGAGAATGAGAAAACTTAACACTAAACATTTGATTTGGAAGGAAAGATCCATTTTAATATCATAGTAGCTCTGTAACTCATTTGAACATTGGGATGTATTTTACAGTCTGCGTTTGTGTCCATGAAACTGTATATGTAGTGTTTCTCAGCGACCCCTGGCCTGAACTAAGCCAAGCTGTCATCATGTTAGGGAGACCAGCTTTGATTAAGATAGCTGATAACAGACAACCGCTAATTACAGTTCATAGTGTTAGTGAGATGTGATTGGCTAACTGCTGGGATCTGTTAAATAGATTCAGAACTGCTCTCATTTAGGCAACAAGGCAGTGAATATGTTCTTCATATCTTTCTAAATATTATGCACCATTATACTTCTCACAAATCTGCATAAGTAACACCAAGCACCTTATTAAAAATGTCATGATACTGGTAAAATAGGTAAATAATCCAACTTAGATAGGCCCCTGAACAACTGGCTTAGTAATGTGATGATCCTACAAGAGTAACAGGTAATCACCTGATGCTAGTATAAATAGTAGATGTGCTATATACAGGGACAGGGCATACCTTTTTCAGTGAGCTTCTCAGTTGAGTACCAGGAGATGGTGTTTGGTACTCACCCCATATGTAGGGTGGTCTCCTAACTGTCTCCCTCACTGTCCTCTGCGTCAGCCTCCTACATGGTGGATTCTGCTGCAGATGTACCTCCCTGTTCCTGATTGAGCCTCTGATTAGCTGTCTCCATACACAGGTCACCAGCTGACTTTGGGTTAAATGGAACTTTCACAGTACAACACTGTTTGAACCCCCAGATCTCATACCTCAGTAGTACAACCCTGAAATCTTCTGGGTTAGTAACTTACCCCTAAGACTGCAGTCCAAATGTCAGCCTTTCATGATATTTCAACTGTTAACATTCCAACAATGGTTTTCTCTTGTCAGAAATTACCCTTTGGGCTTGTGTCCACTGCTTTTTCCCCCACATTGGACGCACATCCGCAGCGGGGAAAAAGACGCAGAGAGGACACTTCCTATTCTAATGAGTGGCACAGTGTCCAAACTGCATTATATAAGCAGGGTGCCCGTGTGGTGATATGAAGCAGTGGAATGCTGTGTCTTCATTACAGCACTGCGCGGTGCCACCAAAGACGCGTCCATTGAAGATCAATTAAATAGGGCCCTAAGCTATGGGCAAACTGCAACAAAGTCCAATCTTTTTTTTTAGTAATCTACATTCCCAATTTGACACCCCTCTGCAACCTTTCAAAGTTATTAATGTTATCCTGTGGTTATCCAACTTATATATATTGTATATATTTAAGAATAAAACTAAATTAATTTTTTTTCTTTTTGCAGCAGTGTATACATGATACAGTGGAGCTGCAATACCAATTTCAGCCACTGAATCTCTCTTGTTTTCACTTGGCTATTTCTCACACATGGAGGAGGGAGAGAGGGAACTGACGATTTCTCTGTGACAGTCAGACTCCTACACAAACACGCTCAATATAAACAATATAGGTCCACATAACTAGGTTTTGACCCCACTTGCGTACTGGTGCACCACTGGCTATATATTTGCCTGGTGAAAGAGTGGGGGTATCATCAAGGGTAGTGTCCAGAGCATGGAGGCACTTCCAGGAGACAGGCCAGTATCTTCTGGTAGTCCAATATTGCCAGGTCAGGAGACATGGAGGAGGCCGTAGGAGGGCAACAAACCACCTCTACCTCCGCTTTTGTGCAAGGAGGAACAAGAAGAGAACTGCCAGAGCCCTGCAAAATTACCTCCAGCAGGCCACAAATGTGCATGTGTCTGCTCAAACTGTCAGAAACAAACTCCATGAGGGTGGTATGAGGTACATTAACATTTTGGTCTTCTACTCCTATATGTAGATTGCTGCTCATGGGTAAATTGTTAGTGCCAGATTGTAAAATATGTCTCTCCATAAGTTGGTCAGAGCATTCAGAGAATGGGTACTGCAAATGTATAGACTCATATTCAAGTTTCAGCCCTGAAATCTAAACTGTAACTAAGACCTCCTTCTTGGCCATGGCCTTTTGGCTTGGCTGGAGGGAGTGAAACAAATTCCAGCCTCCTGATATGCAGAGCTATTGCTACCAGGATGTTTTTTTTTTTTTACATATTCAGACCATGATGCACAGACCAAGATGCATAGACATTTTGCCATTGATTGATCGAAAACTATATCATATATATGTAATTAACAGTTATATGTCACAGTCTAAAGCTAGCCACACATGGTTCCATTTTAGCGTTCAAGCGACGTTTGTCGATAAAAAATGTAATCGACTGAAAGAAAATAATTTTTCTGCCTACATTGTACAATCGACGATTATTGATGATTTTTGTCAAATCGCGATCAGACAAGTTGGAAAATTTTGGTCGATTGTACAATCATCGAACTACATTCCTTGCAGCTTTTTTTTGGTCGAGTCAATGATACTCGGTGTGTGTGGCTACTTTCCTTTAACACATCACTTCCAATTGAAACTAAAATCGTAACAGGAATTCAATCGACGATTTTTGATTACTTCTATGAATTTTTCAGTCGAAATTGAACAATAATCGTACTCCCCATGTGGTGTACATCGATAAAATTAAAATAGATTTTTTATTTTTTCACCGAACTACAAAATCTAATCTAACGTCGATGAATGCTGAAATTTAACCATGTGACTAGCTTAAGTGTGTTATATGTTAAAGTAACATAGGAATTTTTTTGGGGGGAGGGTGGAAGTCAATAATGCCTGCCATACACATGCAGATTAGCGGCCGATTTTTCAGCTGACCGACGGGCGTGCGCGCTTGCGACAGGCTCCCTGTCGCCCCACAGCTCGGCCGGCCAGAGAACGGACATGTCCGATGTTCTCTGGCCGATGCCGGCCGATGTCATTAACTTCAATGAAGAGCGGCATCTTCATTGGAGATAATGGCCGGCACACAAAGGGTGCCCGGACGATTAAAGCAGCCCCAGAATGCACCGTGATGATGTCATCACGCTGCATATCGGAGCTCATCGGAGCTAGTCTGTCTGCACCTGTCTGTGGGTGTATGGCAGGCTTTAACCTCTCTGGTGGTCCCCTTCCTTACATTATTGGCAAGAAGAGGTACAGAAATGTACACAGATCACTTAGTTATCTTGTTTAAGCAAGTTTGGTAATGACGCCATGCTCAGGGGCTTTGCAGTTAACTTGAAATTGTTGAAATGTTGCATTTTTTAAAAATTTGACCATCTCCAGAAGTGATCCCTGGCCCATATCACTAGAGATTGCAGTAAAAAGGTAAAATGCCCCAGTTGTGGATTGAGGTTACTGTTTTTTGCGGCACCAATGTATCTCAAGCCACACTCAGTAATACAGCTAGGCAGGTTAACCTTTTGTATTGTGGAGTTTGGGAGGAAAACAGAGTAGACACAAGGATTACATGCAAACATCTTGCAGATACGGCTCTGGGCTTGATTCAAACCATGCACCCTAGAGCTGCTCAACATGATATGATTATGCATTTCTACATGCTAACTAACTGGTGCAGGCCAAGCGTTGGGAGTTGTGTTTTCATCTTACATTGCCATGCCAAATAAATAAAATTTTGCCTACTTTACAAATAATTCAAGTATTATTTTTGAATATAATGCAAGTGATAATACTTCAGATCTGATTATGGCAATATCAGTACGATTCTTTAAAATAACCCATAAGATGTACATTTTTTTTATGTGGGGGAAATGCACTGCTACATCGGCTCTAACCTAATACTCAGACTGTGCCATCATATGCTGAATAAGCTGACATGATTCTCCATTTATCATTACCTCGCCAAAAAGGCTGCCAAAAGGCTATCACCATCTGCAGCTGTCTGCTGAGCTGCCACTCTTGACTATACTATATCAAACTTTAAGTCACGTACCACCTCAAATATTATGCAACCTAATATTTCCCACCTCAAAAATACAACCGCCAGTATTACTATTGCTTCATCAAATATTTCTTCAGCTCCAATCTGTATCCCTGGGTGCTGCCAATCACAAATACTAACAGTGTAAATAAAAAAAGGTACAGTTGTATCCATAATATTTGGACATTTTTCTAATTTTGGTTTTGTACATTACCACGGTTCATTCAAAAGGTAACAACTCAGATGCAATTGAACTGCAAATGTTCAGCTTTAATTCAGTCTGTTAAACATTTAATACAAATGTGAGAAACTAAAGCAGGGAACACAAGTGTAGATATGGGTCAGATCCATGGCTGCGTCGAGTGATCACGGCCATCTATCTGGCCCATATCATATGTGGCAATCACTGTTTTCGAGCGGATATCGGACATGACCCGAAATCACAGTCGATGTCTATTGCTTTGCGCATGTCTCCATGCAAAGCATCGTCTGAGCCAAAGACACAGCAGTGCTGTCTCTCCAGCTCCTTCGATATCGGGCATCATTGCGCTGCTGCAGGGAACCTTGAGCGGCTCCTATATCGAGCCGTGTGTTCCTGGCTTTAAGACTTTTTATTACACAATCACTTCATTTAAGGGGCTCAAAGGCTATTTCATAGCCAGGTGTGGAAAATTCCTTAGTTGTATCATTACCAGTTAGGCAGATTAGAAAGGACTGGAGTTGATTTGAAGCGGGCGCTTGTATGTGCAGTGTGGGGGTTCAGCTCAAACAGCGTCTCCCAAACATCAATCCACAAGATTGTTTACCTTTTAGGGCTCCTGCCGTTAATATCAATTGAAACAAAAGTCCTGAAAATTCCAAGCCTCCCGGCTTGGCACCGATCAAACAGTGGTTCCTTCCTTTAGGAAACCTTACTGGCCTGCCTACTAGCAGCCACCAGCCTGGGGCCACACACTCCCTATGTGCCCTGTGTTTGCTGCACCCAGCAGCCCTGTCTCCAACCTCATTGGGAGCCCTGACTGACTGGCTTCAGTCTCTTTTGTTAAAACACACCCAGCCTGATGTCCATCAGGTGTAATTCCTGGATGGAATGGGAAGGCCCACCCAGTTCCTTCCCCTTATCCCAGAATCCAGAATCCCAAAACTAAACAAAACTGCACAACAACCTATTGTTGTTGGCCAACATATTCCTGGATTTCTTCCAGGATACACCTGATGGGTCCATTTACACAGTGGCAGATGACCAGTCTGTCACATACCCCCCCCCCCCTTGTTTCGACCCCAGGGGCGGAACACCTAAACCAACACAAAAACTACTTCTTTCTGGTACATTTCCATGACCAAAAACATTTCATATGGAGCTCACCAATGGAGCTTAACTTTACTCTCCTGGATGTCTGTGCACTGTGGTGCATACTTATCCAAACCACCCTCCCATACTGTCATGGGTCTTACCACCAAAATGGAGGGTCCTACATCCCCAAGAGTCAATGACTCGATTTTTTGTGTGATTACTCTTCCATTCTATCGCACACTTTATGCATGCATCAATTTGTGAACCATTGATCGTTGCGATCCATCGTGCCAGTCGATCTCAGTAGTTATTCTTAAAAGTTACTACTCACAGAAAATGTGCTTTAAAATACAATACAAATGTAAATAGAAAAGGTGACAATGATGTACACATCCGTTGAAGTGTGTTCAGAGAAGCGTTCAGAGAAGTGTGTTCAGAGAAGTGTTCAAGAGAGAGGTGTTTATAGAGGTGTTTATAGAGGTGTCCTGCTATAAGTGCGGTTTCTACTTTGGTTAAGCCATACCTGCTCCCTCACCCTCTCTCCCTTAGAAGAATTGCCAAAGTTCAAATAAAAGTTTCAAAGCATATACACTTCGTCTCCAAAGACTTTCATTTGCCACTGCACAGACCCAAACATCATTCTTCATTCAAGGGTCTCATTGCTACATATCATTCATAGATATAGATAGATGCCTCATAGATATCATCATAGCCTTTGATGATATCTATGGAGCACATACCTTTGATTCAAAGGTTATATGCCCCTATTCTGAGGTTATACAGTATACCACATGCAATAATTCCCCGTTCGTTGGTGGAATAGGGGGAGCATAGGCACTCATCTTCATTAAACTGGATATTTTTAGTGCAGGGGGCGGAGGAGAAGTGAGGGACTTGCTCAGGCGCTGTCTGGATTGCTGATTGGCTTTCATGTGCTCAGCCAGTCAGGGGGCAACAAGTGGAAGACCAGGGGAGCCGCCAAGAAACGGCCAAAGGGCCGCATGTGGCCCCCTGGCAGCAGGTTGGGCACCTGAAGTAATAACTGAGTTATTTAAGTGTTTTGGAGCATTTTCCTAACTGGAAAGAAATTTAATTTAAGAAATCACTGTGGTGGTATAATCAATATTATATTGACAGACAATATTTACATTAAGATGATTTCAATCGAAAAGCCACTTGTGCAGATGATGTGGGGGCAGAGTAAAGCCCCCTCCTTCATACGTTAGACAGCTACTAAATAGTAGGGAGGGGACGGTAAACCTCCTGATGCCAGAAGTTACTTCACTGACATCACTTCCTGGATTTGGATTGGGAAAGTGGCATTCCCCCTCGGCACTTCCACGTTTCACATATGCGAAGTGGCATCCATGACGTCATTTCCTGTCACGTTTCTCTTATTAAATAAATGGAAGCGTGACAGGTATGCAGGTGCCATGCCCGGTTTTGGTGTATTAGGTTCATCTAAAATGAAATGCAGGTAACTACTTCTAAACCCTATCTGCCAGGTTATGACACACAGGTAATGTGAATTCATATAATATGATCAACTATGGCTGCCTACATAGTAGGAAGTCATTTTTGGACTTATTGTAACTTGTTCCTTTTTTATTTTTGAGCGACCATATGTGCACATCTCAGCCATTGAAATGCCCCCCGGTTAGGACGGTGACCTTATGTTTTTTGGTGGGTATCGCAGCTGTGGCCTTTTAAGATATCATTTAGTAAGGGGTGTTATGTATACAATCATATATAAATCAGCAGTTTGTAGAAGGTGGCTTCTTAAGTTATATAGTGAATCGGTTCTAGCCTAATGCTAATAGTATTGCAAAAGGGCAGGGATCTTATTGTGCCTGCAAACTACATGGATCAACTTTTGCTTGATCGGTTTACAATCTGATATCCATCAATGGTACAGTGTGAAAGATGCGCATAACTCCTTAAATTTGATTCCTTTCCAGTAGGAATAAATAAAGGTGTGTATGCATGCTCCATAAATCCAGTTACATACTTATAAACCTAAAACACCATTGCACCAATTTCAGCTCTTTCAATTTTATTTTTGATTTCAATAACTTTTGGTAGAGTTTTAAGGCTTAGACACCACTACATTTCTGCTAAAATGCATGGAATCCCTGATGGTCGAGTCTTAAGCATGCTCCTATTCATTGCAATGCACCAGGATGAGTGAACAACATGGGGATATGCCCATTCACAATGAATGAGGCATGCCTAGCAGTTTGCTTAAACCTCCTTGGCATATTCCCAATTTTCTGTTTACGAATGTGGTACAGGAAATAGAAACAGATTACCATGTAATCTATTTATATATCCTGTCCACTCTCCCCCTGCACACTTCCAGCGTATGTGAGGAACCTGGGCACCTATGCCTATATTACAATACAGGCATATGGCCAGGGCACCCCCCTCCTCAGCATCATAACTGACATCAGGGTGGTGGGTCTAGGAAGAACAATCAATGACACCATTGCTGGAGGACACCACACGCTTGCCTGCAGCAAGTTTGCCACCCCAATTGTAGTACGGTGCCACCAATTTAACCCTCTGGGTGGTTTGAGGTTTTCGCGCCATTTTTCATGGCACGAAAACCTTATGTCACCGGGAATCGCGGCAGAGTACACTGTACTCCGCCGTGCTTGCCGGCTCTCCGCCCAGCTCTCTGTGTGGAGAGGAGAGCGGTGCCTACCTCCATTAACATGGAGGTCTATGGCGCCCCCCCCCGGAAGGGGT
The DNA here is from genome assembly GCA_036250615.1 of Ptychadena robeensis. Classification (NCBI taxonomy): domain Eukaryota; kingdom Metazoa; phylum Chordata; class Amphibia; order Anura; family Ptychadenidae; genus Ptychadena; species Ptychadena robeensis. The sequence continues at coordinate 46,936,377 of CM070033.1, read as the reverse complement.
CCGTGTGTCGGCGGCTCTTCTACAGAGCCGCTGGCACACAGGGAGACGGCGGTTTTGCCCGATCAAACTGTGCCCCCATACACCTTACAATCTTTCCATACAACTTTTGTTCTACCAAAACCATGTAATGAGGACCTTTCTAAACCTTCCAATCACTATTGTATTCTATCAGGGAGGCCACTATACTACACAGTTGTTGGTAGATCTAATGGAAATTGTATGGATCGATCTTAATGTGTATGGGGGGCTTTAGTCATCTAAATCTACCCTGAGCTACACTTGGAATTACTACTTCATAGGTTAAGTATGCACAAATGGAGCTACAGCTCAAAAATGGGTACCATTGTGACAGATGTGGGAAAGTTGTCATAATGGAAGCACAAATAATAACTGTCAGTGTCAGCACTGATGTCATTGGTGGGGCTGGCTGGCCACTTGTAGCATGGGACTGCTCTCCATTGTGTACCCGCTGAAGCTTACATGCAGGGTAGGAAGTTAGGAGGGAGAGTAATGCATACCAAATCATGCGCAATGCATACCCAAACAGAACGCAGTGTCACTTCTGCAACATCACTTCCTGTAGGTTTTCCCTTATTAGATAAGTAAAACCATAACAGGTATGATATCGGTGATTGCAGTACCAAAATATGTTAACAAATACTGGTGTAAACATTGCATTGCTGCAATGATATAAAGTATTTGTCCACCAATCCAAAAAAGAATACAATCTGAAGCTTTAGTTGATAGCGTACCATGGTTGTACCAATAATACAACAGTCGAGTTTTTGTCATGCCATGTGCATGGATACCCACAGTCTAAGTTACTAACTTGTGATTTGATGGCTGCATTAAGCAAAAGCTGACTCAAGTGAGGTGGTAAGCCTCCACGGATTTTAACGTGGCAGCAGTCAAGGATGAGGACAACACAGTAGTAACAAATGGGAGGTAGCTTAATTGTGAAAAAAATTGATTTTAGGTTCTTAGGTCATACCCATTCGATAAAACGTAGGCATAACATAAATGTCCATGTATCAAATATGTTGGGGAGGGGTGCGTAAAAAGGCTCCTCATTTGGATTCACCCGCGCGTTTCGGCCTTCAATAGGACCTCCTCAGAAAGGGACACACCCCAACTAAAGTCCCAAGTGCAGGTATTAAGTAGGTTTCCAGAAGTAGCATCAATCCAAGAACAGCCCTCAGGGCACCGACACAGCATTAAATCATGCCCAGCCATCATGTCACTCCCCCTCCCCCCCATAGGATTAATACTGGTATAAGATTTACTGGCTGCAATATGGGTGTCAAGGCATTGTGCTTTATGCTTGATTGCTGCCATGGTACAAATCCTAGGAAGCTAGCCACCTCACTAAAGTCAGCTTTTGCTGAATCAATTTTTTCTTTGTATGTTATGACGTTTGGGGATGTGTGGTATTACCTGTAAATCCTACTTTATATTATTTTATCCTGCCCATTTTTTATGGTTGTCTACAACTAACACGGACTTTTCTGCAATTACAGAGACATGGTTCAAGGATTCACATCACTAGGAAATGATTATTCCAGGATACTCATATTATAGGAAAGATAGAGTTGAAAAAAGTGCAGGTGTAGTTGCCCTATGTAAAGGAAAGCATAAAAGTAACATATTTAGAAAACAAGTGAGTTGCTTGAAACCCTCTGGGTTTGCCTGCTAACTAGGAAGGGAGGTATGGGAAAGATACCACAGATGACTAGGGGAGTTAGGGTTGTCAACTGCACGGCAAACACAACATAAAGGTTTTTGCCGATAGAGCTGTCATTGTAGGCATTATATAAACTCCCCTGGAGCACATGTGTGCAAGCGCTTGCAGACAGGAGTGCCTAGTAAGCACTCTACTACTACTAAGTAGTAAATAGAGCCTGAAGGTAGTGGTTTTAATTATGGGGAACTTCCAAAGGCCTGATATTAACTGAAATGTTCAATATGTACTTTCTGAAAAAGCCACACCAGAGAGATGTTACTGACATTAAAAAGGGCTCAGCCCTTACTAACTGTACAGTTAGTATAAAGTCCAACAGGGGAGATCATACACTGGACCTGGTACTAGCGAATGAAGATTTACAAGGTAGAGATCCCGAATTTTTTTTTTTTTTTTTATATTTTTATTAGGATTTTTTGAGAAATACAAACGCGTTTTCCCATACAAAGGAAATCAAGACATACAGTATTTATCCAATGATTAGTCAATTTGAGGCCGTTGTAAGACATTGCTGTACGACTTACTTTGTAGACATACATATTAACCAACGCTGAAAACAAAACAAAAATGACATTCTACATATACATCTTTTTGCCTTTGGACTTTGGGCCATGAGTTGGGCCATGCAATAATTAAGAAACTTCTTTTTTAGAACATTTTGATCATAGTAGCTTGTCTTTCGGTATGAGTTCTTTTGACCTCGGGTGACAATGTGGCCGTGCCAAGATAAAATCGTTGTCTTTATAAACACTAAACAGTAAACATTTAACAATAGACAGTAAATAATAAAACACTTGTACAGTCAGTATTTAATCACTTATATCTAACTTTATAGATTTTTTTGGGAGATTGGGACCTTTCAAAATGGATCACCTGCTGCAGCCGATTTTTTTAAGATGCCCCCCATGTTTAGTAACACCCCACGGTAGACCTTTATGTTTTGTCTTAAGCTGAAGTAATTCCAGTGGTGTCAGCTCGTGTGGTATGTAAGCTTGCCAGCGTCTGACAAATTTAGTTACCGTTTGGTCAGGGTATGTCTCTACTTCCAGTTGTTCCATATTGTACAGATCTCGAAGAGATCGCCGGAAGAGGGGCATGTCGGGTGGGGTTGAGTGCAACCACATTTTCAAGATACATCTACGGGCCGTAAGCAGACACAATTGTGCCAGCTGTGATATAGGTTTCTTCAATAGTGGTTGTACTGCCCTATCACAGTAAGCAAATAGTATAAGCAGTGGCTCCAAACAGAGTTTTTCACCTGTTATCTGTTGTATGTAAGCCAACACTAAAGACCAAAATTCTTGGATCGGTTGGCATAACCAGAGGCAATGTACCATTGGGGCTTTAAATAGCCCACACTTGGGGCAGTTTCCTTCTTCCCTAATATGCGGTTGACCTTGCCGTTTAATCGGGTAGAACCCTAGATATGCCTTGTGCATAATTTTAAATTGCATTTCACGCCAGATCTCACTATTTATTATACACATTACTTTGTGATATCCTGATATCAAGTGTTCGTCCAGGTTAGGAATATCAAAGTCACGGTTCCAAGAAGACCTTGCTCTCTCTCCCCTTCTGTTTTTTTTTTCTAGTAACAGATATTGATAAATATTAGAAATGTTAGCTGTCCTATGCAGTACCAAGTTATCGAAACTATGTGCTCCCATGGCTTGTTGGGGTACTACTGCTAATGATCTCCAAAAACTCGTCATTTGCCCCCAGTAAAAAGCATGTGAAGCTGGTAAATTAAATTGAATCTGGAGTTCTTGAAATTGCACTGGGTGAAGTTTGGACTTATGGAAGAGCTGACCTACCTCTGTCAGGCCTCTAGCCTTCCACAGCTTGTATGCTGGTAGTTCATTACAATGTGGCATTTATGGGTTGCCCAGAATGGGTAAGAATTTTGATATTTTGGCCGGTAAACCTATGCATTTACGAATCTCTCTCCATGCTAATGCCGTGTCCCTATAAAGAGTGTTATGTTTTAAGA
>CM070033.1:46921592-46932549 GCA_036250615.1 Ptychadena robeensis | reverse complement strand
TCGGCCGTAAAGAGCAAGACATCGTCTGCGAACATCGCTATTTTAAGAGAGTCGGTACCAATTGGTATTCCCCTCAATGATATCGCTGTCTCTAGATATCTAGCCAGAGGCTCCAAGGCTATGTTAAGGAGCAGTGGCGAGAGTGGCCACCCCTGGCGTGTGCCTTTTTCTAGTTTAATAGGAGGTGATAAAATTCCCATGGTGCTCACCCTAGCCACTGGGTCCAAATACAGTTGATGGAGAAAATGTATCACAGGACCTCCAAATCCCATTTCCGACATAACCCGAAATAGCCAGCGTGTATTGACATTGTCAAATGCTTTTTCAGCATCAAGTGACAATATAACCACGTCCTCTTTCGGTGAGGCCTTGGCATATTCCATTGCTAGAAGAACTTTCCGAATATTGGAGACAGATGATCGGCCCTTTACAAACCCGGTCTGATTGGGTCCTATCAAGAATGGAAGTGCTTTGGCCAAGCGGTCAGCAAGTATCTTGGAAAAGACCTTTGCATCGACGTTGATTAATGATATTGGTCGGTATGATCCAGGTTCTAGTGGGTCTTTGTCTTTCTTAGGGATTACAGATATATGTGCTTCTCTTACCGTGGGGAAATAGGGGCCCCCCTCCCAAACCGAGGTATATATGGATGTCAATGTTTGCCCAACCTGCAGTAATAGCATCTTGTATACTTCCACAGGGAGGCCGTTAGGGCCTGGCGACTTATTATTCGCCATACATTTAATGGTGTTTACTGTCTCCATTGCTGTAATAGCAGTATTAATCATATCCAAAAGTTCAGATGATATCTTAGGTAAAGATATTTGGGCTAGAAAATCTTCGGTTTCTATCAGTGGCGGGGTGTCAGTCAAATCTGAGTAGAGCGTCTGGTAAAAATTATGGAATACCGAGGCAATTTCTGCTGGAGTAGATACCAAGGTACCTGATATAGTCCGCATAGAGAGTATGTGGGATGTTTCCTGTTTTGGTCTTACCATGTTGGCTAGTAACCTGCCTGCCTTGTTGCCAAACTTATGCATACGGAGTCTGAAATGAGCATCTTTTATATGTTCAAGGCGAGATCCCGAATTTTGACATTGATATACAAGTTGCTATGGTTGGCTAAAATTTATTCTGCATGGAAATGTCATATTAATGTTGAAATTCGTAATAACATTAAGGATTTTGGTATGGGTGAGTAAAAAATTGGTAACCTTTAAGAATATTTTAAAGAAGACCTATCACCCACTTTTGTACAGAATGCAGCAAAAAATCACTCAAAAACTCACCTGTAATGTTTAAATCAAGAATGTCCCTCTCAGCACCTCCCTCTCACTGATTACGCAGCACTGTGTTGAAAAGGAAGAGCCGACATCTCTAAAGCTGGCCATACACCTTCAGATTTCCTGTCAGATTTCCTTCAGATCAGATTTTGTTTTACCAAAACCATGTAATATGAGGACCTTTCTACACCTTCCAATCACTATGTATTCTATCAGGGAGGACACTATACTACATGGTTGTTGGTGGATCTGATCTGATCTGAAGGAAATCTGACAGAGAAATCTGAAGGTGTATGGCCAGCTTAAGACCAGTGAAAGCCCCTGAACTGCCCTCTGTATTGAAATACACAGAGATTATTTTTCCAATGAAAACCATTATAAGGTGCCCTTCCCCCGTGGCCACTGACCATATTCCACTGAATTAACCCTTCCGAAGCCTGGCATATAAATATTGCAAGTATATATTTTTGGGATTGTGGAGTGCTACACCACCAATATACCAGCTCAGAGGTAAGTAAAAATTTATAACTTAGTTATAAATTTATATAAATTTATAGCATAGAAGATGCCTTCGCAATCTGACAGATTTGGAATGTGGACAAATCTTGTCAAGTCAAAAGATGCTTCAACAAAGTATTTGCACACTTATGCAACCATATTTATTTACTTATTTATTTATTTTCCTCCACCTAAAAGATTTCAGTTTGTTTTGCATTTGAGTGGTACAGTTTATAGGTCACATTAAAGGTTGAACATTTTCAGGAACCTAACATTTTTACCATTAAGGTTTATAGACTTTACCATTTAGGTTATATAGATTTTTTATATTCAGTGTAGCTCTGTATAGGAGCGGTCTTCAGCTCCAACAAGTAGCTCCCAAACAGCAGAACTGCAGTTACCCGGTATTTTTATTATATTATTTTTATAGTATTATATTGTTAACAGGATGAGACGATCCGCTGTATGGGGTGCGTCATACAGAGGATAGTCTTATATGCCGATGCGGTATATAGTGCATATATAGTATATAAAATGCGAGAAATTTGGGGAAAATACTACGTGAAAATGGCTTGGGCAAGGAATGCAACAATTTAAGTAAAATCTTTCTTCTTAAGGCTTGTTTCCACTTGAAGCGGAAACCCGCATTCTTTTCAATGGGCTAGTCCCCTGTCCGTGGAATCGCGCAGACGGCCACCTAAAAACTCGGTCGACCGAGTTTTTAGGCGGCCGTCCGCTCGATTCCGCGGCCGCCCAGCACTGACCGCGGCCATAGGGGTGAATGGCCGCCGCTAAAAACCGCATGAGGAAACTAAGCCTTAATGTAAAATTTCTAATAAATCAAGGATTTAATCATCTATGGAAGATGCTAACATGTTTTTAAAACACTCTTTGAACCTATTTAAAAAGCGAATTTACCACATGTCTGCGTCACTGTGGAAATCTTTTCCTGCAATTAGATAATCGTGAACTTCCCTCACCCCCCCCCCCCCCCCCCCCCCCCCCCCCTCCTCTCTCAAGTTGCCATACGCATTACTGCTGCTCATTTATTTTGTTTTGTTTATATATTTGTACTTTAGGTGTACTTAACAAAGGGCTGAAAAATTAAAAAGTCTGACACATTAAAATTTTACATTATTTTGGGAAATCATGGATGCTGCATCCTCCAGGCTGGAAACAAAGCTTGTTAAAAAAATTTGTCTTTTTAAATTGATTGAACGGAAAAACTAGACATGTATGGTGGCCTTTAGTGCACATAGCATGTGTAGTTTTCAAATCTAAGAGGACATCATTAAGCAGACATACATTTTCCATTACAGGCAACCTACATATTAAACACACAATCCCTAAAAGAGTTAATAAATACCTCTAATTGATAATCAATCCCTATTCCACCAGGCAGAAGGACACTTTGGAAGGGAGATGTCACTGCTCAAATTATACTTCCTACCCAAATCAAGTCCTCAATTTTCAGGATTGAGAAGAATCATCTATCGCCACTTAGTGGCCTTGCACTGGATTGCAGGAAGACTGAGACAGGAAGACCGAAAGAAAAGAATTCACCTGCCAGTACCGCAGATTGCAGTGCAGGCAGCAAGGCAACAAAATATAGAATTGAACCTATATATAGCATTTTAAGCCCCCCATACACATTTGGATTTGTCTCCCGACCGATTTTTACGGACAGGCATCCAATTATTCTCCCGATTGATCACCCCGACCCATCTCCCAGTCGATCGGGCAAAATTTGTACGAAAAATCGAAACGTGTAAGGGAGGCTTTAGTTGGACTACTCATGCAGTTTAAATATCCACTGTCAGTCTAGCAGTGATCAATGGTATCTATCTATCTATCTATCAAAAAGTGTGCATGCTCCATAGTACCATCAGCTACAAATCCATCCAAATACCTAAAAATATTGTCAGATACTTGAACGATCAACTGAAATTTTCATGTTAGGTCCACTTACCATCACTTTTGGTCAACTGATTAAGATTCTTAAAAAAATTACATACTATTGATTTAAACAAAGTTTAAGGTTTATTTTAAAAAATGTTGCATCAAATTCAAAATAGTGAATATTTTTAGGTCAAGGGATGGCAAAAGTGTACAACTTTGGTTCTACTGTGCAAGTTTTAGAGCAATGCAACATTAAAACGTGCAAGTGCCATAAACACAATGTGCAGGCAGGTAAGGGAATCGGGAGGACTAAGACTAAGGGTTAAAACTCCACTACATTTTCCTCCATGTTTGGTTCACCTGCTGATTTCAGGAGCAACACTGCCTATTCGAAAATCAATGGGAGAATCCCACTGACACATACAATATGCATCCGTTGTTATTCGGGCCTCATAATCTTCATATCCCAAAAAATTATCTGGCACTTACTAATATATTCTAGGTTATGCATAATAGAGTAATTCCCACAAAATAAAAAAAATCATAAAAATAGGAAATATGAATGTGGTTTATATTTTCCACAATAGTACACAAGTGACACTAAGAGGTGTGCATGGTTATATCACAGCAGCTAACATGAATCTACACACCCGAGTCATAAATCAGGAGGTCCTGCTGAATGTCTTTTGATGCCTTGCCTCTCCCCTGCTGACATCGTACATTCCCTGTCACGCTATAGCCATAGTGTGTCTTGGCATCTTCTTCTGAAATGAGTTCTTCTTTTCAAAGCAGCTGCCTCGTATTTACTGTGGGCCTGCTGGTAACTATGACAGTATGTTCAGAGGAGCAGATCAGTCGTTCTGTGTTTTGCAGGTCATGTGTCTTGAACTCAGTAAATTTTCCAAGGTTAATGAGCCAGGTATACTAAAAAAAGCAGGAGAAATTAATATAGCACTCACCAAAATATCTGGAGACAGAAAGTGAGCTGATGACATAACATTCTAAATTAAAATAAAGGGGTTCTGTTGCATATATTTAAAATAAAGGGTGGCACAAAGAGGGAAATAAGTATTTCATCCTTTACTAATTTTGTTTGCCCTCTGCTAAAGTCTGTAATTGTAATGGTAATTGCACTAAAGTCAGAGATTGATGTGTATTGCAATGAGAGAAATAAATATTTTATCCCCTATCAACCATCAAGAGTTCAGCCTTCCAGTTCTTCACCCCCTGTAAGCAGGTTCTTCTAATCCCAACTTTATATCACAGTATCGGTATAAAATATACCTGTCCACAGAAGCAATCCATCACATTCCAAATTGGGCACCATGGCCAAGACTAAAGAGCTGTCCAAGGATGTCAGGGACAAGATTGTAGACCTTCACAAGGCGGAACTAGGCTACAAGACTCTTGCCAAGCAGCTTGGTCATAAGGTGACAAAAGTTGTTGTCATAATTTGTAAATAAAAGTGACAAAATAACTATTAATCCCCCCTTGGTCTGGGTGCTGTATGGAAGATCTCACCTTGTGCAGTTGCAATGATCATAAAAATAGTGACAAAGCAACCCAAAACTAGAGTGTGTGTGCATGTGTGTGTGGGGGGGGGGGGGCATTTTGTTAATGATCTCAGGCCTGATGGGACTATAGTCACAAAGAATTGGTGTTGGTAAAACACAACACCATGTTGGACTGAAATCGTGCAGAGGACAACCAATTTTAATGTTGGGACCAAAATCAAGCTCTTTGGCATGAACTCAACTCTTTATGCTCGGAACAAGCTATTTTGTGTCTGGACCATAGTACCCACAAACTTTTCCAAACAACATATTTCTGGTATGGCTTCCCTGATCTCCAATGAAACCCTACATATTCAAATTGAGATTATGTGAATACACAACCCATATATTTTTGGTGAGTTGGTAAGTTAACTGAAATCTGAACATACAAAAATGTATATATATATATATAAACAATTCTGAATGGCCAGACTTCCCGAGATGGTAGATGGATATACCTGGATCCCAAAGGTTTTTGTCATTTTTAAACTACCATAATGGCCCTGCTGAACTTCTTCGGATGTTCCAAGGGAAGTAAGCATAATGGGCCTATTGTCTGCTGTACTAGGTTTCCTTGGTTGACACTGATTCTGTGGTCCTCAGTGTTGCCTGTTTCTTTGTGCTTCTTAAAAAGAACTTAAACAGCAGACCATAAATCCATAGTTTGCTCTAAACTCCTGCCTGTAAGAGTCCTTGTTGAAGTAAGACTTGCTATGGTGTATAACCTGTGACATGAAACACTTCACCTAAAACACAATTTAGCTGTTCCTTATTCAGCTTTAAGATCATGTATTCTGCTATGCAATGTATTGTTAAACAATTAGAACTTATATGTGTGAACGCATTTTTACATTACAGCATATTTGTATACTTAGTATAGTACAGTATTATAATGATCTATATATCCTAATTGAAACCATACTTGAAATATCAAAGATTAAGCCATAGAACGTAGCACTGCACTTTCTTTACAAAGTTAATAAAAGTTTTTTCCACAGTGACGCATGCAAACAAATCCTCTACTTGCCTCACTCCGGCATGTGTTTTCCCCACCCACAGGACCTAATCACAAAGAAATGTCAATGGTAGTCTACTATATGTACCGGCAATTCTTAATTGTAGTTCATTCTTCACAAATGTATTTGAAGGAGTACATCCTTCCACCTAAGTTTGGGTACCTGCAATGACAGATAAGTATAGGCTAATACTTGAATATTGTTTTTGATTTTTACTTACATTTCTATTGTTATATGTTATTTCTTGCATCTTTGATATGCTGTTGTAATAATACTTTGGTATTAAATATTACATTTTATTAGCATATAGTACACAGCTGTACCTATGGGAACATATGTACATATTTTGCTGTTACTCTAGGCCCTGGACATCTACATGCTTGGTTAAGGCATATACATTGCAATCTGTCACTTTTAATTGCTTATTCTGTCTTCATATTTGTAGTTAGGGTAAATAATAAGATCAAATATCTGTATTTGTATCTCTAAATCTGAATATTGTTTTGCACTAAAGATTATACCCAGGGGTGCACATAACTTTTTTAGTGAGCTGCTCAGATGAGTACCAGGAGATTATGTTTGGTACTCACCCCATATGTAGGGTGGCCTTCCTCACTGTCCTCTGCATTAGCCTCCTGCATGGTAGATTCTGCTGAAGATGGACCTCCCCGTAGAAGTTTAATTCTTTTTTTTGGTTTAGTAATTTACTTTGCCAATTTCACACCCCTAACTGCAACCTTTCATAGTTATTCATGTTTCCCTGCGGTTATCCAAGTGACATAAATTGTATACATTTAACATCCCCCAATTGCCTCCAAGTTGTTAGTATGCATATGTAACAATAATGCAGGTACACATAGATAGTTTTTGGCCCCTTTTGAGTACCTGAGTACCACTTATGTGCACCCCTGATTATACCAAAAGTTAGAATTAAGTTAGTAATAATATTATTAAACATTCTAATGTACTTTGGAGAAATGTTATTATGGGCCCTTAAATAATTAATTATATATGTGTTTATTTCAAACACTACACAAATATATTGATTGGGTATATATGGAATGCAGAAAAATATACAAAAAAGATCTGTAAAATCCAGTTCAGTAGTGTCTGAATCAATTAGCTAAATAGTTAAAGTGTAAATAAATTGCATAGCATATGCATCCTGTACACATCTGTTACTTGTTATATATGGAACGTTTTTTTCCAGTGACCACAAGGGTAAAACAAATTATTGTAGTTTTACCAACTGCAACTGCAATGTAGGATACATCATCTCACCTTGCCAATGACAACAAAGGCTAAGATCAGATGAACAATCTATAATCCGCAGCCAAGGGTAATACATGATATATTGCAGCTTGTCTGCTTCTATCAGCTGGTGAGGCATAGGAAGAAAATGGGGGTAGTTGATGATGGACTGTTATATTATCTTGCAGAACAGTGGCTCTTCTAAAAACATGAAATATATTAGATTGCTTCACAAAACACAACTCTGGTCCTTTAGATTTAACAGGGTACTCCTGTAGACATATTTTAGCATTAAAGAGCTGCTGATGTATTTATCTCAATAAAAGGGTTTTGTGTTGTATTGACTATTGTCGGAAGTCTGTCTGTATTTTCGGTATTGTCTACATTTTTGTATTCTGTATGATTATATTTTTTGGTGAAAATAAATATAAAATTTTATTGAAAAAAAAAAAAGGGTTTTGTGTGTGTGTCTCGTGATTTCTAATTTAACTATTAATTGGAATTGGTAGGGGCTCCAGGGACCCCTGTACTCATTTCATAAGGAGAAGTGGCCTCCTGTATTCCACTCACAGACCCCCATAACCCTAGGTTTATAGTCTGTGGGAAAGAAGTGCCCCATCTTAACTCAATTTTTTATGGTCATCATGTTTTTGAGTTGGAAATAGAAACTTTGCTAAAATCAAATCTTCTACAATACAACCATATACCATACTGGATTTAATCCTGGGATGCGTATAACTTATGATTATGTTTACGTAATTTTCTGTTACTTAATAGTGATGAGCAGCATAGTTAATATTCATAATCACAATCGCAATCGTCTATCCTTCCCAACAAATTAGAGAATTTGTGATCTCCAGTCATTACCTTCATTGCAAATACGATTTTCACAATAAAAATGCTGATATTCGCATGTTTTCCCAATCAACACTACTAATGTAAAAATCTTTAATATATTCGGAAATTCTCAAAGTGCTTATTTTTTAAATAAAAATTTGTTATTCGAATACTCATGATCAACACTGTTACTTTAGTAAATTATAATTACAATTATTACAACTGACTGGAGTTTACTCATACATAGAAAAAAATATCCAAAATTATTTTAGTCATTTAAAATTGTGTCATTTTAAAATTATAAAATTGCACAACTGATCTTGTAGACTCTGGGCTTTGTAAATGGTCATTACGACCGAAGACACATGTTTTAGTAAAAGTAGTTCTATCAAACAAATTAACAGATGTGAAGAGGCTATGCCCATAAAACAGACTATGACCTCAGAATTACATTCTGAAAGCTATTTATACATAAAAAGAGAGTACTCACTCCCATTTGCACAAACCATACTCACATCTTCACTAAATACTCCCTTCCCTTCCTTTTCTTCTTTGGTAGTACAACAAACCTTTTTTGATACTTGATAACAGCGTGTACAGTAGTTTGGAGATGTTTGATGGATATCCTTTGCTCTTTCTGCACTGCCCTTGTATTCTTGCACATTTGTCCTTTTTGTATATTTTGACATTTATATTATAATAATTGTTTAGTTAGTAAAAAGAGAGATATTCTATGCCAAAATAATGTTCCAAATAGAATAAGGTAGAGGAATCTATCTGAGAGGCCTTGCTTCAATGACTTCAGTGAGGGTATTTGTAACTCACACAGTAGAATGTGCCATACAGCCAACAGTCAGTGTCCCTCTAACACCCCCTAAGGACACTCAGGCCTCTCCAAATGTCTCACTTTATCTCTGAGCCTAAGTAGGGGAATGTGGGGCTGCAAGGCCATCTGCGAGAGGTTACAGAAACATTTGAGACCTAGAAATAAATTTACCCATTTTGCGATTCTACACCTTTTTCTGTAGTTAGAGCAGTTTGTAGTTATATCAACAGCATAATAACCTTGACAAACACTGTCGGCCTGGAACATTGTATTTCCCAAGTATAGTAACTTGTATATTACTAAGCTGTGTCTATGGAAGAGAATACTTTATGACAGAGCTTTACATCAGCATGCTCCCCGGGGTGCTTGGCAGTCATCAGTATAGAATGTATTCACAATATTAACACCTACTAAGCTCTAGAGGGAACATAGTGATTTCAACTACAGGCCAGCTCTTTGCATCTATGGGATTTAATGGGTAATTTGGAGAAAGTCATGTCCCAACGTTGGCTGCCAGGGATCAAAGTCAGGGATCAAAGGAAGATGATCAACTATCAAAGAACAGAGTGTATAGTAGTGGGGTACAGCTAAAAAATAGATAGCCATGTTCATTGCTAGGAAGTCTTACTAGCGGTACATGGGTACATATTATTCTACTGCATGAGTTAACCAAACAGTAATAAACAACTAGAAACAGTGTAAGAAAACTAAATAAAACATTTACATTCACAAATATAATATGTCATTACAAACCTGAAAAGTGAAATATATTTGATAATTCAAAGATAACATAATAATTTGTTTTCACTAGTTTCCTCTAATATTATGTCTTTTTTGTTTAGATGGCCCCTGATTCCATTGGCGCACCCAGTTGTATAACTTCTTCAGTAAACTCAGTAAACTCATTGTACCAAGGCATGGCTGGTCTTATCTGTGATATATAAGGGAGTGGATCCCAAACTGGGGGGAAGCGAAGGCATTCCAGGCCCTCATTCTTAACCTAAGTTTGAATAGGGAGGGGAGGGGGTCTCGATAATGTTCCTAAATAGAAAAAGGGGGGGCTGCAAAAAAGTTTGGGAACCACTGTATTAATGAATGATAAATAATTATATTACACTCTGTGACTGCATTGCATGCAACAGGAGTCATCCTGTGACATTCTTTCCCTGTAAGTGGGATGTTCTCACTACCCACACGGAAAACAAAACACTAAATGGGCACTAAACTGAAATTCAGCATTTGTATTATCTTAACCCTACCCACTGCTGGACTCTCTTTCTGATTTTTGTCATGCAATATATAATCAGATTCACTTTCATATCAGCTCTGCTAACCAGTCCCAGCATATACATATACAGTGCATTCGGAGTGTTCACAGTGCATTCCACATTTTTCCTCTCAATATTCTAAACACAACACCTAATAATGACAATGTGAAAAAAGTTTACTTGAGATTTTGGCAAATTCATAAAAAATAAAGAAAACCTGAGAAATCGTACATAAGTATTCACAGCCTTTGCTCAATACTTTGTTGGGGCATCTTTGGCAGCAATTACAGCCTCAAGTCTTTTTGAATATGATGTCACAAGCTTGGCACACCTATCCTTGGCCAGTTTTGCCCATTCCTCTTTGCAGCACCTCTCAAGCTCCATCAGTTTGTAACCTTCCCTAGATTTGTGCCGTGAGACAACCCTGTCTCAGAGGTCTACAGACCTCATGATCTGTTTGTGCTCTGACTGTTAGATCTCCTGGGTGTCACGGGTGGACAAGGGGTCTCCCAATGGCTCAAGGAGG
>CM070033.1:46867313-46890527 GCA_036250615.1 Ptychadena robeensis | reverse complement strand
TATAATGTGTGTGATCTTTATAAGGTGTGCAGTACCCTCTATATGTCTGTTATCTTTATAATGTTGTGTTATCTATGAGTGTGTGTTACCTCTATAAATGTGTTGTGACCGTTATCATGTGTGTGACCTTCATGTCGGTTACCTCTTATAATGTGTGTTCTCTTATCATGTGTGTTACCTTTATAATGTGTATGACCTCTATCATGTCTGTTACAACTATAATGTCTGTATCTCCTATCCATGTGTTGTTACCTAAATATGTATGTTACTCTATAATGTGTGTTTACTCAATAATGTCTGTTATCTTTATATGGGCGGTTACTCTATCATGTGTGTCGGTTTACCTCTATCATGTGTGTTACCTTTATCATGTCTGTTCCAATCTATTTAATGTATTTATCCTCTATCATGTCTGTTACCTCTATAATGTGTGTTGACTCTGATAAGTGTGTTACCTATATAAGGTGGTTAAATCATCATGTCTGGTACATCTATAATGTGGGTTAACTCTTATAATGTTGTTATCTCTATAATGTGGTGTGACATCTCTCATGTCTGTTAACTCTAAATGTTGTATTACCTTAGAATGTCTGTTCTATTATTATTATTATCATTTATTATATAGCGACCAACATATTACGCAGCACAGTTACAGAACCAGTTTACCTCTATAAGGGTGTTACCTCTATAATGTCTATTACTGTCTAGCATGTGTATTACCTCTATACTATGTGTTCCTCTATAATGTTGTGTTTAATCTCTGATCATGTCTGCTACCTCTATAATGGGTGTTATCTCTATACAGTCTGCTACCTCTTATAATGTGTGTTATCTCATCATGCTGCTTACCTCTTAGAAGTGTGACCACTATATCAGGTCTGTTATCGTATTAAATTTGTGTTACCTCCTATAATGTTATGTTACCTCTATCATGTCTGTTACCTCTATAATGCATGTTATAGCTATCAGGTGTTACTATATAGTGTGTGTTACCTCTATATGTTCTGTACCTCTTAATGTGTGTCTATCCTCTATCAATGTGTTGTTACTTCTAGAATGTCTGTTTACCTCTATCAATGTGTGTTACTTCTACCATGTCTGTTCTTCTATCATGTCTGTACCTTATAATGTGTGTTCCTATATCAGTGTGTACCTCTATCATGTGTGTTACTTCTTTTAATGTCTGTACCTCTATAATGGGTGTTACCTCTATAATGTCTGTTATCTCTAGTAACATGTAATACCACTTATAATGCTGTGTTACCTCTCTCATGTCTGTTAACCTTATGCTGTCTGTTATTATTATGATTATCATCATTTATTTATATAGCACAACATATTAGCAAACTGTCTGTACATACGTTACCTCTGTAAGTGTGCTACCTTATAATGTCCATTCTTTCTAGCATGTGTATACCTCTATAATAGGTGTTACCTCTATAATGTGTATTTCCTTCTATATGGTCTGTTACCTCTATAATGTCCGTTACTTCTATAACAGGTATAATCACCTATAATGGTGTTACCTCTATATTATCTGTACCTCTATAATGTGTGTTACCTCTATCAATGTCTGCTATTATCATGTCTGTTATCTCTATCATGTCTGTTACCTCTATCATGTGTGTTATCTCTATAATGTGTGTTACCTCTATCATGTCTGCTACCTCTATAATGTGTGTTACCTCTATCATGTCTGTTATCTCTATAATGTGTGTTACCTCTATCATGTCTGTTACCTCTATAATGTGTGTTACCTCTATAATGTGTGTTACCTCTATAATATGTGTTATCTCTATAATGTGTGTTACCTTTATCATGTCGGTAACCTCTATAAAGAACCATTAGAGGAGCTGTCAAGAGACTATATTCGGGAAGTCAGAAAGACGTATTTGGTGGTGACTCAAACCTTGTAAGAATAGTTGTCACTTACTCTATGGGTTGCTGGTGGTCAGGTGACCCTGGGTAATGGTCAGTTGTTTTGGACCAGCAACCTGTTTGATGAATCATCAGTTGGAGATAATTTTCCTCACTGCCCCTCACTGCTCTGTAATACTGGGTATGGTGTTGTCCCCTCTTCCTCTTTAGTACCATTTATTCTGCAGTGTTACATTGCTCGTGCTTTATCACTTCCAGCTCTTGGGAGATATATAGTAATATTTCTTAACAGATTTTTTTCTTATTCTTGCTCTATGCTGCAGCATGTTGTATAAAAGCACATGAAAACATAAGTGGCCCATACCTTGTTCATTATTATGCATTGACTGGCTACAAGCAATGCCATTCCTGTATCTCTGCATTAATTAAGAGAAAGGTTCATTATTTATGAATTGCTTTGTTTTTTTTAGTCAGCACCAGACTCAGGAACAGCTCCACCTGGCCAGTCTGCATCTTTTCCTACCGCTCCACCCCTGATGCCTCCACCTTTTGTAAGTATATTAGTAAACCTTATTTATTTAGCGCTGACATATTAAGCAGCACTTTACTTATCATATATATCCCTCTCTCAGAGGAGCACACAATCCAATGTGCCTACAATATGTCATATGTAACTAACACAATTTGTCTTTGGTATCTGGGAGAAAATCCAAGAAACATGGGTGAACATACAGACTTCTTAGTACCCAGGCCAAATTTTTACCCTGGCACCTTAGCACAGCATGGCCAGAGTGCTAGTCACTAGGCTAATACTGTATGGGTTAACTGTGTATGTCAAGGTATCAGTTGGTGCACACGGACTGACTTGTGAATAGTTGGCATGCCTTATTATGCATTTCTGCTTAGTTTCCTCTATAGTTCATGTTTTTCTCCAGCTACAGCTGTATTGTTTAAATTCGTTATTGTGTATCCTAGTCCAGATATTTTCCTACCTTTTGTATTTCTTCATTGTCTTTAATAGATACCTCCCCCTGGGCTTCCACCTCCCTTTCCACCAATTGGATTGCCACCAATTGGACAGAGGCCCCCTACAATGCCCCCAATTCCACATGCAATGATGCCACCAATGATCCCACCCATGGCTGGTCCACCACCTCTTGCTCAGGTATGAATGCTTAATGTCAAGTAATATACTTAATCTCCTGGGCGGCCTGCCCGATCCTGGTTGGGGCAGTATTTGTTAACAAAACATGATCAGACAGACTTGCCTGTTCTCTGCCATCCCGCAGATTGGCGCTGTGTCACGGTAAATTGTCAGGGGGGGGGGCAGTGCCATAGACCTCCATTATAATAGAGGAGTGTCGCTTTACCGGGCCACATTGCCAGCATCTTCGATTTCAGTTTCATTTCTGTATCTGATCACCAGGAAAACTAACAGTGACTATCCCCAAACAAATTGGCTTTACATACACATGTCTGTTGACATTTATCCTCCTGTTCCTTGTTTAACCTCCCTAGCGGTTTGCCCGAACTCAGTTTGTGCACAGTTTGATCGCCGATCAAACCGTGCCCGTACCGGGATCGGGCAAAACCGCCGTCTCCCTGTGTGCCGGCGGCTCTGTAGAAGAGCCACCGACACACGGAGCCCTTCGGGAGGGGGCGGCGCCATATACCTCCATGTTAATGAAGGGGGCGCCGCTCTCCTCCACACGCCGCCGGCGTCTCTTTGACGTCGGCGGCGTGCAGGGAGCTGGGCTGAGAGCCGGCAAGCACGGCGGAGTACAGTGACATGAGGTTTTAGTGCCATAAAAAATGGCGCGAAAACCTCAAACCGCCCAGAGGGTTAATATGGGGAGATCTTTGGATTTAAAATGGGTTGTCAAAAATTCCTATAGGTGAGATGACCAGACTAACTTGTACTTTTTTCATATAGTTTGTTTGTGATTAAGTGATTTTACACATGTCTTATTTTCTGCGATTTATATATAGATATAAAAATGTTGACACTTTTTTTACTGAAGCTTCCAAACCTGGTGCCTCCGTTAATGCCAACCATGATGCTACCAGCAGTTACAACCACAGCCTCTTCAATGGTCAGTATTTTTATTTGTCTCAGTTTATGAATATCGTCAAATATACTGTATTTTACGCACTATAAGGCATTTTTACCCCCAAATTATATTGCAAATGCACGAACACCTGCAACCGAAAGACTATTTGGCAGAGGGTTGTCGCACATTGGCTATCTTATTCTATTTCCTTCTTCTGCAGCTTGAGCCCAGCTGTAATACATTCGGCAAAGGAAAGATCCGTTTCCGTTTGTATGTTTACATACAGCATTAGCAGAGGAAAGATCTGATCTTTCCTCTGCAGTGTATATATGAGTTGGGCTGAAGCTGCCGACTCACATACACAAGCAGTAGCTGTGTGCATGTAAGTTGGGCAGCTTGAGCCCGACTCATATTCAAGAGCTATTTTTCAGCAATCAGATGCTAGAATGTGCATATAGGGTCTGAATTTAAAATGCTATCTACACCTTACCAGAACCACAAAAGGGCTGTGGACTCTTTACCTAATACAAGTCACTCCCTTGTTAGTCAAGATCTCCAGATTAACAAACTATTGTGGGAGCAACAGAACCATAGTTTGCTAGTAAGGCCAGTAAGGGAGTATTGCTATAGGAGAAGGTGAAAAGATTCAAGAATGGTTGTTACTGATAATATGTTTCCATATAAAGAGTCACTGGCAGAAGATTAAGCCTATTGTTCAGAAAGAAAGCTTTCAATAGGAGATATAATACTCGTTTGTCATGTTACTGTTAGGGTGTCTTTTTCCATTCAATATTTATTTTTAATGATATACAGCTCAGGTGCCCAACCTGCGGCTCGGGGGCCTTTTTCGGCAGCCCCCCTCAATCCTCCACTTGCGGCCCCTGAAACCTAACTGTTATTGGATAGGGCATAGGAACTCACCTGTCCGCCGATCCCCCACTGACAGGTGTTCGTCCGGAATCTTCTTAAAGTTGGAATAGAAGGAGAGGTGATAAACCTATGTGTTATGTAAAAGCCAATCAGTGACCCAGATGGTGCCTGAGCAAGTCTTTGGCCTCTCCTCCTCCTCTCCTTTATGTGCCCCATAGATATAGCCTTTGTCGATGTACATGACATAAAATGTGCATTACCATACTACAGTGTTCCCTAATTCTTGAAGTATGATTTAAAACACGTTTTGTTTTTTAAAAATGCAAAATAATGTCTTCTAGCTCTGCCTACGGTCCTCTTTTCATTACAAAATGGTTATACAAGTCAGTTTAGATTGAGAATGTTATGTGCAGCCCTTTGGTGATGCTGAGGGCCGCACTTGTGGCCCTCCATATCAACTAAGTTGGCCACCACTGATATACAGGAAGCATAAAAATACTGAAAAAGCAACAAGTTATGGTAGAGTTACAGTAGTAAATAGTAAACGAACAATTCTCGATACAATGTATTTATTCAGAAGGTTTTATTGTTTACTGAACATATAATTTATATTTGTTCATAAGGGCAGTGGTTCTTTCCATTTATTTTGAAATGGATGCATACAAACCAAAACCTTTATCAACTCATTCACTTAGTTGCACATTGACAAATGGCAGGGTCCTTTAAGATGCTTTAACTTTAGGGATTTGTGATGGACTGGGTCATGTAAATGCCTTAACCTTCTGGGTGTTTAGCCCGAGTTATCTCGGGCTAAATAAAGATGCTGAAATGGTTTAGCCCGAGATAACTCGGGCTGCTGTTACCTGCACCCAGATGGCTTGCAGGCAGCCCAGGAGACTCGCTGCTTCTCTCCCCATGTCCCCCGATGTCTGATGTTCAGATCCCGGTGTTCGTGATCCCGCCGGCGGGTGCGCGATGACGTCATCGGGAGGGGAAGGGGCGGGAAGTTCAAAATGTGAAAAACACATTTTATTATGAGTTTTCTTTCATGTTGGATTTGATTGTATTGATTTTTCTGTATCCAATCAAGTTCAAAATAAAGGAAAAGGCATACAAAGTAAATACTTTGTTAGGGCTTGCGTCCACTGCGTCTTTTTCCCTGCGGTGGACGTATGGGCAAGCTGCAGGTAATTCGCCAGCAAATGTGCCAGCGCGCGACATTGTTCCCGGCGTGGTGTATCAGACCGCCTGTCAGTCTTGGTTGATTTATAAAATAAATTCTAGTTTGAGCAGATTTTTGTGTTTTCTATTAAATTTGATCATTTAATTAGATTTTTTTTAAAATACTTAAGCGTTTGAAACTTTATATATTCAAGATGTCTACTAGACCTGTTTTTGGACAGATTTTGGTCAGTTACAGGCCTACAACACGTCTTTTTCAATGATAAACAGCATAACGCTTTTGGTACAGAAATCTGGACCTCGGCGAAACGCTCAGGAGGTTAAAGCTGCAGCAACTGTTTATCATTAGTATGTTTTTAATTTGTCAGTTTGTTTTGCAGTTGATTTTTTATTAATACGCAGAAAAATATAATAAAAAAAGCATGACATTCTTTTTAAAGAGAAGGAATTTATGTACCATATACTATTGCTATGTAAGTTACAATAAGTTATGGAATGCATTTTTTCTTATAAAGATCCTTTAAATTCCTGTGGACAAGAGTGATGATTCTTTTTTTTTCTGACAGGTGACAGCTCCAGGAACAGAGTCTGTCAGCTGTAAGTATTCTGCTCTGAGGGAAGAGTAAGGATTGCAGCAGACAGAGATACTGTAGATCAAGGCTTAGCAACCTTTTCCACAATAAATGTTCAAATAAATATTTAGCACATTGGGGTATGAGCAGCAATTAGTACTTAGCTAGTACTTGTAAGAAAGCTGGCTCTTGAATATCCACAAGCCTTTCTGGGGTGGCTGGACCATGAGCACAAAGGGACAGGCCAGCCTTTGCAGTTAGCAGCCTAGGAACAAGTGCCACCAAGATGTCCCAGTTCAAGCCAGTTCAAACCTGGTGCCCGGGGCTATGACATTGCTTACCCACTTTGTCTATTTCTGCTGTAGAGTAGAAGATTTCATTGTGTCATATGATGACCTAATCTAATGTACTGTTTTAACTTTTTATGTCACTGTAAACTTCATTTTTTCAGCACCAGTGACTCAGCCATCTCCATCCGTGAGTAGTTTAATACTTCATCTCTTTTGAATTGTGTTGTTTCCCAATGCTCAGTGAACATAATGATTTTCTTACAGTCTATTGTAATCTTCATTCACAAAAGAGGAACAACTATTACAGTGTAACTGGCTGAAGGATTTTTTCTGGGTTTTCATTGAGGCAGAGATTTGCTTTATCATAGTAACAATATGGTCTATAGCCAACATTCAAAGCTTAATTGTCATTGATAGGATCAAGAAGACAGATGACACAGATATTCAGGAAGAAAAAAACTGCTACCCATTTGTCAAAGTCTCTCGTATATGGCTGCACTAGATTTATTAAAAACGACTTATTCCCCGGCTTTTTGTTTTTACTTTGGATCAACTAAGGAAGTGTTATCAGTTTTATTGCTCATATTCAGGGCATTTACTTTCTGGTTTGATGGCATCATAGCTGTAGAACCAGGGTTTAAAAATATTTCTTACGGACTTGGGGAAGGTCAGAACCTATGTTACATCTTTAAATGTTATTACATTTCAGTTTAAAGGAAACTGGTAAAAAATTGGCTCTGACTATTGCAGTGTCTGGACTGTATAAAAATACCGATTGGTTTTGTTGGTTGTTTGTTGTTAAATTCTTTCAACCTACAAAAAAACGTCTGAATGACGATAACAAAATGAGTCTTATGTGTATGTCTTCAGATGCCAAAGATGACTGTGGATGAAAAGTCACCCTCTCAGGACATTCCAAAAAAGGTTTCTTTTTGTTGTTGTACACAGTTTGCATATGTGCTACTGTAACAACTTTTCAAAAACAAATGTCCTGATTTTTTTATGAATATTTTATACATAGAAGTCCCTGTGGACAGAGCACAAAGCTCCAGATGGACGAACCTACTATTACAACACAGAAACAAAGCAATCCTCCTGGGAAAAGCCAGATGAGTTAAAGTCTAAAACAGAGGTAAGATTATCACGCTTTTGCAGCAAGGCAAGCATTATTAAATCTAAACAATGGAGACTGTGCCTAAAAAAGGAGGTAGAGGACTAGTGTGCAGTGCTAACTCCCTTTTCTCTACTGTTTTTTTTATGTATGATAAGACAGACCGGACCATAGGACGCATCAATGGTTTTCAGGTGGAAATCAAGGAAAAACACAAAAACTCATTCTTGGCTCTGAGCAGTGCAATTCTGTATGTGCATACTAATGGTCTGAAAATATAAACATACAGAATTGCAAGTGCAGTGAATACATTACCTGCTTTTCTCACAGTCAGGGCCCATGTGCTGGATTTCCTTGTGTTTGTAAACATCACCATGTGACATTCAGCTCCTTTGTGTTTGCAATTCTTTTTGTGCATACTTTTCATACATTACACTTTACAAACATTTCATTAGCACACTTGGGATTGCAAGTACAGTGAATATATTACCTGTTGTGACCCCATGGTATATAAACGCATTGGGCTAGGTAAACAGGATTTGATCATTGGATCATTGCTGAGACTAACAGACTCATTCTGGGCTCTCAACAGTGCCTTCTTTGCTGTGACATGTTGTATATTGGTATTTACTTGGGAGGATGGGCAGTGCTGCGAACTGGAGACTCACAGAGAAACTGTACGGTATTGCTAATCATGTATATTCTAGAGGAGACAAGACTTGAAGGACAGACTGTTGTGGTTTAGACTAGAAATGATTGATTAATATGTTTATTTATTCATACTGTTTATTTATATCAAATGGTGAAATGCAAACATTTCATTTACCTTAATGCTAAAAGGAAGCATAAACATGACACTGTAATAAGTATTAATAAAATGAGAATTAGGGTCATACTTCATTTGCATACGTGGTTTCAATGTTAAATAGTACTGCTCATCAAGTTCCTCATGTGACCTAAACCTAGGCAGTTTAGTTTATTTTCCACATAAATGGGGAACTGTAATAAAAAATATGTTATTTGTAAGTATGCCAATCTTTTTTTTCTAATGCAACTGAAATATAATAACAAATTGACAGTAGTACAGTTCCCCAGTAAGCCCTTTTTCTCTTTCAGCTTCTTTTTTCACAGTGTAACTGGAAGGAATATAAATCTGATACAGGCAAACCCTATTATTATAACTCCCAGACCAAGGAATCGCGCTGGACCAAGCCCAAAGATTTAGAGGAATTGGAAGGTGAGATATCAGCATTGAGTGTCATGTTAGATTGCAGTGCAGTGTGTTATGTACAGGTCACAGCACAAAAAAGAGGACTAAGGGTGGCCATACACGGGATCAAGCGGATGTAATGACACCATCGTAACGTCACCATGCTGTGCTCATCTATTGAACAACAAATCGATGCACACCTCTTTGCAATTTGATACCAGGGTACCCATCCAAAGTCAAACAGGTATTTAGCAGCATGTTGGTTCCCTGTTCAATAGAGCTTTCATCGAGCGGGATCAATCGAGAGGGTGGCGCGTTCGATCCCGAATTTGGGAACATGCGCAGGAATCAAACTACAAAATCGACCCATCCAACAGTGGACATTCTCTTTTAACTTGTCAAAAGACCCATAACATGCACTGGGATTTCTGCCTCTGATGTTAGAAGGCTCTTGAAACTTGAGAAAGGAACATCACTAAGGGAATGTAACCCTCTTAAGTCTCTTTGCTTCTGACAGAGCACTGTGGCTGCACATCATTAGTAGTGTTGAGCTCGAATATTCGAATTGCGAATTTATTCGGCGAATATTAGCTATTCGAGAACTCGCAGATGTCGCGAATATGCTGGCGGATATTCGCAATTTTGAATATTCGCCATTGGGATGCTTATGGGCATGGATTGCTATGTGAAAATAAGTGACCATTCATTTTGAAGGTAATTGCAAGCGTAATCGCGCGCGAATATAGAATAAAATATTTGTAGAATTATTTGTGAAATATCGCAAATTCGAATATTGCCTATGCTGCTTATCACTTATCATTAGGAGAGCAGTGACCAGCAAGAAAACGAAGCATACAGAAGACAGAAGCATTGTTTTTTTGTTTGTTTTATGCTAACATACATTTATAGTTATAAGTCCACTCTATTGATGGTGTACTGCATTTTAGGCCGGAGGAATTTCATTCTGCCTCATTAGTAAATAATGCTTGTGGGTCATCCAGAGCTCTTCTTCTGGGTTTGTATACAGTATATTAACCTGCACAATAAATGTGCCATCCTTCAAGGGCTCACCTCTAATGTTCCCTTATGTCACCCCACATTCCATCTGGTTGTATTACATTTGTGGACACGATGTATTAGAGCTTCATGTTCCTACAAACATTTTATCTGTAACTGGGAATCATCAAATAAATTTTAAACTGTTGGGCAATTATTAGGGGAATGTTGGTTCCTGTTAATGTATTGGTACTTTACTGCTTCTTAAGAGTACATTTGTGTAACATGTAGAGTGACATACATTTTGGATAATTACGTCATTCATATCATATAGGACAGTATGATTAATACATATTGTTATCTTGCAGTTCTGATAAAACAAGAGGAAGAAGCCAAGTGAGTACTTTTTTCATTTTTACACATGACAGTGACCTTGAGTTTAGATAAATTAAATTCACATACTATGTTAAAATGTTCTTATAGTAATTGCAATTGTTTATGCGAATACTTTTAGGCACATTATTTTCTTATGCATTGGTAATATTTCTTAACACACACACTTTAAAAGAGGGGGCATGGCACACCTGGGGAATATGAAGAAATGCTGAATATGGCCACCGATACAGAGCTCCTGTTTGTTCATTTGTTTTGTGTATTAGGAAGTCCAGTCTCAACCTGCGCACAGGTTAGCAACATGGATCTTATCCAGTGGTGGCCAACTGCAGAGGAGGGCCACAGCATCACTTAAGGGCTGCACATAACATTTTCAATCTATACTGACTTGTTTAGGCATTTTGTAATAAAAAGAGGACAGTAGGCAGAGCTAGAAGACATTATTTTTTTTTTTAAATACCAAAACGTGTTTTAAATCATACTTCAAGAATTAGGGAACACTGTAGCATGTTATTGAACATTTTCTGTCCTGAACATCGACAAAGGCTATGTGCCTCATAGGTTTCATCAAAGCCTTTGATTATATCTATGGGGCACATACCCTTTGGATCAAATGTTATATGCCCCTATTCTCAGGTTATGCATTCACCATTCTGCTGATCCCCCGCCAACACTAGAGGAGGAGAGGCGAAAGACTTGCTTAGGCACCATCTTGGTTGCTGATTGGCTATTACATAACACATACGTTTATGTGTCAGTGGGGGATCGGCAGACAGGTGAGTTCCTATGTCCTATGCAATAACAGATAGGTGTCAGGGGCCGCAAGTGAAGGACTGAGGGGAGCCGCCGAACGATTAAAGGGCCGCATGTGGCCCGCGGGCCACAGGTTGGGCACCTGGGATCACTGGCATACTCCACCAGGATCAAGTGACATACATGCTTTGCTATGTTGTGAAAGCTCGTTGTTCTACTGCTGTCAGCTACAGTGTCACATGAAAATGTCATCCGTTTACTCTCCCCGCCTGAGTTGAATTGAACACTGCCAACTGAGTAACACTCTTCGGCATCTAGCTTCCATGGATTCCATGAATACTAGAGTACTTGCCTCATTTCTTAATCCTGGCATTGGTTATCCACAGTTGCAGCATATCTAATCTTAGACACAGGGGGGTTATTCTGCTCTGTCAGTTGTCCTTAACACAATCTCCTGAAGCTCCTGAAGATCTCTGACAAGCGCCTTGATCTCCTATTTATTTAAATCAGTTTTCTGAGGTAGGGACTGCTGTGCTGACAGTTTTGTTAAAGGTGTTACATACATGTGAACTATAAGTTTGTCTTTGGAGAGCAAATGTTTTAATTATCAAAATCTAAACGCAAGCAGCACACAGCAGATTCATATCAGCATGTCTGCCTCCTTTAGCAGCATTAACTTGGAGTATTCAGTTTTCTTTATGACTCTATCAGTCCCTCACATGTTGAATAGGATTTGTGACCCACCATAGTTACCAAAGTTACATTTTGTCTAAGTGCTTACAGCTTATTTGTTGTATAGCTTCTTTTCTTTATTTAAATTCTATAAACGCAGTGTAGACTGCCAAGTCTAGTTTTCAGCTGTTCTATATGCAGTTCTCATAAACTGTTAAGATGGAGATGCCCAGCTGCTGGTAAGGTTGCAGTGATTTTATCCCCTCGAACCACTTCTTCATCATGGGCTCCCTCAGCTACTTCTATGGCTATGTTTCCACATTTTAGTCGAGTGCGGAAATCGGCGTTGAGCGCGCCCATTTAGTTGAATTGGCTTGTCCCCACTCAGCCGATGGCTGTGAACGCGCGCAGTGGTGTGCAGCCGCGTTTTTTTTTTCTGATCACATGTGGAAGCGGTCGAAATTTTTTTATATATAATGGGGGCGATTTTTTTTACATTGTGGGTGAAGATCATCTGGTCAATTGTGCCTGATCACGTGAGCAATCGTCTGCCCTCGATTACGCACGCAAATAAAATCGTGAACACGAGGCGATTAATCGCCTATGTGGGAGCATAGCCTATCAAGGACTGAACGTTTCTTTAATCTTTCTATAGAAACTTCCTTAAGTCAGGGTAGCTAGTTCCCCACTAAACTTTCTTCTGCAGAAAGGTGCAGAGGACACCTGCTACTCCCCTGGTCCTGAGCTGGGGAAACACAATAATGTCCTATGGGGAAGTTGATATAGTCTATGGGTTTCCTTTCAGTATGCATTCATGTTGTTTCCCCCGTCTTCATGACATACTTTTATTTTTCTTCTTGCCCTTTTGGGGGTTGATCATGCTATGATTCATTTCCTGACAGCCACAGCGTTACTCTGCTGCCCTTTCAGTTGTGGCTCCAGGCCAGGAGTCCTCAAACTACAGCCCTCCACAGCGTTCTAACCTGGTGTACTCGCTTCCTAAACCCAATTTGCCTGGGACCCTGTTAACGCGCGATTGGCAGGGGGCGTGTCAGCAAGGGTAAAAGCTAATTGACAGGCTTAGCACCAATCAAGCCTGTCAGCCTTTGCTGCCCGCCCCCTGTGTTCCTGATATTCAGAGAGTGAGGCAGGTAGGATGCTTTTACTCTCTGGGTCTCTATGTGGAGGTTGTGAAATGGCAGAATGGGGGGAGGGAATGGTTATTAGGGGGTCATGTGTGTGTGGGGGGTTCAGAGAGTGAGGCAGAAGGAGGGAGTGATTATTAAGGGGTCATGTGTGAAATTTATTTTAGCAGCGAGGGGGGTGGCTGTTGGTGGTTGGATCATGAATATGATATGTATTACGGGGGGTTTGTAGTAACAGTAGTCAGTAACTATAGTCCAGCCCTCAAACAATCTCTGGCACTGTAAACTGGCCCCTTGTTTATAAAGTCTAGGGACCCCTGTTCTGATCTTTCTTATAGTTATTTATCCAGTCTTTTTCTTCTCTAGGGTCACCCCACACTCTGTAATGGGGTTTTCTTTCACATCCAGGATTTGTTCCTGAGTTCTTGTTGTCCTGTTTGAGTCTGGTACCTTGTTTAACCTGTGTCCCTCAGTGTGGACTTAGTAAATGTGGGTTTATTGATGTTCCAATATAATTGTAAACAACTGTTCCTGCATATTTAAGAATAATTGTTTTCAGTTAATAAAATAGTAAAAAAGATAGCACTTATTGATGTTATTATTATACAAACAGAAAATCATACATAGAAAAGAAGTTATAGCCATCATCGTTATTAGCCAACCATTGTCTAAAATGAATAAACATAAACTGTGTATTTGACATCTGCATAAAGTAAATATCATTTATGTACATTTATTTCTTTATTCACAATGTTTGTTACAAATCATAGCTTTATTTTGTAGGATACTGTGAGTTATCATGAATGAATATAAATGTACAGATATAACCATGGCTTTCTTACTTTGTTAGAATTGAACATGAGAGTCAGTCTGCTGCATCCAGTCCTCAATCTACAGCTCCTTCTTCTGATACTGAAATGGCAGCTACAGAGGAGATAAGAATGACGCAGCCCAGTGTGCCAGAACCTACTAATACCTCTGAGATGGAAGCTGTGCAGGAAGACTCCACAAATTACCAGAAGGAGAGCATGAATAGGTAATGCTGTGGGGGTCTGTGGGTGGGGAGCCTCACTGAGGCAAAGTTTAGGTACAGAATCCTGGAACTGAGGTAGCTGACATTTGCATTCTCCTTCCTGGTCATTTAGCAATGAGAACCTGTTATCCCAAACAGGGGATCTTGTCATCCCCTGTGTCCTGTATGTAAACAAATCCCAAAACAGGATTCAATATATATTTTATACACACATTTATTGCGGTTTTTGTTATTTGAATGTATGTAATATCTTAAATCCTAATCCTGCATCAAACCTGCAAATGTGGAGTTTTATTGGGATTTGTTTTTTAACTTTTCCCTTGCTTCCATTACTAATCCCTTCTCCCCTCCACATGTGTCACTCTCCATTTTCCTTCTGAATTCTCTCCTCCAAATACAATGACAAATGATCACAACTTTGTTACTTAGTTTAAAGAGTTGTGCCGATTGTATCGTTGCTTTGTCCTTGTATCTTTGCACCAAAAAGGAAAAGGTTGTAAATTCTTTTGCTTACATGATCAAACAGCTCAGAGATCTATTCCAGCAGTTGCATTGGTGTTAATAGAATCAACCCTCCTAAGAAAGCCTTTGAAAATGTTCAAAACAATATTTGAACATGGGACTTACAGCATCAAGGCAGAGCACCTCTTATGGCTGACAGATTATGATGTATTTCTATGTAGTTTTGTGAAAATGAAAACATTTTTGTGTATTTCAGTGATTCTTTACAACTGGAAGATGGAAGCAAGATAGAATTAGAGAAACAAATGTATCACTGGAACACAAAGGAAGAAGCAAAGCAGTTGTTTAAGGAACTACTAAAAGACAAGGTGGGTTTTTTTTTCAATTTAAATTGATATAACATGTTTAGGAATATGCAGTAAGTTAACAAAAACAATCATGTTAGACATAAATTAGATATAATATGTTGTCCAAGTCATCCTTTATCTCTATATTCATGTAGTTTTATTGTATTAATTGTTGGCAGGGAGTTTCTGCCAATGCATCATGGGAACAAGCAATGAAAAGTATTATAAATGATGCCAGATACAGGTAAGAGTCTGACTGTTATCTCTCTGACCCACAAATGGTAATAAATAGTAAACAGACATTGCAACAGCAGTAACATCCACAATAGCTAAAATAACCATACATATCTCATAATTTATTATTAAAGCACTAATATTTTATTTTCATTTATCTAAAACAAACAGCAGCAAACATAATACAATTGATGCAGATTAAGATAACATAAAATATATACCGTATTTGTCGCACTATAAAGCAGGGTACAAATGCTAAGATATGGGTCAAATCGATGGCCGTTTCGAGCACCGTGCATGCTCATGGCCACCTATCTGGTCCATATAATATGCGCCCATCGCTGTTTTCAGGCGGGACCAATCAATCCCGCTCGAAAACACCCATATCGGACATGGCCGTAAATACGGACGATGTCCGATGCTTTGCATAGAGACCTCTGGTCTCCAGGCAAAGCTTCGGCTGAGCCAGGAAGAGAGCAGAGCTAGATAATTTTGGAGGGAAAATTAGAAAAAGGAAAAAAAAACCAAAACACAGCCATTCACATATCAAGCGAATATACAGAATGTTCCAGCAAAGTGCACAGAACTGGACCATGCAGCATTCACTCTGTAATCCTCCAGCCAAAAGACCAGCGTCTGGAGGGAGGTCTTCACTGCAGCAGAATGTGCAGGGTGGAAGTGTAAGCATTTGCCTATACACTAGCAGTACTCATTCTCTGTACGCTGTACAACTTATAAAGAGACACAATCGATTTTACAACCTGGCACCAAACAACTTACCCATGAGTAGCTATTTATATATGGTAGAAAATATGAGTCTTTGTTACAAAATGTATTTATTGCAATGCAGAATATTATTGTAAATACACAACTCATGTATTGTAAAATGTGTCTGTCAATAAGTTGGTCAGTGTGTTCAGAGAATTGGTACTGCTAGTGCTAATGCAAATAAAACCTCTTTTTTGGAAGTGGCTTTTTGTGGCTTGGCTGGAGAGAATGGAACACATTTACTAGGATGCAGATCTATTGCTCCCAGAATAAATGGGACTAAAGAAAAACTTATTTCCATTCATTTTAATTGATTCCCATTGATTTTTATAGTAAAACGTGCATCTTATATTCTAAAACAATACAGTATACAGCCTAAACAATTGTGTACAATGAGACATATCACCAAATTCAAAGCACCAATATTTTTATTGCCAATGAATATATTTCAATAACCAGCATTTTTAAGGTTTCCACTTGTCTTTGCCTGATATAACAAGAGTACAAGGAGGAACCCAAAATTAACAAAGATAAAAGATGTGGAAGTGAACTGCTGGAATTTCAGATTTTTAGGCACCTGTCTATGACCAGGGGAGAGCAAATTCACTGTGTTGTTTACCACAAAGTGAGCAGTGTACTCTCCTGAGATACTGAAAAGTATGTCCAACCTTTGTGAACCTCTTATATACTGTATATTTTAGTGTATGGTTCTGTTCTTGTATGTGTATGGTGACAATGCTCTGTCATGCTTTCATGTAATATGTTGGCTGGTAATGCATTTTACCCACAGTGCACTACCCAAGCTAAGTGAAAAGAAGCAGGCTTTCAATGCTTACAAATCACAGCGTGAAAAGGAGGAAAAGGAGGAGACAAGACTTAAAGCTAAGGAAGCAAAGGAGAGTCTACAGCATTTCTTAGAGCAACACGACAAGATGACCTCTATCACTCGTTACAGGTGCGTATAACTGGTTTACTATTATGACTAATGCACCTCTGTAGTTGCCTGGACCATTTTTAATCGTTTAATCACTACTATATTACTACTATTTTACTTGAACAGACAAATAATAGATGCAATCACTGTGCGTATACTTAAGTACAAGGCAACCTGAATATAAGCCGAAAAAGCAAGTTTGTCTACAAAAACTGGGAAATCATATTGATGTGAGTATAAGCCTAGCGTAGGAAATACAGCAGCTACTTGCAATGTCAGAAGGTGGAGTTTTCAAAATGAACCCCGTATAAAAAATTTAAAATCTCCAGTTAAAATTAACAAAATGTCCACAAGAATGGCGTCCAAGTTTGTTCTTATTTCATCTAGTCCAGTTCTGCAAATACACAGATAGTATATAGTACAGAAGAAAGATCATCGGACCACCCACAGAGGCTCCCGGCTCCCCTAGGGAGCGCAGTGAACACCCGAACAGGTAAGTGGGACTTTGACTCAAGTATAAGCTGAGGGGGGCAAAACAATGTGCTGAAAAAATTGGCTTATACTTGAGTATATAAGGTGGTAACCATTTTAACCTCCCTAGCATTCTGCCCGTTAAAAACGGTGTGCTACGGGCAATGTACACTGTACACTTACACTGCTTGATATTCAGGCCCGCCCCTGTCCACGTCGGGCTGGGAAGCCGACTCCCCTCCATTTACATGGAGGTCTATTGCGCATTTCATATCCATTTGTAGCTCAGTTCTCTCTTTTCACAGGAAAGCTGAACAAATGTTTGGGGATCAAGAAGTGTGGTCTGTTGTCCCAGAGCGAGATCGCAAAGAGATTTATGAAGATGTGCTCTTCTTCTTATCAAAAAAAGAGAAGGTTAACATTTTGTGCATTTACTTGTTCATAAATTGTACTAAAGTTGTTCTAAAAGTAACATAGTCACATAGTTTGAACAGTCCAATATATCCATGAAGTCTACCAATTGACAAGTAGCCCTCAGTTGACCAAGGCAATACTCTCATGCGCTAAAATCACAATAAATGCCTTAAAAATTTTACACAATCAAAATGACCATGAAGAATTTGGATGTATGCTTAGTCATCATTCTGTAGAAAGAATATATTGATTTTCCTGCTCAGTTCTCCAGCAGATGCCTGAATGTTTTAGGACAATGGGATGGGTATTGGGTACCATGCATCACTGTGGGGATAGTATTATTTTGTGGCAAATGTATCTTCATGATTTAGGCCAATTTTAGGCGTGGATGTGTTTTTTTTTTAAAAGGTCTAAAGTCCTGCCACAACCATTTATTTTGCAATCTCACTCTTCCATATGTTCTCCAGTTTTAGATAGTGTGTTCCATTGTATTTTTGTGCCATACTTTTAACAGTGAGATCCCTAAGATCTATTAATAAGCTGTATGCTATCTGCAAACCATGATCATTGCTGTAGCAGGCAACAGAGTAAATGTAAAGAACATTGTACTAGGAAATCAAGGGGTAATGTGAGAAAAGAGGACCCAAACTAGCATACTCAACTTGTGCTCATGTGTCTCAAAGGTTTTAACAATCTACCTTTGTTTCTATAGATGTTAAAGCTTTCTTTTACCTTATTTGCTTAAAAAACATTTATGACATCAGTAGGGTGGCATGGTGGTTACCACTCTGGCCAGACACCACTGGGGTGTATAGGATTGAATATCAGTCTGGGCACGCTCTGCAAGGAGTATGAAGACCAGGTGTATGAAGATTTAACCTCCCTAGCGGTTGTGACGAGCCCAGCTCGTCCAGAGTTGGTGTGAAGAACAAAACTCTGGATGAAGCTGGGACTGTGCATGCGCATATCCCCGGAAAGACTAGGGCGATTCTTCTTACCAGATGCAGGCATTCCGGGGTTGCGCGGCGTACCCGGATCGCGCACGCGGTTCAACGATCGCTCCGGCTTTTCCAGCCCACACAGCTGATGCGGCTGTTGGGAGAGAGGCGGGGGGGGGGGGGGGGAGAATTGCAGGCAGTGTACTGTGTACACTGCCGCGATTGCCCGTACCGTGCTGTTAAAAGCAGTGCGCTAGGGAGGTTAAAAAAAAATACACAATGTGCTAGAGAGGTTACTTATATGTTTTATTTTGTATATTTCAGTCTTGCTTTTGGAGATACGTTGACCATTGCAACAGTAAACCCTTCTTTTCCCTGTCATTTTAGGAAGAAGCAAAGCAGCTAAGGAAACGCAATGTTCAAGCGCTAAAAAATATTTTAGATAATATGAGCAATGTCAGCTTCCAAACCACGTGGTCAGAAGCTCAGCAATATCTCATGGATAACCCCATGTTTGCACAGGACGAAGAACTACAAAGTAAGTGCGCCTCAGATTTAAAGTTACTAAATAAAAGAAGATGAACATATTAATAACAAATACTAAGTTCATAAAAATTTCAAAAGTTGAAAATGTGTTTGAGGAACCAGTTAGAAATGAACCTGAAGCATTAGGTCAATATGATGCTGTAATTTACTAGTAGTGTTTACATTTAGAGCAAAAATGTCAGATTACATGGACACCATGGAGGCTGATCTGTCTCCTGCTTGAGCTTAAGGTGGGCATACATACACACATTACATTTTATGTTTGATTTGATCATTTTTAGCTGATCAATTCAGTAAAAGGGAATAAATTTTTTAACAATAGACTTAAACAATCAGTTTTATTTATTTATTTTAATGGTAAAAATGGATGCTGTGTATGGTCATCTGTAGAGTTAGTAATTGACATATTGATATACATATTTACAAATCTTTTTAATAATTCATGTACTCCTTGAAGTAGCTATTCTATTTTATATATTCACATAAATAGAGTAAAGAAAATGTGAACGATAAGGCTACATGATTATGTCTGTAAATGTTAAAGATTTTTTATAGCCAACCCATGCCACTTCTTCACCTCCGATAAATTCTAGGAACATAGTTGTTTTACAAAGGCCTATCTAATTTTTTAAATACGGGATCATAACCTTACTTAATTTTTATTCATTCTAGACAAGGTCTTTTGTACTAATAGATATAGTGATGCTTTCTTTTTTTGGAAATGATACAGCTTGATAACTGTAATGTAAGTTAATCACAAAGCAAACTTCATTTTAAAGCAGCACACTAGCCTATCCATCTACAATGCATCATACAATGCTTCCACCCAAGTAGCTGCTTCTAAAATTTGAGAAAAACATAATCGAAAGAAAACATAATAATAATAATTGAAGTTCTATAAAAAAAAAGTGGGCACTGTTACAAACAGAGAAAAAATCTGATTGAGAGTAAATGTGTATGCAAGACTGCTTACTCAGCTGTAATGGTTTAATGAGGCATTTGCATATTATATCTTTTCCTATACATGCAGCAGACTCATGTCCATGGGTAATGATCATAAAAGTTAATGCTACCCATAATCAGAAGAGCAATTCTCAATCTATAATTTCCTAATTAACTTCATCATATTATCATTTTTGAGTCAGATATGGATAAAGAAGATGCCCTCATTTGTTTTGAGGAGCACATCAGAGCACTTGAGAAAGATGAGACAGAAGAAAAAGAGAAAAGCCGTTTTCGTGAGAGACGCCAGCAGCGCAAAAATCGAGAATCTTTTCAGGTAATTCCTTTCCAAATCTATCTAAAATGTCTGATGTTCATTGATGTTTACCTACAATTAAAATTTCAAGCAGCCTATCTAAACTATTAGGCTACATTTAAATGGTTGCTGAAACACCGCAGCTTCCCAAAAATGTTTAGATACTCCCCATGACATATCTATCAGACATAACCTCAAGAACTGCTTGACCAACACCTCCTGCCTAGCTCCCTGATGACTTTGTTGGAAGTGTACACACAGTCGATATGCTACAGGATAGATGCTAGTATGCTTAGAGAATAGGAGAAGAGGAGATGAGTGCAGATTTAGTTCCTTCATGAATTCTAGACAGGAGATCGATGTTATAATTTCAGAAAAAGGGGTCACTATCTTAATATGTCAAGGGGTGGGGGAGTTGCTGGAGGCCATCCTTTTCACTATTTCTATTACAGCTGAATATATTTTCAACATTGGCAAGCATACATTTAGCAGGTGATTTCAAAGCCATTGAAAACGTATACATTAAGGATGGCCTTGGTCTGCATTAAGCTAATGCAAGCAATAATAGAAAAGGAAAAAAAAGAGAAGCTATAAGCTATACTAGCGTTCTGCCTGTATGGCGCGCTATGGTCAATCGCAGCAGTGTACAAGTACACTACATACAATTATGAAATTAATGACGCTGGCTGTGTGGGCTGGAAAGCCGATGCCCTTCCATTAACATGGAGGTCTATGGCGGGGCCACCTTCTTTGACGCAATCAGTCGCAGAACCCCGGAAATGCTGCGGCCAGAGAGAACATCGCCGGAGATATTGTTTTTCCAACTTCTGGGCGAGCTGGGCTCGTCATGAACACTGGGGAGGTAAAGCAAGTATGGGATCCCTAAAATAACCCACTTTTTGCCTCTGGACTTTAATAAAAACTTGCTTTGCATAGAATAATGCAGTATGTTTTAGGCACATTCAATAAAATATTTGGTTAATGTTAACATTTCAGCATCTCAGCATTTCTATTCCTGTAAGACAATGGTTCTCAACCTTTTTAGATCCGCGACCCCAGAAGTGACATTGCAAAGTGTCACTTCCTGTATTGGGAACACAGAAGTCCCAATCTGGAGTGTCAAATCCCAGAGGTGACACTCCTTGACATCACATCTGGCACGATCGGGTAAGTATAATGTCCCCCTCCCTCCCATTACTCTCCCTTATAACTTCCCATTGCACTTGTGGGCAATAGTGCTGCTGCTTGTTAGCAGCTCTGATGCTTTCAGGAAACGTGGTGACCCCTGTGAAACGGTTGGTCAACCACAGATTGAGAACCTCCCTATTGGTCATCAGGGAACACGTTACATAATAGGAGCATTGTAGAACACGGAGATGTGGAGTAGAAAATTGCTTTATACAGGTCTGCCCTTAACCTTATTCTCTTATGTACAATCTGTCTTCTAGGTGTTTCTCGATGAGCTTCATGAGACCGGTCAGTTACACTCTATGTCTTCTTGGATGGAGCTCTACCCTTTTGTCAGCACTGACTCTCGTTTTGCTAACATGCTGGGACAGACAGGTACAGGTTTTGCTGTACATATTTTTTACATACCCATATCAGATTTACCATGATGCAATAGTATCATGTTGCTGCACATTTGTAGTGGTTATGTATTTGGCACACAGCCTATTCATTTTAGTGTGCATGTCCTGTTGTGTTGCATATGTGTTTTCAGAACGCGGGGCTCTGTGTTCTAAAAATCACAAGGCGCACGCATCACGGGTACAAGTCAATTGAAAAGGAATGGGGTGCATGCAAAAGACATGACCACTACAGTTTTGGTACATTTTGGCACAACCCAGTGCAGTGTTACCCGGTGCAGAATATACATTTACCAAATAAAAGAGGTTCAATGTAAGTACAGGGCACTGGCATTGTTTAACTTTGTCATAATCATCCCAACTTTCCCATTCTCTCCATATATCAGGGTCTACTCCTCTTGATATGTTTAAGTTTTATGTGGAAGACCTGAAGGCTCGATTCCATGATGAGAAAAAGATTATTAAAGATATTTTGAAGGTAAGCAAAACCTAGATTAGAACCTAGTGCAAATTAGGTTCCTTGTAGTTGTTTCATCCTGATGTAGATTGTCTCTTTCTTGAGCATCAGTTGTCCTATCTGTCCAAAATGTGCACCTTGCTAGCTAAGGTCCAAAATGAGCACCTCCTTAACTGAAATGAGCCGCCTTAAGGAAGTCATGTGAAATACCCTGTAGAATTTTGTTTAGCCATTTGTGGAGAGATTATTTAGTTCCTACAATGGTTTAAAACAAGTGTCATTTTTGTGATGAGGTCTTGTTTAAAATTGCTAGGTGTCATAATATTGAACCAGCCAGTCAGTTGATGTTTTACACAAACAAGTAGCAATGGTTGTCCCAGCATGTTTGTAAATACTGTTTTCTTTTAGGTGCATGTTTTGATATGGTGTGTTGTCTGGGTTGTGGTTGGCCATTCATAATCTGGGTTAATAGGGGAAATATAGTGTTTACAGTCACTGTCATTCTCCAACATTTATGAGCAGCATTATATTCAAAAGTTACTCAAACAAAGGACTTACCATATATACTCGAGTATAAGCCACCTGAAATATAAGCAGAGGCACCTGATTTTAGAAAAAAATCTGTAAAAACTGAATGACTCAG
>CM070033.1:46846034-46857961 GCA_036250615.1 Ptychadena robeensis | reverse complement strand
AAAGGGATGTTCAGGCTAAATGGAATATTTCTTGCCATGTGATTTATATTTCATAGCTTCATGTCAGAGGTAGTCTGTAGTAATAGATGAGACATAACTTTTGCCATATCGCACACTGGATAACCTGTAGCATATCCCTTGAGGGTTGTGTAACAACATTTATAGACTGATCATAGTAGCCTTGGATTTTCTCTGCGATCGGCCTGAATTTCTTTTCCTTTTCATTCCTGTCTATGTTTCAGACAGGCTGGGACACATCAGAGAGCGAGCTCAGTGAAGGAGAGCTGGAGAAGAGACGACGGACGTTACTTCAGCAGCTGGACGATGATCAGTAGATAGACATCTTCGAATTATATTCTGTTCACCCAAACCGAACGCGTCATGTGTGCACCGCACTGCTGAGGTTATTTAAGCAGCAGTCACTGGGACACAATCAGACAGATTACAGTGATTATAAGTCCCTGCTCTGTGTGCTGTGTCACTAAACAATGTTTGTGTTGTTTGGAGGAAATATCACATGCTGCATCTGTAACAAACATCGGCCCCCAGTAGGCTTCTGCAAAAGTAGTTGTGTGATTGTGCAGCTTCCTACTAGTGACAGGTTGACACTTGTTGTAAAGTGAAAATCTTTATTAAAATAAAATTAAAACGTGAGTATACAACAGTTTTTGTTTCCCCAGAATATTGTCACGTTTGCAGAGCTGTGTTGCAAAGTTTGCATAAGTGTTTCTTAAAGCTTAGCTACCACCAGAAATATATTATTACATGGATGGCACTAGAAGTGGCAAAAATAGGGAGAAATGCACACAAAAAAAATACCTGTAATGAGGGAAGATCCCTCACATTCCCTGGCTTGTTGCCATGGTGCACCCAGAAGTCACTGCAGAGACAGACACATACATCTCTAACTTCGACTCTGCATTAAAACGAATAACAAATAACGAAAACATAGAAAACCATTATAAACGCCCCCCCAGTGACCATTAATGATATTGCACCCTGTTATAACCTACGAATACCTGGGAAATAAAGATGGGATCTCTCACATGATTCAAATGGCAGCAGGTAAGTAAATTTTTTAAGGATTGTGGAGAGCTACGCCACCATCATACCAGCTCAGAGATAAGTCAAACTTTAATTCAACATATATATTTTTTTGGTTTTGAGTATACATCTGCTTTAAGTACGCAAATCCTTTTTTTCTATTCCAAGGTGCAGTGGGCAAAACAACAGGGTCAGGATAACTTGCTGAAGTAACTTTACATAGACTGGGCTAGGGAGTTTGGAAAGCGACGACCCCCTCCATTAACATGGAGGTTTATGGCACCGCCCCCTTCGGCATCACCGATGAAGCCGGAGACACAGGGCAGGAAAAGCGCCATGAGCCTGCAGCATTTCTGCAGAGAGCCGGCGATCGCGCCAGATACCTGCACGGGTGCAGCAGTTTCATCTAAGATCAAACTGCGCCCATACTAGCTTCGTGCGTAACGCCCAGAAGGTTAGATAAGTTCTGTAATTGCCAGCTTTTCCACAGAAAGCCTCATTCTTCTCTGAACTCCACACTGCTTTTGAATTTGAACAAACCATATTACAAAAAAAACGATTTAGCGGCCAATTTATGGACGAATGTAAAATTTAAGCATGTGATTTGCAGCCGATTTCGCTGTTAGCGCGCGCGCCGGTTGATCTACGCTGAAATTGGCTGCAAATTGAAGTGTGTATGGGGGGCTTTAGGCTGTGATGTCACAAGGTTCCATAGCCCAATAGTGCTAGTGCTTCCTTAAGATCAAGGACGCCTATATGCAGAGGTCTCCATGCCATGGAAAGGGAATAACATTGCTTTGCTGCTAGGTATAGTAGTGATCATGCAGAAGGGTGAGCTACTAGAATCTGGCAGGATTTAACATGCTAGTAATGCATTTATAACCTAAAAATTTCATTTTAACAAATAGTTTTTTTGCAGTAGCACTTGTGATTGGACTCTGAACCCTACAGCCTAAAGAGGTTTTCCAGCAGATAGCAGCAGAGAGCTGTCTTCACAGCTTTTATGGCCCAATAGTGGAAGAATATGATGCTCTTGTGTTTCGGTCACATCATCTTTTATACATTCTTCTCTAGATACCAAAATTATACTCAAGAAGTTGTTAAGCACAATATAAAATCCACAAGGCTCATTGTTGTTTTAACCTCCCTGGCGTTACGGTGGCTTTGCACCATTTTTACACTATACTCTGCCGTGGTTCCCCGGCCTCCTCTCTACACATCGCCAGTGTCAGCAAGATGCCGGCAATGTGGGTCAGGAAAAGCAACGCCCCCTCCATTAACATAGAGGTCTATAGAAGAGATCGGCGAGCCTGCAGCAATGCAAAATCGCTGTGTGCTTGCGCAGCACTGGCGTGTTTGTCCGGCAAGGGCACAGTTTGTTTTAAGAACAAACTGAACGTACTGGGTTCAGGCATAATGCCCGAGAGGTTAATAAAGCATCAAACCAACCCAACTAGCTGTTATTTACTGTGTTTACTTTCCTTATCAGTTTGGACCAGATGTGGACAATCTAAGGCCCAGTGGCCAAAACCTTCAGTCTTTTAATTTGGCCCTTTGTCACCGTTATAATTTTTTTTTTAAATCTTGTCCTAGCTAGGAGGACTTAAGCTAGCCACACATGGTTCAATTGACTGTACAATCAATGTAATTCGATCAATTTTTTTAGTCGATTGATTGAAAATTGGAGCATGTCCACATGGTACGATCGTTGAAATTCGATTTTAATTGTAATTTTGCTCGATCGAAATTTGATCGGACCAGTTGGAAAATTTTGATTGATTGTCCCCACATTGTGTCTCATTTTTTGTACTGTTGTTTGACCTGTCCAATTGAGATTCGATTCAATCAATTAGCATACTGTAACTTCTGGGAGGAGGGAAATGCAATACAGTCATTTAAACCATGCAAGCATGCACTGTAATGGCTTGTGTGTCTGTTCACTGACACACAAGCATGCAAATGGCGATCTCTGTGAATACATCTCCTAATGTAATGTGTGTCCCCCAGTGTCCTTTTGCCACGATTATAATGTACTGGATTAAAATGCAAAGATATGACCTATGGGTTTTCGATCACTCTGTGACAATCATTGGTCTCTTTTTGATCACTCTGTGACAATCGCTTTTTTGATTACTCTACGTTTAAAAACGGTTAAATTCAATCGAAGTCGGGCTTTGATTGCATACTCAATGTGGTGTGTACTTCGATTCAATTACAATCGACATACGTTTTAATGATCGAAAACTTCGATCGAATTGATGATCGATTTGATGTCAATTGAACCATGTATGGCTAGCTTTAGGACCCCTATGTCACATTTAAAAACCCATTGTGCCCCACAAGTCAAAAAGTTTGACCCCTGGTCTGGAAGGTCTCAGGTCTAGCATTAAGCATGGAGATGCAAAAACAAGGGAATTTGCCTTTTAGGTGCTGTACATTCCAATCTGGATGTATTCTCTTCTCAGAAACGTCTTCTCTTGAGTTGCTGTTGACCCAATCATTCTACTTGATAGTAAGCAGAGATAGACAAACACACACAATAGGGCTCTGCACATTTATTGATGTCAAAATAAAATAATAATATAACAGAGATCACTAAATATTTTCCTGAAACCTGACACTTAAACATGACTTGTAATAAACAATTACTGGCTTCTTATAGCAGATACAACATACTGTACACACGTAATACACAGGCCTAGGTGAGAAGGTATAGGTGGTCACCCTCTCCAATACCACATCACCTTGTATGTCTGTGGGTTCTGGAGAAGATCACGCAGGTATCCCACATGCAGAATCATTACAGTACACAAGAAAACATTTCAGCCTTCACCAATGGAAGTGAAGCGAGACTGCTGAACGTGGGCAGACTAGGTCATCACATGGTCACCTGGTATTACTGGGACAAAGATCAGAAAACAGCCAACACTGTTCTAGGACATACAATACATGTATAGGACAGATTGTATACAATGCAGGCAGTGGTCAGAGGGACAGGGCTGTAGTGTATTGCAGTAGGTTCAGCTAGATGATAAGGTGCATAGCAGCTGCAATATGAGAATATGGCTTGTTACCCAATTTAGAAAGGCACTGTATAATAATAATAATAACAGGAGTACAGACAAAGGGCTACGACTGCAGGACGTGCATCTCCCAGCTAGGTTTTATCAAGTTATACATTCATAGTCCGCACCTGACCGCACGGTTCCCTCCGTGGCATAAAGAGCACTGTACTACACCATCCATCATACATTGCTTACAGGGAATGTTCCGTTTAGTAAACAAGAAACTTTGGAATGTTACGATATGACTGTACACCGGTCCCCGTAATTTAGAACAAAGAAAAATATGGAATGTTACTGAAATAATGAGATTTAAAAACAGGAACAAGATAACAAACAATGAGAATATGAATATTTAAACATGGTGATTTGGTTACAGAACCTCTCTAATATAAAGTGAGGAAACACATGGAGGAGCGGACCACCAGCTTCTATGGCCCAGATGGGAAATGCGGCTTTGTAAGGTCTGCTGCTACCGCGACCTGGCTACTAAAGTGGTGATCATGGCTTTTTATTTACCAACACTACTATCTCACTATTCTCCATCATCACCTGTTTAAAGTTGAGTTGGCTTGCTCTGGCCAGTTAGTTGCGCAGTATGCTTTCCCTGTGAGTCAGTCGTCCTCTATACAATACTCACAGACCCATTATATATAAAAGCTCACTCAAAATCTTAAATAAAATGACTAATACAGATTTGTCTTTAACTGAGCAAAAAACAGAAAGACGTCTGGAAATCAGAAAAAAAAATAAAAAAACAGATTGCCCAATGCCAAATAGTTGGCTCAGTTGCCTACCGAGCAGGTTGACAAACTGGTTTAAAATCCACTGATCTGAACAATTTACAAAATAAATTACCATTAATCCAAAATGTAGATGTGTCCCTGGAGCCTGACACGAGGTCTCAGGATTATGCCGATCCCAATCCTACCAAACTATAAAATGAGACTTCACTGTGAAGTATGAATGGGTAGGAATGGGACACATCACATCGTTCAGATACAGCTTAAATATATATAAATATCTCATAGTAAAATAAAGTGTGCAGCCTAGAAATATCACGGCGTACATAGAAGAAGCCTGCGGGGTGCAGTACACCTGTCATGTACAAAAAGCTCAGGCAAACACTTTGTTGATTTGACCCATATTTACACAAACATATCAGGTTTTATACTGGAACCAATGTGGTCTCTTTGTAGGTGACAGGTGCACTGGAAAGGAAATAGAAGTCTTTTATACATCTACAATGTGCAACGGTGTACACAAATACCTGCTAACTGCTGCTGTGCAACATACTAACTTTATAGAAGTACAGCAGCCTGGCATCTGATCAGTCTGTCTTTACACATTTGGTATAAAAGCCAATTGCTGTAGATACATTGGACATATATACAGGTCACTCTGTTTATAGGAAATATATACAGGCCGAATAACATGCAAATGAAAGGAAAAATGGCAGCATGGGAGGAATTAGCTGGGCAGGGCATGTGCCACTCATGGGCAAAGTATATAGAGGTGCCCTTATCTCTGCTTTAGTACTTAGCAAGTCAGTGACCTGGCCCCGTACAAAGGCTTTTTCCATTGAAGCGTTCCCGTGCGGTTGTAACCGCGCGGCGGAACGCATGGCATAGTTGTCGCGCGTTTTTGCGACACAATTTTTTTTTTATGCAGTTGGGACGCGGATGCTTTTCAAAACGCTGCAGCTAGCGTTCAGAAACGCGCCCTAAACCGCACCCGAACGGGCACAACTGCACCAGTGGAAACTATATTGAAGTTTCCAATGGATGCGGTTGTTTGTGCTTGCGGCCGCATGGCGGCTACAAACGCATCAATGGAAACAAGCCCTTAGGGTAACAGAAGTTGTAAAGTAGGGCCAAAGATATCAGCCATGCATGTTGCATCTTCCAAAAGAAGTTGTCAGTGACCGTTTTAATTCTGATTGGTTACATTGAACTAGTTTTATGGAGCGCTTTAGAAGAGATTATTATTAAATTAAATTATAGACATGCCTGTCCAACTGATGCATACCCCATCACACAGTGACAAAGTATATATTCTCCTTCTGCCAGCTATATACAAGTCTATATACTTGCCATGTTTGTTAACCTCCTGGGCGTTACCCACGTGGCGTGGAGGTCCCGTGCATAACTCCGGCATCACTGAAGATACCGGAGTAATGCTGGTGATGCCTCTCCATTTACATGGCACCGCCTACCCCGCACCCTTCGCGTGACTGGGGGCAGATCTGGAAGCATCGGCATACAAGTTGTCCATAGTTAACTCGGGCCAAACACCCAGGAGGTGAAAGGCTTCTTCACTCATCTGCAGAAATGTCATCTAATGAAACATGTGTAAAGGTCCCCATACACGGGTGGATTTCTTCCTGATCTACTATCCATTTGATTGTTCAAAGTGAACGAAAAATCTATGATTTCTGGACGATCCAACTTTCCCAGATCGATTTTAAGAATGTTCTGGATCATAAATGATGTCATTCTTATACTAAAAATGCGACAAGTTGATGACCACCACCAACGTACTTTGAAGGCGACCGATTGATCCCCCCCAAAAAACAACAAGTCGCATTCCTGTTCAAATTATTCTCCCATCGATTTCGAAAACATTTTGATGGATCGTTCAAGGTGGACAGTGAATGATTCTTTATCGATCGAGCAGGATTTGAATGAGAAATCGGCCTGTGTTATGTTGCTTCTCCTCGCCCATTTTAGTAGATCTTTCTCCAAAGGTGTGATTAGATTTCTCAGAACAACTGATAGAACCCCCATGTTCACTATGTTATTTGTCTGTCATCTATTTATCATG
The DNA here is from genome assembly GCA_036250615.1 of Ptychadena robeensis. Taxonomy (NCBI): domain Eukaryota; kingdom Metazoa; phylum Chordata; class Amphibia; order Anura; family Ptychadenidae; genus Ptychadena; species Ptychadena robeensis. Next base: position 46,851,032 of record CM070033.1, on the reverse strand, counting down.
GTGGCAGACTTCATGAGAAGACCTGGACCTGATTCAAGAGACAGTTCGGCTTATCTCATCAGATATTGGCGGCTAGAACCTCCCATTAACCAACCTCATTCCAGCACTTCACTTAATTATTTATGTGACTTCTATACAACTTTCTTTCATATTTGGCACATTTCTTCTTTCTATGTTCAGAATAAAGTAAAATATGTAAAATGCTCTTTCTATATAAACCTTGTCAAAGTCAGAATAAGGCAGAAAAACATTACCGCCCATCCCACAACACAAGGCTTCAGTCTTTACATCACATTAGTGTTCAGTCTAGCAAACTGCATAAAAAACACTTCCAAGGCACTTTTTCTTTTATCGTCCAGAGCAGCCAATATTGATCTAGCAAAGTAACTTACAAAAAAATATATTTACAATTTCAACAGTAAAAACGTAGGAAAATATAAATAGTAAAAGAAAAAATAGTTCTATAATACTGTAACAATAAGGCACTTTTTCTTCTATCGCGTGAAGTGTCCCGGCTTCTTCATTTCCCTTAACATGTGGAACACAATCATCTGCTGAGTCTTATAGTTCATCTGCTCCAAGGAGCAACATACAGAGCAAGGCCCCAGCTGGCTCATGGAACTGGATTCACTAGCTCCGCCTCCAGGCATGCCGCAGAACTGCGTCTGCACGTCTGAAGGGCTGATTCCGGAGATCTGAAAAGATAAAATGCGTCATCAGATCATGTGGACCAACTAGACCGAGTATTGTGGCTGAAGCAGGCAGAGGCGAGTGTACATGAAACTGAAAGCTTTGTAGAGACAGTAAGTAGTGGAAAGAGAATACCTTTTCATTATCGATACAACTTCCAAATCACACAACCTGTCTGCAAAGTCCAGACTGGACAGAAGCGGCCTCTCTAATGATCTCAACTCTTTACGGCAAAACTCATATTGTTAGTACATAAAGCAAATAACTCCACTTTGCACACACGGTGCATATTACTGGTCCGGCGATGTCCCTCACAGACTGCTGAAGCATCAGTTACAACAAACAAGTAATATCAGGGACATGTAATACAGTGTCCAAGCAAGCATTCCATAGAAAGCGCTACGATGCTCAGTATGGCAAGTGGCCATGGAAGACTTGCTTGTCCTAGTGATGCAGACACCCTATGATTATAGTAAAATCAACAACCGCACGGCTTCTCCATTGGACATATGAATGAAGGTGATGGTTCCCAGGCATCTTATCATGTATGTGTAGGCCCCCCAATGTACTTCAAAGACCCCCAAAAAAGGTAATGATAGCTTTATAAAATGAAAGCTCTATAATGTAGATATCCAGTCCCCTCAGGTCTGCACACCTATTCAGCTAGCAAAAAGCAAACATTGACTTTTTCAATCAAGTCTGTATAAACAAATTCACTTTACAAATAATATCTGCCTGATATAGTTGTCCTATTTCTTGGATGACAACACCTCAGTCATTGCATTAGTCCCTAAAGCCCCCCCCCCCCCCCCATACAACTTATTTTAGATCTACCAACAATTATGTAGTGCCGGGTTCTCCCTGATAGAATACATAGTTATTGGAAGGTTTAGAAAGCTCCTCACATTATGGTTTTGGTAGAAGAAAAGTGGATTATACAGAAATGTAGACTTTAGGGATAACAATAATGACACATTCTATTTCCCTAGACAAAAATACATGTCTGTCTGTATTTCTGATCTGTATGTGGGGGCTGGTATCAGCAGTCACAACATGTCAGTTACTTAAAAGCTTGTTATTAGTGACAAGTTTGCCATCAGGCGGAAGCAGCATAGCCAGCAATAGCCATTACACAGGTGGATCAGCTGTCCCCCTTCTTACCCTCTGCAACAGAAAGGAAACTATAGATGAATCTTCCTGGTGGCTAATCTGAGAGATAAAATAGAAAGGAATGTATAAAACTAACAAACTGATACCTAAAGAGAAATGTTTTATGACCAGCATTCTCTTCCTGGAGATGCAGCGCTATACCAAAACTTCTTCCCCACAGAAGCTCCTATGGTCACACTCACTGCCCTCTCCAGGGGATACCAGTTAAGCAGCAGGAGTGCAGGACAGGCAATATTCCACAAAAGCACAGCTAGCGAGGGAGAGGTGAAGATCAGAGGACACTTGCACCAGTCTCAGTTGCATTTCAGACCTCTAAAGTCAGTTGTATGCTTTATCCCTGGTTGGAATATAGCACCATTTATTAATGACCCAAGTACGAGAATGGCACACAATGGAAAGACATGGACTGTTAGGAAGCCTTGAAGACTGGAGCATAACGTACTATGCTGCTGCATATTTATAAGCAGTTCATAATTGTGTGGCCTGTATGGCATGACACAAAGTGACTGCACATGTGATATATGTCTTCCCTTATTTATTATCTCTTCAATACAATAGTATTTACACTTCAAACCCAGGTAGATAAATCTGCACAACCTCTCCCAATGGCTATATGCTGTGCTTTGTCTGAATATCGTATGCACTTACAGAAGAGTATGTAGATGTTGCATGCAGTCAGATGCATTGCAGGAGATTAGTAATCATGACCACGAGGTTAAAGTTGAAGGCCTGGGCATGCATTCCAGTGTTCTCCATGACAGGCCAGCCATGGCCAGACAAGGAAGGTCACAATGCATGCAGAAATATACCTTTACATACTTTTTTAAAGGCATTGGGCTTAACAGTTTGAATCCTCAAATAGTGATGTATCACAGAAGAAGCGAGAGCCTCTCTTGGCTGTTCTGGCTGTGAAGGGGACACTCTTCAGGACTGCAGCCATCAATGCAGGTCGGGGAGACAGAGAAATACATACATGGTCAAATATGGTAAACTGAAAAAGAAGGTTCAGCAGCCCCAGTACTGAGAACTATATACACTGGGGCAAAACGGAGGCAGAAGACAATTGCATGGTAACTGTAAGTAAACAATACAATAAATCTTAACCTAACTGTAAAACACCCACCTGTAATTATGTCCTCAATGGTTCCATCCTTTCCTTCATACACCGGCCGATGGTCCTTGGCTTGCCGTCGCCGCAGCTCTGCTATCAGATCTTGTTGCTGCCGTTTATTTTTCGGCGCTGGGGACTAGTAAAATAAAATGGTTTGTTAAAGCATGAGATAGATTCTGATTAAAGATTGAAATCTATGTTGCTACCAAAAAACTCAAACACGTCCATATTAATCAATAATGCTTGTGGATATAACCATATAGTATTCTAAATAAAAATATCGACTTAAAAAATTGTCATTATAAATGAGGGGAAGGTATGAAACTGTTGCCAACAAATTAAAACCCATTGCTAGTCTAGCTGTAATTTGTATTAATAATACTTATTGGTACATACAGTGGCCCTCCACTGTAACATGCAACATCTATTTATTTCCAGCTGTTGGTCTAATAATATAATATTTTCTGATTATCCAACAACTGGGAGTATATTGGATGTACATGGATGTAAATATCCAATATATTAAATAGGACTTCGAGATTCTGGACACAACTTTATTGACAAGGCTAGTAATGAATGGGAGACAGTCCTACCTATTATAACATGATCCCCACACTTCAGTAGTTACACTTCAGTGGTTATATTGTATAGGAAACTATTACAAGATCTTAAATTCAGTGTGCAAGTGAGAGGAAAAAGCATTATTGCAACGATTTTTATTAATTAAACAATTTTGACTATGTGTACTACAGAATTCTTACTGAAGTATAACAATCATGTGCAAATTTAGGATTTAAGGATTTTTTTTATAAGGAACTCTTTGTCACTCGAAGCAGTTGCTACACAAATGTGTGTGCAGACACCCTTCTTGTTAAAGGGTCATTTCTAAATACATTTTATGCCAAAGCTGTTTTAAGATGTTCTAAGGCCGACATGACTTAAAACCATGGAGGTTGATGCATCCATTGAAAGTCAAAGGATGTGTCTACACATCCGTTGGTGTGATTCGTCAGCTTGCTTTGCGTTAAAAACCAACGCAACCTATAGAAAATGAATCGAGTCTGGTGAAACGCAATGGTATGCATTTTTTGATGCGTTCATCAATCCATTCATGGTTAAAAACAAACAAAAAAAATGTCACAAATGCGTTCCCTTAATGTATACCTGATGGATCCCTGATGCATGGGTTGCGTTTATTAGATCCGTTAAAGCAGCACATCCTTAATGCAGAGTGTCAAGGCCTAAGGTATTCAGCTTTCAATTTAAAAGATTCCAATTTTAAAGTTAGGCAAATATCAATGGATCATACTACCACACAGTGTGATCCACTCAATACCAACTGATTCCTTTTCCTAAAGGCCTGTGCGCATTCTCCATAATATGATCGGACAGAACCAATCATGGCTTTTTAAGTTTTATGCTGGATTTCTATAACTTTTTTTTTCCAGAACTATAACTTTTAATCATTTCAGGAATCAATTCACTAATGTTTGGCCATATTGTCAGAAGCAATCCATGTCACTCATCTCTATAAAGCTAGCTACCTGATCTTGAGCTTTTAAAAAACTTCTGGAAGAATGTGCTACCTTCAGAAAGACAGAATGTTACAAGACCAAACAAATGTGTCATTGATAGGAGCAATGATAGAAAAAAAAGATTGTTTTGAATGACATCACTCTTCAGTAATGCAGTCCATACCTTAGGGTCCATCTTCTTTGCTTCCTGCGCCAATAACTTCTCTCGTAGCACTTCCTCCTGCTTTTTACGCATCTCATTCTCAAGATCAGCTTCCTATTTCATTGAACAGCACAAATCAAGCTTGTTAACTTCTATAGAGGACATACTTATTTACATCTCATTGACATACTCATTTGCATCTTCTCTGTTAACATATATGACTATGACGCCTGTACTGGCTTGCATGTCTTTGTAATAAAAATTATTTTGTGGATATCAAGTGTACACAAATAAAATAATTTAAGTGGTTCCCAGGGGTGGGCACGGAGGTATCCCAGGGGGGGGGGGGG
>CM070033.1:46829102-46846004 GCA_036250615.1 Ptychadena robeensis | reverse complement strand
GGGGGGGGGGGTCTTGATAATGTTTATACCTATTGCAGGGAAAGTTGGGGAACCACTGATGACTGAGGACACAAGGATATATGGCCAACCTTTGTCTGCCTTGATGATTCATTATATTATTGTGAGCAGCAGTAGAGCTTTAGTTCCTTAGTTGACAGGAAGGTAACAAGTGCAGTTTCTAAGTTATGAATTGACAAGAGGATCCATCTTTTCTTGTTCCAGAGTAACTTTGTGGACAAGAAGTGTGTTATTCAGTCACAGGGTAGGTGGCTCCACCCTGGCCAAGAACCTTTTCCTGCTGGAACAATGGCAGGAAATAGCCTGTCCTCTGTGCTCAAAGGACATATATTAAAATATACAGGTGCTCCTAATGCACCCATCAGTGAATTCGCATGCCAGTATATGACACAGTTTAGTATGTATACCTTGTATGACTTGATGAAACGAGCGAATACTGGAAAGAACACAGAGGGTGGCGTTGTCTTTGGATTTTCTCCAAAGTAATGCACCACAGCTGCGTATGCTTCCTGCAAGAGAGAGAAAAAAATGAGATCTGGAGATACTGCTCCCTTCTGAGGGCTAACAGAACTTCACAAGTCTACATTTCCTGCAGGCACAGTGAAGGGAAGGGTGGGAGGGGAGGAATCACAGTGGGACTGATTGCTAAAAATACTCAGACAGAACATTCAAATAAGAGAGGAAAAAACAACTGATAGGAGCAAACAATACACGCAACTGAAATAGAAAGCCAGAGACATGCACAGAGACATCAACGTACACAGGAAACAAACTACTAACTATGCTGCCATAAAGGTGGTTATATCTGCTGGCCACAAAAAAAAGTTCATTTACATTTGTCCATCATTAGTTACAAAGGTGTCATTTCAATCTGTGAGATAACATGTCTCTACAAACCCAGGTATTACCTTGTAATGTGAGAAGTAATATTAATGACTGAATCAAAGACAATCTACGGATAAGATAATGCTAGATGAGCCAGAGAAGGTTCAGACACAATAGGTTGTCTGCAGAAAACTAGAGGGGCAAAATATGGTGCCCCAAGGGGAGAGCAGCAGTGACTGAAGACACGGACAATGTGCAGGAGTATCTACCTTTTTATCCAACTTACTAACCCTAGAAACTGCCATTCTCTGCCATCAGTTGGCAAGCTTCATATTTAGTGGAAAGTTTCCTCCAGTTTCCACTTGAATATGGTTATTGAATTACAGGGCTGATGTATCTAAAATATTATTTAGCCAAACACAGAACCCATTTCGAAGGATAGGTCTACACTAGCCCCAAAAACTGCCGGTGCAACAGACATGTCCATGACGCCCACCTGTGGTTTGCCCACTATATGTCTGTCAGTTTAGGGCATGGTATTCGCCATGTCGACAATACTACCCCCAATGGGCGCGTTATGTGACTCCGGAGTATCTGCATGACGTAGTGAAGACCCAGACTAACTTCATCACAAGATACAGCAAAAACAATGAAATAAAGTAAAAAAGAGCTAGAAAAAAGAAATTCATTGTAACCACTAATATTTAATAAAGCTTATTTTTTTCAATCTATATAGAATTGGTGTTTTATAGTTAACTTGCATTGCTTGACATATTCACTGGGACCCTGCCAATGTTTTGATATACTAACCTCTGCTGTTTTGGCATCCTTCTGTATCTTGTCAAGCTTTCCTTCATTTCCACTCACAAAGTTCCTGAGAATACTATTGTCATGGTGACTGCTCTCCTTGCGAATCAAGTCCATTCCCCTTCCAAGCTCCTTTACATCCATAAGGACGTTTTCAAGAGACACTAGATAGAGCAGAAACAATGCAATGCTTTACGTTCACATATTACATTTGTACTGCTGTGCATAAATGATGTATGCATTATGTCCTGTTCATCTAATTTTGTATCTGGCAGAAAGTACTTAGGACAGGAAGTAAGGGCAGACCAGGCACCTGGGAACACAGCTATATTAATTTCAATATGATTTTGATGCTTTTAATACTATGTTTCTACGGCGTCTGTAAGTCCGCCAAGGTCCCTCCATCTAATGCAGCATATATGCAGACATCTGTGGACATCCTGTAAGCCATGCGTTACAGAGGGAGTGACCTTTCTGCCCATTCTTCTTCTCCTCCCCGGTCCCGGAAGTGATAATTGATTGTAATGTAATGCATCAACATCCCTCCGTGTAAACATAGCCGAAATGTACTAAGAGGCATAATACATATACACTGATAGAAAGTACTGGAATTTGAGGAGTTTGCTGTAGTTAGAACATTTCTGATTATAATGGCCTGCCACAGATGGTGGTGTTCTCACCTGCTGCTGCCTTCTCCACAAAGTGAAGCTCTTGGTAGAAAGTGGCCACCTCAGGATACTTCTCCTTGGCAATCATTGCAATGTAGTTAAGCAGAGTCATCTTCCTGTCTGTTGACTTTGTGTCTTGCAGCTGGATCAGATGGGGAATAAAAAACAGAAATATATTCTAGCTATACTTTGCTGTGGGCAAAGACAAAAGTCCTCTGTCAGCCAGGTACTCTAGCTACCAACATACCAAGTCCAGGCTCTGCAGTTTAAACCCATAGACAGATCCCCTCTTGCTGCTGTTCATGTAGTTACCCAAGGCAAGGATTACCTAAAAAGAACAGAATTGTTTCCAAATAAATAGCTGATCCACTGCATTGCAATTTAGCAGGTTACTTGGGTCTTCTCAGACTTTCACTCACCTCCAGCATTTGTTTTAGCTTTGGAGAAGACTTGACTGAGGCAGAAGCTGCAATCACTGCATTGAGTTGCTGATGAGAGAATATTATATATCAGAAAACTGTAAAACTTAAAGTTTTTTGTTTTGTGTAAAGTGTAATTTTAAATTTCAATTAGAAACAGATAAATAGATGAGTAAAACAGCCTTAAACATAGACAGGTAGCTATGCCATTCATCAGGAGAAGCATAGTCTGATTCATTACTACTGTGAAAGAACAAATAAAAACAGTCCTAAATTCGCATTAGTTTACTTTCTTTAAGAAATGTATAAATTCATAGCCTTGAATGCACAAAGCCTGGATCATTGGGGCATGACAAAGGACTGGAACAGACATTGACTTTTTACCGGTGTGAGCAGCTGTAGGTTCTCATTGAAATTGCCCATGAACGTCATGATGGACATCCTTTGAGAAAGACGCTCCACTTTACTGAAGTGCATCATAAATCTGTCCTCATCAGAAAGGTCCTCGAGAGGCTTCCGTTCCCGTTCATACTGCCTTAGCAATTTTACCTCTGCTTCTGTAGGTAAGAAGCGGACCAGACACTCAACAAAATCAACTGGCAACGTTCTTAAGTCGAACCTGGAGACAAAGGAATGTCTATGTTACCATCACAGTTTTTCAACTAATATTTTCAAACAGGGGTGCCAACAAACTAAATGCATACCATGCTTGCGGCATGCAAGAAGCACATTTATGGATTGAAAATTGTCAAAAGAAAATATAGCCGTTTAATGCATACGTGTGAATGGCTTTACAGATCTCTTCTGAGCTTCTCCCAGCTTTACGTAAAGTGATTGCCAGGTTCTTGGCACGGTTGGCCTCCAAAAGGGTCACTTTACTTATAGACTTCTGGGAAGACTTAGTCTTGGAGCAGGTCAGATCAATGGCAGCTCCCTGTGCCTTGGTCTTGAAAAGCTCTTCGAATTTATCCATATCCAAATCCTACAAAAAGAAAAAAAAAACTAATTTGAAAGGATGTACATATGTGATATCTGTACTAACATACACTAACACTTTATAAATTGCTGACACAGTCTTGCTTGTATTTGCAATTTTATTTTACTTGTGATTTGCATGTTGCATAATGAAAATTATATATATATATATATATATATATATATATACATTCCGTATTTTCCGGCATTTAAGACAACTTTTGAACACAGGAACATGTGTGCAAAATGCGGGGTCGTCTTATACGCCGGGTGCCGCCGTCCTGCACTGCACACTGGCGGACAGAAGCAGAGGAAGAAATCTTCTTCATCCCCCTCGCCCCCTCCTATTCCTTCCCGACGGCAAGTGTGCTCACTAGCATTATTGTGGCTGACATTGGTATTGCAGGGAGATTGAGATTAAAGCTATTTTATTGTCAAATGTATACAATTTATGTCCCATGGATAACCACAGGGAAACATTAATAACTATGAAAGGTTGCAGATAGGGGTGTCAAATTGGGAATGTAAATTACTAATCAAAAAAAAAAGATTGGACTTCTAAGGGTGTTGGAGATCTGTGGGTTGAAAGTCACAGTAGACATAAAAATGTTTATTTGATGTGCGTTGGAAGAGGGGTAGTCTTGTACGGTGAGAATATCCCAAACTCTATATTTTCACTAGAAAGGTTGGTCGTCTTATACGCTGGAAATGACGGTATTATATATATATATATATATATATATATATATATATATATATATATATATATATATATATATATATATATATATATATATATATATATATATATATATAATTTTTTTATTTTTTTTGTGTGTGTGTGTAAACAGATTTACATCTAATGTGTTTTTGTACAAAAAAGTACTAGAGAGCACTGATAACATGCATAGAACAGCCTAGAGAACTGTAAGATTACTGTTTATTATAGTCAAACCTGACAAAAAAACAAGTGAAACCTACATTTCTGCATTTTATTTCTCTTACCTGTAATATCCTCTCATCATCCAGGTCGCTGAACACGGTGCCACTTATCTGGTTAGGTTTTAGAGCAGTCCAGTTAAACACAGGCAAGCGGAACTTTGTTTTTATTGGCTTCTTGATCCTGATTGCTGAAAGGTTACAAGACCAGTTCATTAATACAGAACATGGCTGTGATGTGGTGTAATACCATCAGTACAGTGATATTCCTCATTTATTTTACAGAGTGACATTTACCTGACAAGCCAGTTGTGAGGATAACGGATGGTGAGGAAGATGGAAAAGGAGGTGGAGGAGGGCATTTGCCTGTGGATAAAATAGACCTTTATTATACAATACACAAAGAATATGGAGACTCCCCTGATAAATCTAGAAACAGCTAAAACATTAACACTTGAAATTTATGGGAAGTCATTCTTTAGTAAACAGCAACTATTTCAACTATAGTTCCTATTCATTTTTTTGTTAAAACATAAAGCTAGACACACACGGGTAGATTTGTAAATAGATTCAAGTACAATCGAGCAACGTGAATGCTCACGGAGCTTGATTGTGCTCTAAATACAAACCAACAGTGTGTGCCTTCCTTTGAGCGGGATCTAGAAAATCGATTGAACGGGGTTCCAACATGTTGCAAAATCCCATTGTGCACATTGATTTCCATAAATTGATCCGCGATCCATCACAGCGTGGAATCTACCCGTGTATGCCCAGCTAAAGAACTGTTGAATTAAAAATAAATACATCTTACACGGGATAAAATGTGTCAGTTACCCACCCATCTGCATCAAGCAGAATTCTTGTCATACCTGCCAAGGTAGTATGATTATATATACTGACTAATGCCCCATAATACCCTGCAAAATGTTTTCCAATAGTTTATGATGTTACTGAAGATTGTGCTGGAGTATATGCTGAGTGCCAGATCTTCCAATGTGGCTGGAGATTGACTGGAGGGGAAACTAATTAAGAGATGTGCAACTGCTTAATTTAAATCTGCAGCTATGTGAAAGAAACAAAGTCATTAATGGTTAAAACAATGTTTGTTTACATATTTAATACATGCTATCTACAAAGCATGATTAGACATACTATAACCTTGGTGTATGGCAATGACATCTTGCTACTACAGATTCTGCACCAGTCAGTTCTGATTGTCCCAATAATAAGGGTAGGAGAACCTTTAAGGCACAGTGGCAGCAAAAAAATCTAATGAATACTGAATGTTTTTATACTGAAAACTATGATAATTCTAACCACAGAAAACAACTGTAAACTGCAAAGTAGTATACAAATATGTACAAATTCCAATGCAAAGGTACAAGTAAAAAATGTACAAGTGCTTAAAAGTGCCCTTCTTACTTGGCATTGGAGGAGGTGGTGGTGGTGGTGGTGGTGGCGGAGGTGGGGGAGGGGGTGGAGGAGGTGCTGCAGGAGTGGGTGTTGGTGCAGGCGGTGGTGGGGGAGGAGGTGGAGGAAAGTCTGCAATAAGTGAAATATCTCCAGGTAGGCCAGCAAGTGACGATGGCATAGTCCCAGCAGAGCCATGCTTCTGCTGCTGTAAAGCATTGGCCTGTTCCAGCTGGCGGAGCTGCAGAAATGCTTCTTCCTTTTCTTTGATGATTTTCCTAAGAGTGTTCACCTGATGACTCGTGGTCTCATACGTTTCCTAAAGATTAAGAAATATAAAGGAAATGACCAATTACTGATTGAAAAGAATGCCAGTTACTGTATATGAAAAAGAATGACATGTGCATGTGTGTGCGTGTTAGAATATATTCTGACTCTTACCTATTCTAGGATACAATACAGTACCAGCATAATCATGTGTTATGTATAACAAGTATGTATGTCATCGAAGGAAAAGACTGCCACACCACATAATACTGCAAAGACTCTAAAATATACAAGAGAAGAAGGGAGAAAATAACCCCAACCCCTTGGATCCCTCTCCCCTAACCTTCAACCTCACTCTTATTGTCACTTCTATTCCCCCCCAGATCTATGCAAATTCACCCACAAATATCACATGTCAATCACCGAAGCCCAGGAGATAGTTAAAGAAAACACTATTACTTAACATTAAAATTGTGAGTGTGTTAGTACCATATGTAGACCTTATTCAATGCATAGCAGAAAAGATTTATAAAAAATAATAATAATCTGACTTGAAACAGAATGGATGTGTCATATACAGAAAGAGAAAATGTAAAATTTAATAAATAGCATGGGAGGGCAATGCACAGCATTTGTCCTGGGAAACTTTTATATTGCAATATATAGTAACAGGGATTCAGTACTATAATATTCCAAAACATTCCCCAGCATCCTGGGAAATCCCCAACAATCATGTGTTAAAAAAAAAAAACAGAACTTCCAGGAAAAGAAACAAAAAGCGATACTATACGGTTATAGGAGAGCAGTTATTAAAGAGCAATGCAAAAATAGCACAAGAAATAAAAACATTAAAAAGAAGAAACCAACTGTAACTAAACAACTACTTCTAAAGTCAATGAGGCTGTGCAGGGATGGCAGCATCACATCATACTTAAGGACATTTGTGCAGAGGGCCTGCAAGTTCTAAAGTCAAACCATGAACACGACTAGTAGAAGAAGATGACTGGTACAGAACAGTAACATCAGAACATGCTGCAGTTTTCGTGGTGGGATAGTTTCCCAGCATACACAGCTCCGATTGTTTGAAAATCTAGTTACTCAGCAGAAAGAGAGCAGACCGCTGCTCATGAATCAAGTTAGAAAGGGTCTCTTTAAACACAAGAAAATGATAGAGGTTTTTCAATCACTGTGTGTAGTTTTGGCAGGATTTGGGTTTTATAAAAGTAAGATATACAAGTCCCTCGTATATTCTCTACACCCATCAGTGTCAGACTGTCCTTCCAGCTTACCCTAATCATCTCCAGCTCCTTTTCCCTCTGTAACAGCGTTTTCTCCAACTCAGCCACTCGCATTACGTTCTCATTCTCCAAATCTAGCAGCTTCTCCGTCATCTGAAAGAAAATCATAGCTACAATTATTAGATCCTTATGCAGACTGAAAATCTCTCAACAACAACTCTCTTCTCTAATATCACCACTTAAAACTGAAATGAAAGTCCTTTTCTTCAAGGGAAATCCCTTAAAGGTTTTTTTTCTTTTCCAAGGGAAATCCTTCGTAATCAGCAAAAAGTCCAAGAAAGAAACATGATGTAATTTATATTTTGTCAGTTTCATGTGTGTTGTGGTGGAACATTCTACCATTAGCTGTAATACTTAATTTTTTTGACACAAAAGTATCCTAGAACAGTTCAACTTTTCAATTGTCGGTTTTATTCCAAAATAGAATGGTCAGAGACACTATTACCTTGCACTCCCTACATCCCAATTTCTGCAGCCGATAACATTGCCCTGCTTACCCATAGGTGGGCAAAAGTAAAAGGACTGGATCCGACAGCTGGGGTAGCAGTAACAACAACAAGAACTTGCAAGGCAAGTAAGTATTAAGCCAAATGGTAATACTGCCATAAGGATTAAAGTAATTCATTACTAAACACACTAAAGTATCAGGGATTTGTTTTTGTTTTTTAAACCCTAAAGTACCTTAACATTCCTTAAGCAGTGTTCACATACATTTTGCATAAGCGAATATCATAGCATTCACTTGCTAACCATAGCGTTATACCTTTTTATTAGTATCACATTTAAATGTCAATGCACATTTGCGTCCTCAATTTACAAAATATAATAGCTGTTTTACACCATGCAATGTTCGCATTCACTGGCCAACTTTCCAAATATTATTACAGACGTAGGCAAACTAAGGCCCGGGGGGCAAAAACGGCCTTGCAGTCATTCATTTGGCCCACTGTCACCTTGATGTCAAGAAGCTCTGGCTACCCTCATTCCTTGCAATAAGCGAAGAGAACGCCTAGAGCAGTGGTGCCCAAACTTTCCTTGCAGGGCCCCTCTTATCTATTTAGAAACATTATCGGGCCCCCCCCCCCCCCTCCCTATACAAACACATGTTAAGAATGAGGGCCCCCCCCCCCCGGAATACCTTTGCGCTCCCCAGTTTGGCTTCTATTTATTCATTTTTTTCAATATCCTGTCCTAGCTACAAGGAATAAGGACCCCTATGCTGGTAAGCCCTTGCAGGGTCAGGCCCCTATGTCACACTTAAAAACACATTGTGGCCCATAAGGCAAAAAGTTTGCCGACCCCTGTACTAATAAAAAGAGTAAAAACAAGAGATAAGCATTACTCCCACATTGACTAGTCAACAGGATGAGGGCAAACAGGTGGCACAGGTAAAAAGTTCACTTGCATATAAATTACCTATATGTTTAGTGGCTGTTCAGATAAAGTAAAAGTAATGGATTTATAGGTTTTCGGTCATTTTTCTCAAATGTAATGCACTGCCATACTTACATGGGACAAATGTTCCTCCAATTCCTCCACTTTCTCAAGTGCAACATTTTTAGTCTCTGCATCTTCCAGGAGACCTCCTACATCAAACACATTGTCCAGGTAGGCCTGGATCTGCACCTGCAGTTTTTCACTTTCTGTGTGTTTAGATTTCTGAGGAAGAAATGCACACAAAGTTAGAACACAATCTGACATTTTAACATCCACTTCTGATAAACACCAGTGTCAAGAATCATGAAAACTTTACCTCCAGGAACTCTTCAAGACCCAGCTTGGTGAACTCAAACTGAAGGTGAACACGGAAATTCATGTCTTCCACAGAATGGACAACAATGTTAATGAATTGCATACATGCAACCTGGGCCAAGATGAAAAAGGTTTATTAGAAACAGAAATTTATACTATATATCACTTAGTGGTTTTCAACAGGGTGCTTCACCTACCATGAAATCAATGTTACTATCTTCATTCCTGAAATATTCCATGAGTTTCTCAAAACGATGCTTCTCCTTACAGACCTATAATGAACAAGAGTATGGTGGATTAGATATTGAAGTATATATGGGTCGAGCTATCAGGTCAATTTGAGTCAAAGAAAAAACAACAACACATGGACAATCTGTAATATCCCTATCGGTCAACTTTAAAAAAAGAAAAACCCGGGGGAAATACAGGAAGAGATGTAACCGACCATCACTTCTGGTACACGCACAGTGGTTCTTCCGTGTTCCAAATTCCAGAAGTGATGCCACTGACATCACTTCCGGTATTGGGCTTAGTTCTTGGTCGATTTCTTCCACCCTGCTTGTGCTGATTTTGTGTGGGGTGGGACATTAGCAGGCAGAGTAATGTAATCTCCCTGCTTAACTACCGTGATTTAAAAAAATCTGGGATTTGGCCGGGAAATCCAAATAAAAAACATGAATTCCAGAAACGGGAAGGTTGACAGGTATGGTAATATCCTTCCTTACCTCTTTAAAGTTGTCAAATGCAGATAGAATGATTTCATGTCCTCCCCGAACCAGACACACTGCAGCCAGTAATTCCAGGACCAATGCTTTAGTTCTGTTTAATTTAAAATTGCATTACAAAAATGAAAAAGAAATATAAATTACCCAGTGGTTCATAGGCTTGTTTTAAGACAGCAAAGTTATATTCAATAAATCTTTTTTTTTAAATTGCAAAGAAGCGATAAATATTGGCAAGTATCTAAAGCTTAAAAATTTTGTTCAGCATAGACAATTATTTTATATACAGTACCCTCCAAGTTATGGGAAGCTCTAGCACCCAGAACTATTCAGCAATCAGAAGCAAACCCCTCAAAATATATAAATACAAAAACACATTAAACTAACATAGTTTAAACGCTTCAAACTACAAATACACTGTACAAGGTTGCTTGCGTGGCTACTGATATTGAGTTAAATAATGGATTTTATATACAGTCATTTGATATGATTTATATGAACATGCACTGGTACCTGATGACAGGGATTTGACTTTATAATTTATAAAGTAGAAATGTACTCTGTATAATGTTGTACACCTACCTTGGATTCTTGTTGTTTAAGCTAAGAGCAATTTCATTGACAGCATGTGGATGGGACATGACCAGATTGAAACCATACTAAGAGAAATAGATGAAAAGATGTATATGATATGCAGAATATGTACGAGAGGCGCCCTATAGTCTTCATACACACAAGATACCATTCATAATATTGCCATTATTTGGCTGTAGGCAGACACAAACATGTCTAACACAAGCAGCGGCCCAGTTGCAAATTAATCTATACACACACAAATCAATTCCAAGTATTACAAAAACATAAATAAGGGTCTGTGCCCTTTTTCATCACATTAATTACAACAACTGACCAATATACCTGGTAATTCATGATGGCACGGAGGCACATGATGCAGACGTGTACATCATCCTTCTGGCTGACCAATCTGGAGTTTTTCAATGCTTTCTTTCCTGGCAGTGTATTGTAGCTGCTATTAGGTAATAGAGAGTACACAAAATATGCTGATTAAAGAGGAAGCTATGTATATGCCAAACAAGAAAACTAAATAAATCTGATCTGATTTTCCAAGACAATTGTGTCTGGGTTAGTGATAAAATTGGGGGTATTCAATATAATGCATAAAGTATTTTCTTATTTGTGGAAATGTTTCAAAGCATAGCGTTATTATGAGATAATTCTATAAATGCCAGTAACACCCAAAAAAGTTAAGAATCAGAAAAAGATCAAATTTTACTATCAAATCTTTAAAAATTACATTTTGGTTTTGCCCAGTAGATTAGTAGAATAGTTCATTATAATGGCAAAACGCCAATAGATCATGCACTACTTTATATTTTTTTAGATATTCTGTATAGTTATTCAAGTTACTATAAAAATGAGTTACAAGCATGACATGATGTTTACCACTACACAGTAAAGTCATAACACCATATATTTAGAAAGCCCTGGCTTTGTTAGATTTCCATAGGACCCTTTGCCCTTTCAGGTGCTACTAGCCTTTTAACTCAACATGATCATGAACAGAATAGTAATGTAAGAATCACAAACATGGCATCTAGGCTGCAAGGAACAATGGCAAGGAGCAGGCACACAAATACATACCGGAGCACAGACTGGCGGGCAGAGCGAGCGAGGCCGTTGGTGAAAGGGGCATGGAGGGCGTTGGGACTCTGCAGATCCTCGATGGATCTGCTCCAGGGTTTGGACTTTTCAACCAAGCCATCCTCCCCGTTTTCCAGGCCCTCAAAATTAAACCTACACCAAAGGGATACAAAGAAGCTTGAGCGGCCAAGGGAAAGACTAAGGAATGGATAAAGCATAGCTACAAAGCAGCACAAAAACGTTTTCCAGCCTGCAAGATGTGCAATAGCAGTGACTGGGATTAACAGACAACAAACTCAGCTGCATATGTCAGACAATACGGGGTGGAAACTGTTACTTGGAACACATGCCGCTACTTCAGCATCAGGACATTAAAAGTCACAGAGCATAAATCATCAGCATACTATGTGCACAGATTTTTCCTACTTGTGGTGTCTGGGGATGACTCTCCCACATACATTTAAGAAAAAAATTTACAGATCGTACTTACATAACCGCGCACTGTGCAAATGAGAGATACTCCACCAAAACATCCAGGCCCCTGTTGTCATTATTCAAGAACTCACGCACCCACCTACAAAAAAAAAAAGATAATACTGTAAATTTCTATCCATGGCACGAAAATAAATTTCAGAACACGTTTGGGGAAAGTAATTCCATACACATATGTTAACTTTGTTGTAAAGCCAACAGAAGCCATGCTTGTGACATTTAAAGCGAAGGAAAAATTCTTTATGGTTTACAATTAGCTGCAGGCAGTCGGCCCAGTTTAGTCATGCAACTTCCAGACTTGCCACAATGTTCTCCCCACCTCATATACAGACCCCTACAGTTATGGGTCTATAAAGATTCCATATAATTGTGCACTACAGACTCTACAGCTATACATTACCTCACAATGAACCACAAACCAGCTCATGCAATTCAAGAAATCTTTCATTTGAAATTGCAAAGAAATGATAAATATTGGGAAGTGTCTGAAGCTTGAATTTTTAGTTCAGCATAGATAATTATTTTTATACAGTACCGTCAGTACAGTTATGGGAATCTCTAGCACCCAGAACTATCAGGCAATCAGAAGGAAATACAAAAACACTTTAATTAAGTGTTTTTGTATTTATACCAAACACTTTAAACTTGGCAAGCTATGTCTTCGTGCTGAATGTTACATACAGGTTAGTGTATATTGTTTCTGTATTTCATATTCAATGTTTTACTGATAAAGAGACTTTTGACTGCTCACCTGTCACTGTATAAATGGACCATATCCAGCAATGAAAAGTATCCCATCAGGGGTGTCCTGGGTAACTACAGGTTACTGAATGTTTTTAGTGTTTGGTTAGTCCCTTTCTTCTAGGTCAGTGGTGGGCAACTGAGTTGATATGTAGGGCCACAAGTGCGGCCCTCGGCATCACTAAAGGGCCGCATAAAACATCGATCCAGACCCTCCCACTGTCAACATATCTCAGCAGGCGGTGGACCAGATCCCGACGGGAGTGAAAACCCAACAGCACTCACCCTCCCCCTCCTGCCCCTGGGTGCAGTGGTCATGTGTATACCTGGTTTCCCGATCAACATTGACAATGTTACTGATGTAGGACCCCCAAAGCTGATAAGGAAAGCTGGGTCAGTGTGTGACTGCTTCACAGGTGGGTTGCTATGCCCTATGCATTAACAGTTAGGTTTTGGGGGAAGACCAAGGGGGGCTGCCGAACAATGCCCAAAGGGCCGCATGCGGCCCCTGGGCCTCAGGTTGGGCACCTAGGTTCTAGGTACACACCAGCGATTTTACCCTGCTGGTGGTCAATGAGGTAGCCCACTGTATCTACACAAAAGGAGCGAAGACCAGTCAAGTCTAGACCAGGTAGGAGACAAAATGTGTCTTTCTTTTCCCGGTAACTGACTCGGTTATCGGCAACAACCCAATGTGTAATGTGTGTCCCCCAGTGTCCTTTTGCCACGATTATAATGTACTGGATTAAAATGCATAGATATGACCTATGGGTTTTTGATCCCTCTGTGACCATCATTGGTCCCTTTTTGATCACTCTGTGAACATCAATGGTCCCTTTTTGATCACTCTGTGACAATCGCTTTTTGATCACTCTATGTTTAAAAACGATTAAATTCAATCGAAGTCGGGCTTTGATTGCATACTCAATGTGGTGTGTACTTCGATTCAATTACAATCGACATACGATTAAATGATCAAAAACTTTGATCGAATTGATGATCGATTTGATGTCAATTGAACCATGTATGGCTAGCTTAAATCAAACAAAATCTAATCTAACGTTGATTGATTGCTAAAATTTAACCATGTGTGGACAGCTTTAGTTTCCATTTACCTTGTTTATCCTACTTGTATAAAGCAATCAGTAGCTGTTGTTGATACAATCAAAAAAATGTATACATATATAATGTATATATCACACATATGTGGTTT
Organism: Ptychadena robeensis; assembly: GCA_036250615.1. NCBI lineage: Eukaryota > Metazoa > Chordata > Amphibia > Anura > Ptychadenidae > Ptychadena > Ptychadena robeensis. Next base: position 46,831,796 of record CM070033.1, on the reverse strand, counting down.
TGATGAGTAAGTAATGAATGAATGATTGGTGAAGTCAGTATTTCCACTGAGAACCTCTTTGACACACTCACTTTTACAGTTGCAGTGCAGTATTTACAAATACCTCCTCTGTTCTTACAACTTTGTAATCAGGCCAGTGCTGCATTCCCCTCTGTGTCATCCCCATGTTGGGGGGCATGATGATCATGTCACTATGTCGTACCCATGCCCATTTGCAGATGCCATTTCAGTAAACGAGTGGAGACAAGCGCAGCATGGGGAGGATGAAAAAGCTTAACAGGCCAAATATGGCCCATGGACCATAGTTTTTCCATAATGGTTCTAAACTAATATTGTTCTGGAGAAAATTGATCCACAAGTTATCACGTTATGTCTTGAGAATACTAAATTCCAATTCAAAGAAACCTTAAGATGTCAGATCCCATGTAGGAAGGTTTAACATTGGTCAGAGAACAACAGAGAAGCATGACACCAGTTTTCTTACAATGCTTCATTTTAGAATGTCTGTGACCTGTTCAGGCCTCTACAACACTGATCTGTGCTCTGCCTGGGGTGAGTCGAGTAGGGTCCCAGCCATGCGAGTAAGAAAATAAACACATGTGAGCCCTGCTCACTGTTTTGTCTGGGGTTTCATTATGGGAGTTTATGGGATGGTAGGCACATGTAATACAGTCATAATGACACGTAGACCAAGGCACAAGTAATACAGATATATTTACTCGAGTCCTTCTGGGACTGAACTGGTCTTTTGCAAACAAAACTTTCACTACTTGTGTGATTATATGCACACGTTTAAGGGTAGTAAACATCTTTTGAACTTTGAATATGGTTACTTTTGTTGCACTAAAACTTTCAAATGAAATTGAAATGATAAAAATCCCAACATTGAATTGTAGAACTTCCTCCATGAGAAGAGGATTGGAACAGTGGATTACGACAGCTGGTATCAAGAGTATTCACATCATCCAAGATGGCTTAGAGGACTGTGGCTACGACTAAAAAGCAGGGTGGATAAAAATCAATGATTTTTTTTATTTCAATTGAATTTTTTTAAATAAAATGCTTTTTGAGGAAAATCTATTACCATCCCAAGGTTATTCCATGATAAATAAAGATTAGTTGTTTAATTATTTAGAATAAGACTGTATATGTTTTTTTTTTTTTTGGTAAATAAATTCCATGAATCCATTCACAATGTCATGCTTTTCCAGAGGTGTTTGTAAGATTTTATAATCAAGAAAACTACACTCTCAGATGTATAGTGGCCAACATCCCAAAACAATAAGCAGAAGTTGATGATGGCATAAACACATCACCCAATATTTTCCCTTGAATAGACAAGGGTGAGGGGATGGGCCACTCAATATGTAAAAGCAATATGTTTAGTATACACAGTGCAAAAGATGAAGTAATGGCATCATATCAATCACAAACAATGCACAATGTTGCCGATGTACACATCTGTACATGTGCTTACACAATTAAAATAGTCCAAATGGCGCAAATTTCACCCCAACACACGTTTCGTTGAAGACTTCTTCAGGGGGTACGACATGTAATTTCATCGCCAAATCTACATAACACAAACAGCCAACACAAGGGGATCAGTCATAGTGAATAACCAAATCGACATAAAAGTGGACACCGACCCTCAGGGGTCACTCACTTCCATAGATCTATATAGAGTGGAAAGACATGATTTCTCAAGATGGCGTCCCCACTGCACCAACAACAGTAAGGAACGGAGAGACAGACAGACTTTAACCGCATAAATGCTGTGGTGATCTGCGTACAACAAGAGAGATTTTTAATACATTTACTTTGGTAAACATGATCAGTTGAGGGTTTGGGTCGGTCTTGTTACGCAGATCACAGTGGGGACGCCATCTTCAGAAATCCCCCTATATTGATCTATGGACGCGAGAAACCCCTGATGGTCTGTGTCCACTTTTATGTCGATTTGGTTATTCAATATGACTGATCCCCTTGTGCTGTCTGTTTGTTTAATGGAGATTTGGCCTATGAAATTACATATCGTACCCCCTGAAGAAGTCTTCAACGAAACGCGCGTTGGGGTGAAATTTGTGCCATTTGGACTATTTTAATTGTCTAAGCACGTGTACAGATGTGTACATCCACAACATTGCGCATTGTTTTTGATTGATATGATGTCATTACTTCATTGTTTGCACTGTGTGTAATAAATGTATTACATCTTCCCTTCGCCCTTGTCTATTCAAGGGGTGATTTTGGGAGATGTGCTAATACCATCATCAACTTGTCTGCTTCTGTAAGATTATTGGACAGTTTCTCTGCTACAAGATATTATCACAGATGCTTGGTTTACTTTTGCAGTTCTCAAAACTAAGTACAACAGAAAAGTTGTCCAAATATGAATGATAAACCTAAACTGGGGATAAAAAACTAATATGAAAAGTTGTTATTCTAAAAATCTTCACCTACTTGTATATTAAAGTTATACCGGCAAGAATGATTGATTGAAATCAGTTTGATTTAAATCAAGACTTACTGACTAGTGATTTAAATCGGTTTGATTTAAATCAAATCCACCCTGCTAAAAAGTGATTCATATATGGCACAAGTCCTTTTTACCTATTTACTAATATTGTCAGATTTACATAAACACAATATATATATATATATATATATATATATATATATATATATATATAT
>CM070033.1:46809541-46829077 GCA_036250615.1 Ptychadena robeensis | reverse complement strand
GAAACACTGTAGTAGATGATGCACATTTTGATACTTCAGAGGTTATGTGATGACACTAAAGAGCTTCCTAAATGCCCTATGCTCAAACAGTAAAGACTTAGCAACACCATGGTACCAATTATTTAGCGTTTCAATCGACGATTTTCGATGGAACAAGATCGATTGCTGTTGAAACATGAATCGATTGTACTGCCACCATAGTTTTGCATCCGATGATCGTTGAACGATTTTTGGTACAATCGTCGATTTGACAAGTGAATCAGGAACAAGTTGGAAAAGTTTGGTCGATTGGTCGATTTTTTTTTTGGCTCGATTTTGGCTTCGATTTTTTGGATCGATTTTTTTTTAGGCTAATTCCCTTTAACTTCCAATTGAAACTAAAATGTTTAAGAGGATTCAATCGAAAGATTTTGGATACTTCGATTTAATTTCAGTCGAAACGTGTTTCACAATATTGTGCTTCCCATGTGGAGAACTTCGATTAAATGACATCGATGTTTCCGATTTTTAAATCGAAGTACAAAATCTAATCGAACCTCGATTGAATGATAAATTGTACCATGTGTGGCTAGCTTAAGTTTTCAGGGGCTGCAAGTGGAGGACCGAGGAGGGCTGCTGAAGAATGCTCAAAGGGCCGCATGCGGCCCCCGGGCCGCAGGTTAGGCACCTAGGCTTTAATCCCTTCTCGACATAACCTTCATGGTTGTTTTTCTATCTTCTATGGTATCAAATATTGTGTTAAATGTGGTGTAGTAAATGTTCACTCAATGTTCCATGTTTCCTGGCGGCAACCTGCAGTTAAGTATAGCTGTAAAAGGCTAAAAAGTTAATGTACCACTGTTGAAAAGCTTTTTATTTGATGAAATGTTAATTTAACAAAAACAAATGCCTATTTATACATCTTACACAAATTCTGTTGTTAATGAAGCAAGAAACATTAGTGTTTGAAGGAAATAGTACAGGAAAATCTGCATAGTTAAAAATGTTCTCCCTGTATGAGGTCATCTAACACGTCTGTACCCACCTCCACAATCAGAGGTGTTATGGGGGCTGCGCTGTGGAATGTACATGCAGCCCACTGCAGATGAATGATCTCATTGAGTACATTTTGTTTTCTTCACAGCATAAAAGGTTATCAGGTGAGATCATGCATAATATACTGACATGATCAAATATAGGTGAGGTTGTGTATACAGCAATATACAGCATACACTCAGACATCACATACAGATATGATAATGAATAAATATTGCATACAACATATAGAGAAGGCAGCGGTTGAACATAAAAAAGCAATCTCACATGTCAGAAGCAATATTGTATCTAATAAAGTCATATGCTTAAACAAAAAATAGAATGTTTTTACTACTTGTTACTCACATATTTCTATATCTAATTTTATGTTTTTTATGTATTACAATACCACTTTCTTGTAACTTACTTTGTCACTACAGTGTATTTAATGCAAGATATGAATGTAGTGAAATCATCAACAAACCGCTTGTAAGGTATAAAAAGTGAGTCTAAGGCCCCCCCCCCCCCCCCCCCCCCCCATACATGTTTCAATTTTCCTGTTCGATCGACCTAAACCGATCGATTTTAAAGTCGATCAAAAATCGATGCCTGACCACATGGTTCGATCGACAAAATTGGACAAAAGTTTGATTAAAAAATTATCGGACATGTTGGAAAATTTTGATCGATCAAATGTTATTTTGTTGTGCCCGACCGATTTTGGTTCAATTTTTAAATGATAAGCATACTATACATCCATTAGCAGACATTTTGGTGTGTTTACGATCGACTTCCTTCAATTATTCTTTTGATCGATCAAATCAACATCTATCAAATATTGGTTTCTCGTCGAACCAACGCCGATCATTGATTGTAGTGAAATTGAAACGTGTATGGGGGCCTTAAGCCAGACATTGGCAAACTAAGGCCTGGGGGCCAAAACCGGCCCTTTACTCTTTTAACTTGGCCCTTTGTCACCTTGGTGTCAAGACACTGTGGCTACACTCATTCCCTGCAAAAGTGAAGATAACACCTAGAAGATTATTGTTTGGATTGTTTCCTAGAGGCCATAGTTGCCTGCAATAGAATGTTTAAGTTTAATCAAAACTTCTATTTATAATTTTTTTTACATATTTTCTGAGGAAAAAGGACTTGGGACCCCTATGCCAGGGGCCCTTGCAGGCTCTTGGTCTGGCCCCTATTTCACATTAAAATACCAAGTGTGGCCCAGAAGTCAAAACATTTGAGCACTCCTGGTCTAAAGCCCCCCATACACCTTAAGATCGATCCATACAATCTCCATTAGATCTACCAACAACTATGTAGTATAGTGTCCTCCCTGATAGAATACATAGTGATTGGAAGGATTAGAAAGGTCCTCATATTACATGGTTTTGGTAGAACAAAATTTGATTGTACAGAAATTGTGGAAAGATATGGAATATGGAAAGATTGTAAGGTGTATGAGGGACTTGTGCACGACTGTAAAATCACTCATGATCTACTCTAAAACTAGCCACACATGGTTCAATTTTGGTTCAATTGATGCTCGATTAGATCGATGAATTCAATCGTCTAATCAAAAATCGATCTAAATCGCATCAACATACACCCCACATTGAGTTTGCGATTGTGGTGAGATTTCGATTCCAAAATATTACTAAAATCGTCGATTTTGGTATGGAAACGATTGAAGTTCAGATTGAAGTGGTCTATGTTATTATAACGAATCTAATCGATCCAGGAGTAACACCACAAACATCGACGATTATAAAATGATTTTGGCACAATCGACGATGATTTTCCAACATGTCCGATCAAAATTCGATCAATTTTTCTGCCTTCATCGAACAATTATCGTCGATCGTACCATGTGGGCATTTCTCGATTTTCGTTCAATCGATGAAAAAATTCATCTAATCGAGCATTGATTGAACCAAAATCGAACCGTGTGTGGCTAGCTTAAGATCGATTGTGCAAAAGTCAACCCGTGTATGGCTAGGCATAGATGGGTAGATAAGGTTGGTTAAGAGGATGAAGGGGCAATTTCTTTCTTTTTTAATTTGTTTGTACTTTTTTTAATGTTTGTAATACAAATCACAATCACCAGAAACCCATTAGGATTTTGGCTCTAAATACATTATGATCTCTAACAAGGTTTTCTTTTACTACATACAAAATCACTTCTGTATCATGGATACATTGGACTGATGTTATCTCCGTTTATCTTTCTCCAATGAAACGCACAGAATAGTTTTTTCTCTGTGGGAAATGTCACACAAAGTAAATCGGTCTTTTTGTTGAAAAGTTTTCCTTTCCTCTCCGAGTTATAGGAATCGGATACTCCGTGTTCTCGCTGTGTAGAAGCTGTAGTGTGTCTGTCATACGGTCTCTGGCACATGACTCAGTCTGACAGTAGAGCTGCGGAGGACTTTTTCCTCTCCCAGGCCAACAGCCCGCCTATTTCCTGTCTGCTGCCTCCCCAGTCACCACACCACCTCCTGCTCATTTCCTGTCTGACTCAAGGCTCTATTTCTGGGGATGCTTTCAGCTGACGTACACAGAGGTCGCAGCTTGAGACCCACCTAAATGATGCCAAAAAACGTTTTTTTCTTCCCTTCATTTAGGTCTACGAATTCAGGTTAGATCATTCCCACACGCTCTTTATGTTTGAGAAACGGTTTAATCCCCAAGACGAGAAAAGCTAATGGGCAAAATGGGCTCCTTACTGTTATGCAGCATACATGAGAACCTTAACCTTTTCATCTGAAAAAAATGAACAGATATTAACCTCCAAACGCAGTATCTTCACAATTTGTTCTTAAAACAAGCTGTGTGGGCAAACACACCAGTGCTGTGCGAGCCCGCAGTGATTCTGCATCAGAGGTGCCCAAGGGGAAGGGGGGGGGGGCGGCACCAGAGGCCTACATCACCGTTGTTAAAAGTAAAGAGGAGTTGGAGGGCGAACACGCTGTAATGCCCAGGGGAGGGGGTGATCATTTTAAAGCCGGCATGATATCCTTTATATTTCCAATGGTATGTGTCCGGGCATAGTAATACGATTGGGTTTTTTATTGTTATTATCTTTTATTTATATAGCGCCAACATATTACGCAGCGCTGTACAATAAATTAAAGTTAATACACAGGTACAGGTTATGACACAGGAGGAGTAGAGGATCCTGCTCGAACAGGCTCAGAATCTAATAGGTTGGGGAACAGACTATACAACAGTTTTAGTATAATAATTTATTACGGTCAAGGAACTTTCAGCAAGTTGTGCCAACAGGCACAGTCTACAGTACCCTTTTCTCTGTGCGACACTCTAGTTTAGCAGCCGAGACATGGAATCCCATTTAAGTCCCAGTATTGCAGAAATCCAAACAAGGTTGAGCAGACCCTTTTTACCTTTTCGTTAAAGAAATCAAGCCAAAAGAGGGTCTACAACCAGATACTCTCATCCAAGCAAAAGAAGATAGTAATTATAAGGCAGTTCTTTTATGAGGCCTTATAAGAGTGTTTAATGGTAAACTGTCTATTGGTAAAGATTTGTTCATTCCTAGGTCCAGACTGATGAGGAAAAACAAAATGTGACTGCCATGTTTGGTATGTACTGCAAAACACATTTAGCAGATCATGCTGCATACATGGGGTCCACTGCATGCTCAACATTCACTAACCCAGGGGGTGCGGAGGTGTTCTGGGGGGGGTCACAGCTATAGGGACCAGAGAGAGGAGAGAGAGAGATCTGCAGAACTCTGCTGCCTATTGGTTCTCCCAGTTGTCAGTTCTCTTATTCCTCTGGGGACTGCACACAGTACACCCACCCTCCCCTACCACTGCCAGCCAATCAGACAAGCCTGAGAGATGGACAAACAGGAAGACAACCATAGGGAAACTGCAGACAGTAGGTAGAGTGCATGTACTGTGTGTGCCTGTGAATGATGAATGTTTCTGTACAATTGGTGTACAGTATGTATAGGTAATGCATGTATTTGCATTATTGGTGTGTGTGAAAAGGGAGTGGTATATCAAATAAACTAGGAGGGCCATATTACACTAGCCACGCATCGGCTATGGTGCATATTTTTTTACCGTAACTGATGTGCTAGCGTTTATCCTACCGCTTCTGTTACCCTTAATAAAACCCTGTGTTTCCAACTTTTTTGTGGACCCAGCCCCTTTTTAAAAAAATCTTGAGTAGACTAGTAAATAAATTTATTGTTTAGAATGCAGCACAGGAAACTGGCAAGTATAGCATATGCTACAAATCAAGTATAAAACGGTACTAGGGCATACAACATTGGCTGCAACGGTCATTTATAACCCACAGGACATGATGGTAATCCTGCTTTTCATTTCCTTCCTCGTGTCACCTTTCAGTCAATGTACCAGTGCACTCCTGAGGACATCCTACTCTTCAAAGAAATACACCACCTGCACGAACATGCAGTGGCCACAGATTCTGCATTATAATATACATCATAGACTCATATAACTTTAAAGGCAAATAAATTGCAGGAGCCAATAGGGTGTGTAGGTTTGGTTCAAGCTCAATTTGTGTGTTAGTCAGAACAGTTACATAAAAAAAAAAAAAACTGCTATTCAGACAGGAGTTTGTGTAAACATATTACTATATATAATATTATTATTTACAGGAACGATAGCAATGGCCCTGCGTCATGACCACCTACAGACATAGGTTTGTACCTCTGACACTACTTTTTTAACTTGTACTGTATAGGTTTCAATTATATTTTTGCGGTTGTTATATACTCCAGTGGTGTGATGCTACAATACACTTGTGTTTTAGTTCTTCTTCTTGGTATCTATGAGTCTGCTGACTCAATAAAATCAATGCACGTACAGTTTAGGTCATACTTCTGTTGTGGAGCTCAAAATATGCTACTAAGTGTAATGGGAAATCATTTCGAATGTCTTGAAAATAATCTCTTTTACTCCACGTGCTCCCATCTTACAGTCACTTATATAAGTAAATAATCACTATAATATTATTACTCTTTCTTGGCATTACACAGTTGTGGTTGTCTTTGTAAAATGTGTAAAAAGGCAACATAAATCATTTTAAAATATGGGAAAGTACAAAAACAAGAAGCGATCCTGAATCCTTGGATGTCAATAGACAAAAAAGTAGGTCAACATCCCAAAAACAAATGGAAGAGGGGGGAAGGGGGTAGTGGGTAATGGAGACCAAGGACCCTAGGAACAATATCCCAGCCCTTAGTTCCCAGCACACTACCGCCTCACAAGTTTTTTTCCCTGGACAGTAGGGACCTGGGGACTTTAAAGGCCAAACAAGAGGTCTGGGTAGGTATGGGTTAATACACCATTAGGTATGTATGCATAAACAATCATAAACAGTCATAGAAAAATGGCATAATGCATCACGAAGAACATACGATATAAACAGGTTAAAAAGTAAGTCCCGTAAGGTTTAATGTTCATAGGTGGGTTCGACAATGCATGCTGAGTGGTGGTCAGGATCCTATTCAGTGAAGGAGCAGAAATGGGGGGAGATAATGGGTCCCAAGATGGATCAATTAATGAGTGACCCCAACATATGTTTCGTATGTAGTCTTCCTCAGGGGGTCCCCAAGAGATGTTACCAAGGCCTAATATTCCAACTCCGCTGCTCTAAAAGGAGCCCACTCTCCTGGACGATCCCAGGCAAAACCCACGAGGGGGGAACGGGGGGCCACCCTCAAGGGCACTGTAGCTTGGTATGTGGCAAGTATTTAGTAAGAGGTTCTAGGGTAGATGCCCGCAAGGTGCCCCCACGATGTGCCGGACAGAGACCCATGATCTCCCCCCATTTCTGCTCCTTCACTGAATAGGATCCTGACCACCACTCAGCATGCGTTGCCGAACCCACCTATGAACATTAAACCTTACCGGACTAATACTTTTTAACTTGTTTATATTGTATGTTCTTCATGATGCATTATGACGTTTTTCTATGACTTGTTGTTTATGATTGTTTATGCATACATATCTAATGGTGTATTAACCCATACCCACCTAGACCTCTTGTTTGGCCTTTAAAGTACCCAGGTCCCTACTGTTTAGGGAAAAAAACTTGTGAGGCAGTAGTGTGCTGGGAAATATGGGAAAGTAGTTAAATATATTACACATTTAGTACATCATTACTTGCATTTAAACACTGCAAACTGAAATACAAATGATGTTCTCATTAGATATTCACTGTGTATGGCATATTTCAGAAACAAACAAGCCAATGAAATTAAGAATCAGCTTCATATTGTACCAGAGACGCACATGTTCCAACAACAAGGCACCAAAATAAAAAATTACTGCTGCCTCCGAATGTTTGAGGATTATTTTACTGAGATTATTACACAATAATGCTGTAAGCTTTTACACTTCATTACTGCGGAGTGATGACTAAACCTAACTCAGCAACCAACTTTTACAATCAGCAAAATACTACCCTAGTAGTAGTAGAGTGCATTGCAGTGAATATATCCTCTAAAAGATCTGTTTTATAGTAACACAACTTTTCTGTAAAATACATGTTATAAGACATTATGGATATATGTTTTTGCACACTAAAAAGCTTACAGACAAGCCATTTACAGTTTCTCTAGCTCATGCAATTTAAAGTGATGCACACTCAAAGATTTAGTTCAGATTGGTGGACTGTCTGGCTGCCAAGTTTGTATTATTCATAGAATGCAAGAGTGATTCCAGTGCCACAATGGTTACGTTTTATAGTTAAATAAAGGAATGGTTTAATGTGTTCTTTTTGCTTGAATAAATGTTAACACTTTGATGTGCATAGACAGAGCTTAGATGGAATTCAAATGTAATCTATGGTTTAGATAGAACCAAGAAACATTGATGTAGTAATCTGATGATATAGGAGAGTTCTGGAAAACCTGCCAGCCTCTATACATCAGCGGTGGTGTCCTAGGTTTGAATTCCAGCATGAGCACTATCTGCAATGAGTTTGCATGTCTGTGCGGGTTTCCTCCGAGTGCTCCAGTTTCCCCACACTCCAAAGACATGGTGGAGATACTTTTTGGGGGAAAGTCAATTAACCTACCCGGTTTTCCCGAAAATAAGGCATCATCCGAAAATAAGGCACCCCTACATTTTTGCCTCATGCTGAAATATAAGGCATCCCCCCAAAAATAAGACACTCCTGAAGATGTGGTACTGTAAACTCTGGACAGGGGGGATCAGAGGGGGGCAATCAAAATGACACAGGAGGATCAGAAGGGGTTACTAAAATGGTAACCCCCCCCCCCCCCCCCCCCCCCCCCCCGAGTCTCCTGCGCCATTTTGATTCCACTCTTCGATCCCCCTGTGTCATTTTAAGTGATCCTCCCCCACCCTGATACCCCAGTGCCATATTCTTCTTCATGGAAAAATAAGACATCCCCCATAAGACAAAATAAGACGTAGGGCATCTTTGGGAGCAAAAATCTATATAAGACACTGTCTTATTTTTGGGGAAACATGGTAGTCAGTTACACATGACTTAGACTGTGACATATAAACATAAACAAGTTACATATACATAACTATGGTAGGGACATTAAATTGTGAGCTCCTCTGAGAGACAATTAGTCATATGACTATATATACTTTGTAAAGAGCTGTGTAATATGTCAGCGCTATATAAATATGATATAATTGAAATTTAAGACACAAACCTAGTTCCCACTGGGTCATAATTTAAAAGGAGAAATTTCTCTGAAACCAAAGTTTACAAAAAGGCTTCTTATCATACAATGACAAAATATATCCACCAATATTTTGCCAACCATACTGCAGCTTGAAAAAAAAAACAGAAACAGAGATCCAGAGAACGGTTTCACACAATATTTATACGCTCAGAACAAGGCATAAGCAACTGTACATCCAAATTCTTTTTGGATGCTTTGGATTTGGGGGTCTGTGATCGCCTCCCAGTGATAGCCCAAGGACAGAGCTCTATCAGGGTTTGGCTGATAATACACAGAGGCCTATGCGGTCATTTAAGCAGGGCTGCTGGTTGCACAGATGCACAGAAAGTTGAGTAGAAAGCTCTTCATAATTTGTGTATGAGATATACTTTCACATTTATGTGAATAAGAACATGTAATCTGCAATGATTCCTTTAATTTCAAGTAAATCTAAAGATTTTAAAAATGTTAAATTAGAACCATTTCTTGTTACTCACCCTATGTGATTTGTTCGCAGTGATATTTCAAGTTCACGAAGAACTTTTGTAGATTCTTGAACGCGTCTTCTAAATTTCTAATATGTGAAAAACAAAGAAAAAGGAATTGTTAGATATTACTAGAAGTTAAATAGCTAGTGGCCAAATCCAAGGAAAGCTTGATGACCACATATCAAATGGTAAATGATATCACTTATCAATAGGACCCATCTACAATTAATATGCCACCACACACAAGCACATACATGCAGAAAAGTAGCAAATACAACCTGTTATCTGACAACAGCATTTCATATAATTATAACTACTATATTGTTCAAACAATTTCAGACCATAAAAAGCTCCTGTGTATAGGACACATCCTAGACATAGGTGCTTCTGCTTTTCACACTCTGGACTGGCTGATTACACATTGGTTGGCTCTGTGTGTGTGTGAGAGCTGGCAGTGCATTTCCAGCTCTCAGACAGGCAGCGCTAGATGGGAGAGCTGCAACTCTTTCATCTGGCTCTGCCACTTCATTGTTTTTGTCAGCCGAGCTCCGCAGATTTGAGGGGATCTTCCATGTGACAGCTCCTCTGCCTCCCCGGCTAAGCTAAATGCTGGGCACATACACGCCCCCTAATGGTGCAAAAAATATGGTATATTGTAATTGTGTAAAAAAAAAATTACATTACAAAGAGATACAGTGACTAAAAAGACACTCCATACCCTATAAGTTTCCATTTGATAGCCATCATATACAAAATGATATGACAAGCCTTATTTGCATTATTTTGAGAACACTAATTTATCCAGAGGAAGCTAGCAGATCTATCCACACTCCTATGAAAATGGAACGAAAAGCAATTATTAGCCCCCTAAATGGTCATAAAATTTGTATAAATTGCATGTGATTATCAGGTAATTTATGGCCGGCAGAATAAATTTTGGGAATTGCTCTTCAATATTTTCAATATATTCAATTATTTATCATGCATTACCTTTCGGGTAACTCCAGGGTCGAGGAATGATTGCAGTTTCAGGATGTAAGTATGTGGGGGGTTTTTCACTTGAAACCGTTCCTAGTTAAACACGCAGAATAAAAAAAGGTTAACATGTGCATTAATGAAGAAAAGCTAATAAATAACAAAGACTGCAGGACAATTAGGTCACTGCAACAGCTAAAGCTAGGACACTTCAATATACTAAAGTATATAAAGGAAAAATTAATATGCAGACAACTATATATTATCATTGAAACATAGATCACAATAGATGGTATTAAAACTCACATTTTATATAATCTATGTATTCCTTTTCTCCTGTAACCTTTTCAGGCCTAAAAGCTTCGTATTTAAGCCATAAAGCCATAAACCCATTACACTCCATTCCCTTACTACTACCTACCCACAATGGTCACCAAAAATTCTGAATTAAGGTCCCCACACGCGTACCGAGTAAGGGCTGACAGCTGAGCTGTGGAGTGCAACGTGATGACGTCATCACGCTGCTCTCCATCACTCGCAGTATTGGCGGGCACCCTTTGTGTGCAGGCCGTTAGTTTCAATGGGGACCCCCATTTATAGACATGTCCGTTCTCTGGCCGACCGAGCTTTAAATCGCACCCCTGATCGGTGGGCGATTTTGCCCCTGCGGACGGACGCGAGCGAGCACCCACATGGGTCGGCGGCAAAATTGCCCACCACTCGTTGCGTGTGTGTGTATGTGTGGGGGGCTTTAGACTGAGAACCATCAAGGAAAGCATGGACTGTTTATTCCTGGAGATTGACTTTTCATGCAAATATGTTTCCAACATCTTTCTAGAGATGATTTTATTAATAGAGATGGATTATTTTTACTTGGGTTATATTCAATGTTACTCACTAGGGATGTCAAATTCTCCCAGGACGAGAACGCAGAGAAAAAAAAAATAAGGTGAGCGTACCTGGTCACAAATAAGATCCCACTTTTTTTCGTTATCATATTGTCGCAAGAGTCGTGCTTTGTCTGGAGGAAGATTCATGGAACTCTAAAAATAAAACAAAAACATATTAAGAGTTGTGAAGACAAAATTAAACACTGGAAGAGTTATACAATAATTACATTAAAATCGTTGAACATAAACCTGCATTTCCATATTCGAAAATATTTGCTTTGAACAAAGACAAACATTGCTTGGTTTTGCAATTCTTTCCCCTCAACTACATATATAAATTTAACCTGGGAAACAGAGTAAAATGTATTTTTATAACCCAAGTGGTGCAAAGTTTTAATTAATATCAAAGTTGACTATATGTCATAAATTATATAAGTAGAGGGTCAAGAAATCCACTTTGTGAATGGTTGCTTTGGCTACTGTGGTCTGCACTAGGCTCCTAGTGGCTCCAGGAGGAAGAAAAGTCATTGGATCAGTGATTAAAGCCAATCAGTTGGTAACATTTGTAAAAATCACATTTCTGTGAAGGCCAAATGCTAGAAAATGCTGTCTTAGCAACAAATATTGAGTAAAGATTACTTCAGTGGTGTTCACCGAAGCAAGGCCTCTGCAGGGCTTTACTGCTGTCCATCCTCACACTAAAAAAATTGAGGTTTTGGCAGTGGCTTCGAATGAGTACAAGTCTCCCCTGAGATTGTATGTAATGTCTACATGGTAATGTAAAATTTTTACTTTTTTAAAATGATTTTCCTTGTTATATTGCTGGTGACAGGACACCACTCATGGTGGCTTTCAGTTAACATGCATTACATGTAACCTTGTATGGCTGGTTTACACTGTCACAAAGATCACTAATTCTGTGGCTTTTTAATGAAAGAGTCATGTGATAATCATAAGCGGCTCACAAAACTATGAAAGGGATTGTATGTGCAATGGAGATCCCATAACAGAGGGGACACATCAGAACTTTGATTCCTGGCACACAAAATGGAATACCCAGCTCATCCCCGGCTCACACGCCCTTAACTCCACTCCACATTTGGAAAGAAGTGGTTTTGTTTGCGCCTGGCCTCAGCTATAATATGTTATTACTGTTGTAGAGGGAGTTTCCTCAATGGAGTTGCTGCTGCTGTTGGTTATCAGATCAATCGGCATAGCATCTACTGTAGGCAAGAAATGTTCCCACACAAAACAGACTCGGAGATTACAGTCTGCAGATCAGAGCAGGAAAATTCATCAGCAAAATAGCCGACGAAGCTGAAAAACGAGATCATTCGGAAACAAAGACAAGCTATTCATCTCCTCATTATCCAACCTGTGCTGACCAGCACTCCACTGGCACCCTTGTACAAAATGACATCAAACACCACAAAGGGAAACTAATTTGTTATTAAATTCATGCCAGGTAGGGGCCCTTTTCCAGGAGATGTATTGCGCTTATGCATTGCGGTTATACTACAAGGTACACATTTCCATAGTTGTACCTTACACCTGGTGCTGTGTTGCTTTATGCTTACATTTGCCAATGCAGCTCATTATCGAAAGGTCCACAGGTTTCCATAGGTCAGAAAGAGTGTAGTACCTTTCCCACTGTGCTGCAATGCGTTAAGTTTTAATGCGCTAACGCAGCACATTAACGCAAAGGCCCTGTAGAATGCAGTTTTCTAGTATAGAGTGGTATGTGGTAATGGTCAGCATGCTAACAAAGGATTTATGGACATTTTCTTTCTTATTGAGGTAGCATCTATTGGCAGTATACTACCACACTGCAATCACAGAACATAGAGTATGAAAGAACCCTAAAACAGACTGCTGATTTCTAACAGTGAAACCTTACAGAAAAAATAGAAGTTATCAACTATTTGATATTTTCCATTGGTTGTTCTTCAGGTTGGAGAAAAACATCAAATCTCACCCAATTCAGAAGTCAGTTGTGTTACTTCATTAAAGTAAAGGATTAGGATTATTAGGTCCTCATTCAAAGTATCAAACATGAATCCATTGCACAAAGTGGTGTGCATTGAGTCGTCCTTCAATCCACGAACGTTTGAGAAGAGCATGGTTGCGTCATGATGATGTCACCGCATTGGCTTGCTCGTTTATAGATTGAGCGGGTAGTGATCTGTGTATGGGCAGCCTTAGCCTAGTTCATTGGCCCGGAATGGTGATCACATAACAATCACTACGGTCAGCACACAGCAGCCTTGTCTTCTGTTTGTTTAGGGCTCTTTCACATGGTTTGTGCTGATATCCAGTTTCCCAACACAACTGCTATATCCAATTTGATGGGAATGCATTTCCTTTTCCAATTAATTTAAAAGAAAATGCAAATGCAAGAAAAACACATAGCAGATCTGCAGAAAAATCACACTGCCTTAAGGACAGATTTTCCCCCTAATAGAGGAGGGACCGACAGCGTGATGAGGTCAAAAAACTTTTCACTTTTACACATATAAATTCTAATAAATATAAAGACAATGTAAAATGTAAAAAAAACTTTTAGGCCTAAAAAAATTGTGCTAGCATAACATACATTAAACATACCATTTTTTATCCAAGTAGAACATTATTAAAAAGAAAGGAATTTTTGAATAAAGATACAATGTAAATGTAATTATTTGATATTGGTAATGCATATAAAATAATGACATTGCACTTTGTGGAGATGGAATTTCCCCATGATGACACATGGGCTATCACACTGATTTAATTCTATAAACATGGAAGTTCACATAGCTGTTAGTTTCGGGAGCAGTGATTGTTAATATGACAAGAGCCGCACGTAGTTCCTGTTTTTACCACAAATCCTCCTGACCAGCACTGACAATGTAGCTCTAGGCTTACGAGTTGTTGCAACATAAGGGGATAAATATAAGCTTAAACTGCTAGCAATTCGCATTCACATGTGATGAAAAGCTGAAAAGTATTCCTAAAGATAATTAGTCAATGAGTTTAGAAAACAGAAAGCCTTTCAAATGAAGAAGAAATGTATAAAGAGTTGGAGGGGAGTTTTACTGCACACTGGAAAGTACATGCTCGTAAACAAACTTCTATGTAAACCATATGTATTGTAAACAGACCATGTGCTGTTTTGTTAGCTAAAATGTTGCTGCGATTTTAAGCTGTTCATACACCTTTAGATCTCTCTGTCAGATATCCTTAACGTAGCCATACAAAGGCCGATGTTCCACTGATTTTTGACTAGATCGATCACTGCGAACGTTCACGGTTCGATCGGCAGCCAACGGTTTTGATCATCCTGCCCGATCGACCCTAAAAAAATCAGAATCGTCTAAAAATCGGATCAGACATTGAACTGACATGTTGTTTTTTGGTAGCTCGTTTGGCAATCGGAGTACATGATGTGGACCCAACTAGCCCTTGCGAAGCCTTTACGATCAATGAATTTGTGGAATCTGCCATTGGAGATAGATCAGGTCTCTGCAAATTGATAAGCCGAGCAAAATTGGAATTCCCAAGGTGGTTTGAATCGATTACCGATTATGATCCAATTGCTGATTCCTGATTGCGTTGAATTGAAGATCGGATCGGCATATCGATCGGCATTTTATCGCTGCAAAACCGACCTGTGTATGGCTACCTTTAGATCTACAACAATATGCTAGTACAGGATCCTCTGTGATCGAACACAGGTAGGACTGTGGTTTTAGAAAGTCCTCATATTACATGGTTTTGGTTAAATTAAAAACAAAAGGGATCTAAAGGAAATCTGACAGAGAAATCTAAAAGGTGTATGCGGACCCTAAGCTAGCCAACACGGTTCAATTTTGGTTAAATGCTAGATGAGATTGGAGGAAGTCAATCGTCTAACGAAAATCGATTCTGAATTCGGGGCATCAACATACACCCCATGAGTTTGCGATTGTGGTGAGATTCGATAAAAAATATTACTAAAAACGTTGATTTTGGTATTGAAACGATTGAAGTTCAGATGAAGTGAGTGTACTATGTATTAGATCGAATCTAATAGATTCAGGAGAAACACAACAAACATCGAAGATTATAAAACGATTTTGGCACAATCGACGATGATCTTCCAACATGTCAGATCAAAGTTCGATGACAATGAGAACCATGTGTGGCTAAATGGAGATAACATGCAGGTACCATAATTTGTCACTCACTTTTTGTATGTACTGTTCTACAACATTTTAGGAAGAAGATAAAAGGATTTGAAATAAGGCATTTATAAGAATAAGTTTAATAAGAAAAAATATGTTTTTCTTTGACATTCATTTGAGTTATGAGACATTGAACCGACATATTGGTTATTTTAGTTGATTGTTTGGCAATCGAAATACGTTGGTGAACCCAAAGCTCCCTATGCAGCAGCCTTTCTGATCTATGGATTTTGTGGAATCTGCTATTTTGGAGATCGGCTCATGTCCAAATCGACCACAAATTGGATTTCCAAGGTGGTGTTCCATCGATTCCCGATCAATCGCTGAATCGATCGATGACAAATCAACGTGTATGGCTACCTTTTATCTAGGGTCACGACTAGATCAATACACACCCATAACATAACCCTATTAAACGCCCATTGATTGGCAATAGACAAGGCTTCATGCGCTTTTTATTTAAGATCAGCTTATGAAAAGTTTGCAAATATTTCAACACTATCTCTAGATTGGAGTATAATCTGAATGTTATTTTTTGGCCTTGAAAATATACACCAGCTAATACAAAAGGTCCTGTATTTGCTCTGACTATTTTGATTATCCAAAATAGAATGCAAAAGTTTATTTTTCCATAAAGGGCTTACTGCACCATTTAAGAATCTAAACTGATCTACCGTTTTATTTTCTATGAAACCAAAACCTAAAGTAGGCCTCTTTATACAAGACTGAAGGCAGAACATTTCAGTATGAAGGACAGTCACATGAACTTTTGTCATTGTTGTCACTGTGTGCTGCTGAATGATCTGTGTTACCAGAACTAGCCTTTAGAGGGCAGTACGGCACAAAACGCATGCAGTCCCATACTGTAGGAATTTACAAAGTACAGGTTCTGTTTGAAACTACATTACTGTTACTGGTTTTTGTGGTAACTGCTCTTTTCAAAATGCCATATATTAGGCAAAAAAAAGTTCAACACAACTTTCCTTATCTAGGGAGCCCCCTTTACCTATGGGGTACCCTGTATTCTAGAAGGATGGGAGTAGAGGTTAATCAATGTAGAGGTGAATGGTTGCATCTATGTGCATTATTGCTGAGCACATCTGTGCATGTTCCCTGAAGAGCCCAGCACTCCCTCCTCAGCTCTTGCACATTATATACACATCCCCGCTGTTGGTCTCAAATTCCAGATTCCCAAACCCACCTTTAAACATCCACCCCCTCCAACCTCAGCCCTGAAAAGTGCCCCTTCGGCAGTTGCGAGCCTGCAGACAATGAGTTATTTTCAGACAGAGCCTTCTAACAGGAGCCAGCTGGCCCATCACTGAGGGTGCAATGTTTTCAGAAATCACAAGCCCCCTCTGTGCAGGTTTAGCTGCTGCCTCTTCACTTCTGATAGCCTGCTCCCTCACCCTACCCCCATCTACAATTTCAGCTCTCACTTAGCACTGCCAAACTAGCACAGGGGAATAAGAAAAGTAAAGCAGCACATGATGCGGCGGAGACTGCAGGGCAATGGAAAATGCTAAATGGTCCGCTTTGTTTATGATAGCTGTTCACAAAACTAAAGACAAGACATAACTGGATACAAATGACTTATTTTCTAGTAAACAAGAAGACATTCAAGCTTCAGACTTTACTAAACTGAGACACTGATAGAAATACATAATATATTTTATGTTCATTGGTATGAAAAGTACATTGGGTCTCCTTCATTAAAGCGTATCTTTCCTGGAAACTTTTTGGGGGAACTTTAGATACAACTACAGCAAGCAAAGTGACAACCCCATCCTAAAGATTGTAAGTTTTGTCTGTATTGTTGTGAAAGAGAAATTTTTCCTCCCAGGCAGTCCTGAGAACATTGTAGCCTGGCAGGCTCCTACCACAGTACAACTTACCTGAATAAGTTTTAGTCCTTACAATATCATAAAACACTATGAAAACAATGATTGAGTAAAGATATACTTTAACCCCACTGTCAGCCCAATTCCATCCAGTTTTTAGTGGCAAAAGAAGTATGAAAAATGTAAACACATTTGTGTTATCTCTGATGACGGCATGAACATCGGGACTGCCCGTGATATACCTGTATTATCTGACAGGCAAAGGCATACAAGACAATCCCCAGAGACCAGCAATCCCTGTCCGCCATAGCTAGAGGATGCTGCAGGAAATTTACCGCCAGCCACATTCGGGAACACCACCAAGGAGGTTCAAGGTTAACCAAAAAATTGGATCTAGCAGTTTTTTTTTCTTTTTTTTTGTGTTTAACAAACTTTTTTACTTTGCCTTTCAAATTTGCATACAGTGTTTGAAGCTAGTGGAAACTAAAGCTAGCCATACACACATCAACTTTTGTTCGATCGATCTTAGGTTTAATCGGCTTGCATAATATATAATATAGATTGATGGCACCACAACACAGTGTGATCAATTCAAAAATGATTAATTCCTTTACAAAGTCCTGTGCACATGCTCCATAGTACCATCTAGTACAAATCCATCAAAATACCTAGAAAACCTGTCAGATACTTGAACGATCAACTGCAATTTACGATCACGGCTCGGTTGATTTCATGTTTGTTTTGCATCACTTTGGTCGATCAAATAAGGAAAGAAGGAATCGATTTTCAAACCATCTAAAAAGGTACCCTTCAGGGACCGATGCGATATTCGATTTCGACGCCCGATTTTTGCTTTAGTGCTATTTTTAAAAGTTGGTCGGATGCCCGATTTTTAGGCCTCTGACCGATCGGCTGGTTGGATTGGGAATCTTTTAAAAGTGGCCGACCGACCGAAAATTGCGGGCATCCTCATTCGGGACCCGATTGACTTTTCGGCCGATTTTTCTACAAACAGCATCGGTCAGACTACATTTGCATGTTAGGAATCCCGAACGATCGACCCACCCGACCGACCGGATCGGTCGGAAGGTCCATCGCACGAAAAATCGCAACGTGCATGGGCACCCCTACATTTTTTTCTTTTCAATAAATTTTATTAAATTTTCAAACAGTTATACAGTAAATGCATAGGCGGAAAAATGTGTACAGTAGCAGGGTCATCAATCCCTGGATCTGGTAGGTTTAATAAGCTACTGCAATTAAAATTCTAATGGCAAATTCCCATTCAACATGGTTTTTATACCAGTCAGAGCCATTCCGCAATTGTGCACTACTACAGTCAGAACTGCTCCAGCAATATGATCTACTACAGCCAGAGCAGCTTCACCAATGTGCACTATTCCAGTCAGAGCGGCCCCACCAATGTGCACTATTCCAGTCAGAGAGGCCCCACCAATGTGCACTATTCCAGTCAGAGCGGCCCCACCAATGTGAACTACTCCAGGCAGAGCAGCTTCACCAATGTGTACTACTCCAGGCAGAGCAGCTTCACCAATGTGTACTACTGTATAAGAGGAATATTATTATGACAAGCAGTGTACAGCCCATGTATTGTGTATTGTTATTGTGTAGAAAACCATCTTGGGTAGATGGCAGACACAAACCTGGGAGACCATGGGAGACCATGGGAGACTTGAGCCCCCAGTAGTAGAGAGGCAAACAGCATATGAAACATGGCATTGGCATTTTATTGCTAGCACAGGATTGGTCTTATCTTCACTATTCAGTCAGGTAGGCCAGGACTCCACTATCCGTTAAAACCCTACATTGACGGCAATGGGCCTATGACAGGGCTGTCACCACAGTCCGTCAGAGTCCGTCAGCCCATCACAGGAACGTAACGGAGGCTTGTGCTGACATCAGCGCATGCCAAGGTTCCCACTGGGCAGATTCTGCCCTCTATTTGTACTCTAGTCACTAAGAAAGCAAAGAAGAAAAATCCCAAATCTAACATTTCCTCCAGAACTAAAGACAACTTCCTCTAACTTCCTGTTGCAGCTTCGTAAAAGGAAGTGAATTTTCCACCCATTGGTCCACAGGCAGTAGAAATATAACCAGGCAGAGATTTTAAGCCTACCCCATTCAAAACACAAATTAAGTGGTGGTGTCTATATATTACTACTTGAACAAAATTCCCTGTTTTAAAGTAAAACAATATTTCTGCTGTGCTATTGCAATTAATCTCCCTGTGTTTTAAACAGAGCTATGACAAAGCATGCAAACTCTTCATATGACAGGTGTGAGGTGTGTTTCATGGATACAGACTGCGTTGGGCTTCTTGGAATTAAAGGACACACATACAAGGAGTGCAGAATTATTAGGCAAGTGATATTTTTGAGGAATAATTTTATTATTGAA
>CM070033.1:46799365-46809516 GCA_036250615.1 Ptychadena robeensis | reverse complement strand
CATTTTCTCATTAACCAGAAAACTCATTATTTATCAAACTGAATGATTTTTGGAAGTAGTTTAAGTTTGTTTTAGTTTAGCATTTTAGGGGGAATATCTGTGTGTGCAGGTGACTATTACTGGCATAATTATTAGGCAACTTAACAAAAAAAATTATACCCATTCAATATTATTTACCAGTGAAACCAATAGACTCTAATTCACAATATACATTCTGAATCAAAAACAAACAAAACAAATCAGTACCAAATATAGCCACCTTTCTTGCCAGAAACCAAAGCCTGCCATCCATGGATTCGTCATGTTTTGATTGTTCACCATCAACATTGCGTGCAGCAGCGACCACAGCCTCCCGACTGTTCAGATGTGTACTGTTTTCCCTCCTTGTAAATCACACATTGGATGATGGACCACAGGTTCCAATGGGTTCAGAGTCAGTGAACAGGATGCCATGTCATTAATTTTTTTCTTTTAAAGCTTCTTGCCAGCCCGCTGTGAAATACTTGGACGTTGAGGAGCTTTCGCATGAAAATCATGTTTTTCTGAAGGAGCGACGTTCTTCCTGTCGCAACTGCTTGAAGAAGGTGTCTTAGAACTGGCAGTAGGATGGGAGCTGAGCTGACCCTCCTCAACCCGAAAAGGCCCCACAAGCTCATTTGATGATACCAGCCCAAACCAGTTACTCCACCTCCCCTTGCGGCGTCTGAGTCGGACTGGAGCTCTCTGCCCTTTAGCAATCCAGCCACGTGCCCATCCATTCTGGCCCATCAAGACTCACTCTCATTTCATACAGTCCATAAAACCTTAGAAAAATCAGTCTTGAGATATTTCTTGGCAGTCTTGACGTTTCAGCTTGTGGGTGGTCGTCTTTCAGCCTTCTTACCTTGGCCATGTCTCTGAGTATGGCACACCTTTATTGCACAGTGCTTTGGGCACTCCAGTGATGTTGCAGCTCTGAAATATGGCCAAACTGGTGGCAAGTGGCATCGGCAGCTGCACGCTTGACTTTTCTCATTTCATGCAGTTATTTTGCGCCTTTGTTGTTCGCACACTTCTTGCGACCTCTGTTGACTATTTTGAATGAAATGCTTGATGTTCGATGATCACACTCAGATTTGCAATTTTAAGAGTGCTGCATCCCTCTGCAAGATATCTCACTATTTTTGACTTTTACAAGCCTGTCAAGTCCTTCTTTTGACCCATTTTGCCAAAGGAAAGGAAGTTGCCTAATAATTATGCACACCTAATATAGGGTGTGATGTATTAAGACCACACCCCTTCTCATTACAGAGCGCACATCACCTAATAGCTTAATGGTAGTAGGCTTTCGAGGCTATACAGCTTGGGTAAAGACAAACTGCATAAAGAGTGATGATGTGGTCAAATACTCATTTGCCTTATAATTCTGCACTCCCTGTACATACCACAACTTACATCTAGGGTCTGCATCATTAGAAGTTACAGCTACTGTCAAAGGACCAGCCAGCGTTCACATCCACAAGCCTACCGTATGCTTGTCCTGCTGTATTCATAACATCCATGTACATGAATAAAACCAACTTTCAAGGAGAATGTATTACACAATCCAATTCATCACACCCAACGCATTACAACCCATACAGCAACTTCACTCAAGCAAAGCACATCAAGGCAAGTCTATCTGATGGACTGGGCTTTTAAATTGTTGTCAGCAAAATATATATACCTGCTGTTCCCAAGAATCTATGAGCCTTTCCATGTTTATAAGCCAGGCTTCCGGGGGTTAATTTAATGCAATTTTGCACGTTGTCTTGCTGAAGATGAACATTACCACACGCCTGATTCAAGAGTGCTTGGAAGCAGATTTTATCCAGGATGTCTCGTACATTGCTGCAGACATTTTCCCTTTATCCTGACTATCTTCCAGTGTCTGCCACTGAAAAACATCCCCACAGCATGATACTGCCATCACCATGCTTCACTGTAGGGATGGTTTCGGCCTGGTGATGAGCAGTGATTGGTATCCTCCAAAGAGGACGCCTGGCCTCCACCAAAGAGTTCAATTAGTTTTTCATGGTCCTTTGGCAACTCCAGGTTGGCTGCCTTTTTACTAAGGACTGGCTTCTTGGGATCTCTCCATATGGTCCTGATTGATGGATTGCTGCAGAGAGGGTTGTCCTGGAAGGTTCTCCTCTTTTCACATCAAGTTCTTGGTCACCTCCCTGACTTAAGCCCTTTCCCTTATGCCCCAGTTTAGATGCCCCCAGCTCTAGGAAGAGTCCTGGTGGATTTGAACTTCTTCAACTTACAGATATGAAGGTCACTGTGTGTTATAGGGATCTTCCAAGCAGCAGAAACTTTCTGTAACTTGTTCCCAGATTTGTGACTCCAGACAATCTGTCTCCGAGGTCTACAGATTCAACATGTTGGAACCCCATTCAATCAAGTTCCTTCGATCTGGCTCTATTGATCCTGCCTGAAGGAAGACACACACGGGTAGGTTTGTAAACAGACTAGAGTACAATCAAGCACCGTGAGCGCACAAGTTAATTGATTGTACTCAAATCTTGTTACAGATCTACCCGTGTGTGCCTAGCTTTAGTGTTCTGATCTTCTGAAGATAGGGCAGTGGAAGGCTCCAAGAAGAGGCAGGGCGAAGGGGCACTTCAAACATGATTCATGATTTCCCTGAAATCCCATAGTCATGTGTAAAGTTGAAGCTAACAATCTAAGTATTTGTCGCCTCAGCTGAATGACAGTGGTTTTCCAAATGCTTTACAGCTTCAGTCTGGAACTATTGGCGATCCATTCCCTTCACTTATACAAGCGTCTCTAGTCCGGCAACAAACATTTACTTCATTATCAGCGAGAGTTACCAGGCTGCCATACACACACCGATCGGCGGTCGATTTCGCTGCCGACCAATGGGCGTGCGTGCGCGCCGATCGGGGGTGCCCACATGGGGTGACAGATCGCTGACAGTGATGGACAAGCATGTTCGCCCTCCTTCTCGCCAGCGGACAGTACGGGTGTTCGACCCGCCCTGTTCGCCGGCGAGAAGGAGCCCTCTATTCTTCCTCCGGTGGGATCATAAGCAGCGAGATCCCGCCGCAGGAAGAATGTTTTCACTGAAGACCAGGTAGAGAACCCGGCCTTTCAGTGAAAAACCGCCTCGCAAACCCGGATGTGACGTCACATCCGGTTAGCACAACCAGAAACTATGCGTTCCAGGTGCGGAATATGACGTCACTGATGTCACATCCGGGTTTTCAGATTCAAATTCCCCGCCTAGAATCTGAATCTGTCCGCGAACGGGTGGACGTACGCCTGTTCGCGTACGGACACGTCCGATGTTCGGCCATCGCTACTCGCTGACGCCCCACAGCTCGGCCGGTCAGAGAATGGACATGTCCGATAATCTCTGGCCAATGCTATTAGTCTCAATGAAGACCGGCGTCTTGCTGTCAGCTCTGAAGAGCAGCGTGATGTCATCACGCTGCAGTCTAGAGCTGGTCTGTCGGCCCCCACTCGGTAAGTGTGTGGGGGCCTTTAGGCTAGGGTCACAGTGGGCGCTGTAATGTTACGCACTGCATGCATTTATTCTTATAGCAGAGAAGTCATTATGTTCATTATAACGGTTTGTTAATTGTGACATTCGAAGTAATTTCTTTTTAATTAAAAAAAATAAATACATTTAATTCCCATTTAAATTTAGTCGGAGTCGGTTGATTTTTTGCAGACTCCGACTCCGACTCCAGGGACCCAAAAATGTCTCCGACTCCGACTCCACAGCCCTGCCAGTGGTAGGGTGTTCATTCCTTATGCTCTCACATCTTAGTCTAATTGGACCTCTGTGGCATATGCTTAAAAGTCTCAACTATTTTAGCCCTACCTCACAAGTACCAAGGCTAAAGGTAGGCATACACGCCTCGATTCTCCCTCTATAGATGAAGGGCAGACTGCAGCGTGATGGCGTCATCACGCTGCAGCCGGCCCCTCTGTGGGTCGGACATTACTTTGGAATACATCCAAAGTATTGGAATCTGACAGGAATCTACCAACATGTTGGATCACGTGCGATCCGACATGCGGGAGATTCCTGGTCGATCCAATTTTCGGCAGTCGATCGGCTAAAAAATTGGGCAGTGTATGGCTTCCTTAAGGGTCCCCATACGCCTTTAGATATTTCTGTCAGATTTCCTTTAGATCTCCTTTTGTTTAACCAAAACCATGTAATATGAGGGACTTTCTAAATAGACCAAGTCTACCTGTGTTCAATCACAGAGGATACTACATAGTTCTTGGTAGATCTAAAAAATATCTGACAGAGAGATCTAAAGGTGTATATCCAGCTTAAAGCTGGGAATACATGGATCCATTTTTATTTTTTTCGTTTGATTCAAAAAGATAGATTTTTAATAGTTGGAATGAAAATCTAAAACCGAACAAAGGTTTAGTTCGACCAACATTGAACAAAAGTGAATGATATCGAACAAAAAATCAATCAAAAGCTGATCGGACATGTTGTAAGTTTTCATTTGTTTTGTAAAAAACTAATGTAAATTGAACGTACCATCTTTTCTTTCGATAATGTTTGTTCGATCTAATAAATTGAATAATAATGAATGAAGCTTTTTCTTGTTAAAAAATCGAACAAAATCTCATTCAAAGAACAGTCTAACGAAATGTCATTAGGTTGAATGAAAATACAGTGTATACATTCGATGCAGTCACAATCGATATTTGATCAAAATATTGAACATCCTGATCGAATCTATCATGGATTGTGCAAAAATCTATACGTGTATTCCTAACTTTTAAGTTTAGGTTTGCACCTGCACTACATCAACCTCCGGCCAGCAGACCGGCTCAATGCCGTAGTAATGGGGGTGTGGTAGGCATGTATATGGATGGGCTGCGTCGACATCCCCGTCAAGGTGTGCGATAAACACGGGGGTAAAGGCACAGCCCATAACGGCATGGAAACCTGGCCTTAGAGCAGTGGTTCCGGACCTTTTTAGATCTGTGACCCGGGAAGTGACATCATAAAGTGTCAGTTCCTGTATTTGGAATGTGTCAGTGTGGAGTGTAATTTCCCAAAAAACGGAAGTGACCTACTGCAACGCTGATCAGGTGAGTGTTTTGTCCCACCCATCTGTTTTACCACCCCACATGTGCAAATGATGTGTGGGAAGTTAGGAGGGAGAGCCCCATTCTCATAAGTTAGGAGGTTACTCTCCCTCCTAATTTCACACCCTGCTTGTGGGAAGCAGCTCTGATGCTTTAAGTGAACGCTGCCACCCCTGTGAAATGGTTGTTGGACCCAAGAGGGGTTTGTGACCCACAGGTGTGTGTGTATATACATACATTTGTATTGTAGTATAACTTGGTTCATGGTTATTATAAACAAGTTTATTTATGATTATAACAACATTCCAGTGGCTTTGTTTAATCATTCACATACATGCCTGTATACAAACAAGAGGAAATGGCTCCATTGTGTTCATGAGCCTCAGAGGACTCGAGAAATAATCCTTTTTTTGCACATGTGAAATAGAATAGAGGAGGAAGGATGTGTTTCTGGAGAATTCTAATATTTTAACCCTTCTCTATAGTAAATGCACTGAAAAAGGAGGCAAGAAACCCTTCCTCTCTGTTCCTTGAGACTTGATAGTATGTACATTATGTTTCTTGTTCTGTTATTTGCATGGCATTTAATAAGAGATATATTTGTTAACAGTCAAATTTACAGTGATTTGTGTTTGCCAAATACAAATCTGCCCATGCTTTCCCTAAAGTAAAGGTATGGAACATGAACTTGTATATCATTATGAAAACTGATTGAGAGAAATAGTGTTGGCCATAGTCCTCTGAAAATGCTAATTGCCTGGCTGTAATGACTTTTCACTGTACTGAAAGACAGATGACTTCAAGCATTATGTAGGCCGACAATCGTGGTTCCCTGGTTGCCATGCATAAGGTCTTAGTAAATGTTTTTGTACTTAATAATAGTTATGGGTATTGAGTGGGCACTGAGTTGGGCTTTAGACATTTGAAGGCTGGCTGGACCACTGTTAAAATATGTTATATATATGTAGTTTATGTACTATTGTTTTTTAAACTGTAATTAACTTGAGTATAAGCTACATTTTTCTGAACCCAAAATGTGCTGAAAAGATTAAATTCAGCTTATACAAGAACTGAAAATTTTGAATTTCATGGGCTGATTTTATGAGTTAGGCTGGGTCTACACTACAAATGGTATGCAACATATCCATGTCACCCTTTCACCATGTTGGCAATACCTTGCCCTATTAATCAGTGCACAAGTTACGTGACAGCCCTGCGTCAAGGTCAGTGCCGTGGTATTACCAACCTGGTGAATACAGCACATATCTGTGTGACATGTCTCCCTTTCACCATGTTCGCAATACCTTGCCCTATTAATCAGTGCGCTTGTAATATAACTGCTGTGCGTCAGGGTCAGCGACGTGATATTGCCAAGGTGGTGAATACAGTGCCCTAAAATCACCCAAACAGCTCCCTAAAAGCGGGCAAGCCACCACTGGGCACCATAGACACATGGGTAATGACGCTCCATTATAGACTACCATGCCATTTACCATAGGGGTGCTCCAGCAATTTTGGTGGTCATAATCCCATTTGGGGCCTTGCAATTAACTCACAAATTAGCTAATTAAACTATGACACCCCAAAACAAAAACACATTTGTTGGGTGTTTGTGTCTTAGCTGCTGCATTTCCCACCCTACGTTTATACTGTGTTTCCCTGAAAATAATAATTGATGATTCCAAAGATGCCCTACGTCTTATCTTCGGGGAATGTCTTAATTTTCCATGAAGAAGAATACGGCACTGGGGTATCAGGGTAGTGACACGGATGAATTAAAATGGCATAGGTGACTCAGAGGGGGGTAAAGATTACCATTTTAGTAACCCCTTCTGATCCTCCTGTGTCATGTAAAAAGAGAAAAGACATTGTTTTCCCTCTCCGTTTTGATCCAGATGGGGGACTTTAAAGGCAGTATCAGACTTAGATATGTCAAAAGTATTTTTTTTATTGTGATATATTATCCACAATGTACAATTTTTTGAAAAAAGTATAATGAACATAACATTACATTACAGTGCATTAAGTTACATCACCGATATCATATATGTCTTTATCCTCTACATGTTTCGCTGGGTAGCTTCATCAGGAGGTATCAGAAATATATTTGTCTCATATTTTCCAGGTCTCTATGGAAAACATAACGCATGTGTTGAGTATGATCCACATTATAAGTTATAAAGAACTGGTTAAGGTTCTACTTACTTATATATGATGTTATAAGGTTAGTAAATGAGTTGCAAAAGTAAATTCCAATGTATCCCTCTGTACTGGGTTGCACAATTCCCGATGGGCTGCGCCAAATGACCGGCAGTCAGGGGCACAGGGGGCGTATCACTTCTGTCGTTGTGTCACAACTAAAGTATCAATTTACACGTTCGTGCGATCCTAGTCAAAAAATTGTAGTTCATATTAATTGTTGCCCGTATATTTATCTTCAGTTGCTATTGGCCAGGAAGTAAATTTATGGGTAGTGAATGCTAACGGAAAGTGGTGCATGGGAAGTGACAACCTGTGTGTGATGTTGTATAAGTGAATGATATGAGTGAGGGGTGAAGGGGACTGTGGGGTGTTTGGATGATTGGTGTTAGTGTTTTACAGTAGGTGATATGTGTATGGGACGTTGGGGGATTGTGATGTGCCGTGATCAGTATGTGTGTGTGTAAAAACATATGTCAATCAAAAATTTAAAGTGAAGTGTTGTCTTCCTGTATGTGATCACTGTGTCAGTGAGGGAGTGCATGCTATGAGTGATATGTAGTAGTGCTATCCCATGAATGAATTTGTATGTGAAAAAGAATATGACCAAAGGTGAAGGTGCAATGTTAGCCCTTATCTATAAGGTGACTGTGTATGGAGGAGCATTGAAAACCCATCAGCTTTGCCTACCTTATAATCGTCCTGTGCAGTTTACTGTCTAGTCATTGTTAAAGTTGTCCGGTACTTAGTAAGTTAGTCTAAAGGATATAAGCGATCCTTAGTATATAGTCAACCAAAATAACATTCGGGTAAACAGCTTTCTGTAGGTGCCTACCTGGGTTAGATGTATCTGCTTTTCGTCCAGCGTCAGTACAAAATAGGAAGTACTTGAGTACTTGAGTCATACGTTTTTTTCCTCTGGATCTGAACGTAATGGCAATATATAAGCCGATAAAATTGAGATTTCCTCATAAAATGATGTATATGATGAAGACCTGGAGTTTAGAATCTGATGAACCTCTCCCAGTGTGTCTGCACAGTTGTATTTTAATGCATTTACTACTGGTCATTATGGTAATTGCCGTTGTACAAGAACAAATCTATTACTTCATTGGCAAGATTAAATTAGCAGTGTCCTTTCCAGGCAGAATCAGGTTAGACTGCTGTACTGCTTGCATGATTCTAGTCATTGTTTTATGTATTTTAGATCCTACTTAGTGGTTTCAGCAGGACATGATTCAAGTTAACACATGCAGAAAAAAAAAAAGAAAAGAGAATAAAACAGATTTTCTGCAACCCTTTGTCTTCAGAAATCCTTTCCGGATCTTCACGCCTTTTATAGAAACCCCTGTTGTTGGAGAGTCTGTGGTCTGCATATAGTAGAATGAGTGGGTCAGATTAGTTCTTATGGTAGTTGGTAAGAGCAACTACTTGGTATTACTCTTTTTAACCAAAATAAGTCATTGTGCTGTGTAATGCAACTATACATCCAGTGCATCCGGAAAGTATGGATCAAAATATTTTTTTCTTCAGAATTCTACACACAACACCACATAATGACAATGTGAAAAACATTTACTTAACAAATTGGCAAATGTATTAAAAGTAAGAAGCAGAAAGAAGATAAGTATTCACAGTCTTTGCCATAAATCTCAGGTTCAACCATAGAGTATTGATCTACATCCCTGGAGTTCCTGGAGTCCTCCTGTGGTAAATTCAAATGATTGGAGATGATTTGGAAAGGCACAAACCTGTCTATAAAGGTCCCACAGTTGACAGTTCATGTCAGAGCTTAAACCAAGCATTAAGTCAAAGGAATTGTCTGTAGACCTCTGAGACAGGATTGTCTGGAGTCACAAATCTGGGAAAAGTTACAGAAAAGTTTCTGCTGCTTGGAAGATCCCTATAAACACAGTGACCTTCATTATCTGTAAGTTGAAGAAGTTCAAATCCACCAGGACTCTTCCTAGAGCTGGCCGGGCATCTAAACTGGGGCATAAGGGAAAGGGGCTTAAGTCAGGGAGGTGACCAAGAACTTGATGTGAAAAGAGGAGAACCTTCCAGAAGGACAACCCTCTCTGCAGCAATCCATCAATCAGGACCATATGGTAGAGATCCCAAATGGAAGCCAGTCCTTAGTAAAAAGCAGCCAACCTGGAGTTTGCCAAAAGGACCATGAAAAACTAAATTGAACTCTTTGGTGTGAAGGCCAGGCGTCCTCTTTGGAGGATACCAATCACTGCTCATCACCAGGCCGAAACCATCCCTACAGTGAAGCATGGTGATGGCAGTATCATGCTGTGGGGATGGTTTTCAGTGGCAGACACTGGAAGACTAGTCAGGATAAAGGGAAAAATGTCTGCAGCAATGTACAGAGACATCCTGGATAAAAATCTGCTTCCAAGCACTCTTGAACTCAGGCTGGGGTAATTGTTCATCTTTCAGCAAGACAACGTGCAAAATTGCATTAAATTAACCCCCGGAAGCCTGGCTTATAAACATGGAAGTGCTCATATGATTCTTGGGAACAGCAGGTATATATATTTTTGCTGAACAACAATTTAAAGCCCAGTCCATCAGATAGACTTGCCTTGATGTGCTTTGCTTGAGTGAAGTGCTGTAGTGTGTAATGCGTTGGGTGTGTGAATTGGATTGTGTAATACATTCTCCTTGAAAGTTGGTTTTATTCATGTACATGGATGTATATGAATACAGCCAGACAAGGCAGATACGGTAAGGCTT
Organism: Ptychadena robeensis; assembly: GCA_036250615.1. Classification (NCBI taxonomy): domain Eukaryota; kingdom Metazoa; phylum Chordata; class Amphibia; order Anura; family Ptychadenidae; genus Ptychadena; species Ptychadena robeensis. Next base: position 46,799,466 of record CM070033.1, on the reverse strand, counting down.
GTGGATGTGAACGCTGGCTGGTCCTTTGACAGTAGCTGTAACTTCTAATGATGCAGACCCTTAGATGTAAGTTTGTGGTATGTACAGGGAGTGCAGAATTA
>CM070033.1:46732485-46795292 GCA_036250615.1 Ptychadena robeensis | reverse complement strand
GCGCCGTCGTCCTGTGGTGGCAGATCAGATGGCATGGAAATGACCCCAGTGCCCCCAGAGCTGTCCCGCGGCGAGGAAAGCTGCCCAGGAGGAGAAGAGGTACCTGGCTGGGGTAGAGGCGGTGACGGCGTCAGAGCAGGGACCTGACAGGTAGGAACTAAATAGGAGGGGACTTTTCTGATATCAGTGACATCACTTCCGGTATCTGGAAGATGCGGACGATTCTGACTTAAAGTGACATCACGTCTTGAATTCCCGGGCCGGCAAAATTTACAGCTATGGTTAAGACCACAAGTAGTTTGCCACAATCAACTGAAAATGTGTCTAAATTCACAAACAGCTAAAGGCAAGGGTTAACAACTCGAGCATAAACTTGTGTATACAATCCTAGGTAAGACCCCTAGCAAAGCATCACCCCACTACTGATCCACTCACAGATAGTCACATCAAACTGTCTTACAGTTACCAGACCTGACAGATCGTATAGGATTATCTCTGCTGCACTGAAAGACTGACATTTCTGATTCTCAGTCCACAAATGCTAACTTCCTGGATGTTATGCTGACCGCCTTAAATATTTGAAGTCACTGACGCAGAACAAAACTGCAGATAATAACATCTCAATTTCTGGAAATGTATTTGTTCGAGGTAAGGGATTTTAAACCTGAAAACCTGCCCATACACATACAGATGGGTGCACGATCAATAACCTGTTCAACCGTTGACCATTGTCTTCATCCAAAGAATTGAACAGGAATCAGGCACCTAAAGTGGTGCTCCTTGTTCCTTTATTCCCAGACCAATCGACGGACGCTTGGTCGTCAGTGACGTCACCATGCTGCGCTCAAACGGGTATGGGCATCTTTAGGGTCAACCCTATAGCCAGACAACCAACATTTTCTTTCTAGAACTAAATCATGATTGGTCAATACATACCTATTGCTTAAATAATGGAAAATATAATATAAAACAGTTTTAGACCTCAAAATACAAAAGCGAAACTACAAATACACGGATCGATTTTTCGGTCGATTCCTGAACTATCAATTGCCTTGCATGTTTGTTTGTTTGTGGCAATCGATTGTTTGGGAATCAAATGCGGCCACCCTAAACCAAAATGTTGGTAAATCCCTGTTTGATCGCCATTACTTTGGCTCAGGGATGTGCAAAGTGGTGCACATCGATTCACTTCATACAATCTATGAGCGTAACATGGTGACATCACCACGTCCCGCTCAATCGTTCCATTCAACGTGAGACAGGCCCTTCTAATAGATGATCAATGAGATGCAACTTATGCTAGCCATACACATGCCGATAAGCGGCCGATTTTTAACCTCGCGCCGTCGGTCAGGTTAAAAATCGGCCGCTAATCGGCATGTGCCCACATGGGGAGACAGATCCCTGTCGCCCCACTGCTCGGCCGGCCAGAGAACGGACATGTCCGATAATCTCTGGCCAATGGAAGCCGAGGGCATTAGCTTCAATGAAGACCGGCGTCTTCATTGAAACTAATGGCCGGCACACAGAGGGTGCCGGCCGACTAAAGGGGCCCCATAATGCACCAGGGTGCAAACGTGATGATGTCAGCACGTTAGCATCCCGGTGCAGATCGGGACTGGTCTGCCTGCACCCATCGGGGTGTGTATGGCAGCCTTTAGTCACTCTTTTTCTGCATCCCCAACTGTAAGATTTAACAAAGCGCTTTTTTAACTTGGAGAATAACTTTTCTCTAATCGTTCTTTTATTTATAAAGCAGAGTTAGGTGGGATGTCTGGCTAGCATCACCCTGTGATTTCTCTTATCCAATGCCAGCTTGAATCTGCGGGTTACCCACCATATTACTGCAGAAAGATATATAGATAAAGATAATGCTATCAAATGTCTTCCGTTACCATTGCAATTTACTGTAGCAATTCCATTTATCATGGTTTTACAAATACCAAGATATATTCAGAGAGAACTCCTTTTAGTTTGAGCTTTCTTCTCTAAAATGACATGGGCTTGTCCTATATTGCCAATAAAATACAAAAAGGGGTTAAAAAAACTTTATTAAACACCCACTTTCCCACAACACCTCAATAAAGCCAAACACCCCTAAAAGTTCACCTCTAAGAATATATGATGTTTAAGTTATCGGGGAAGCAAACACAGATGCAGAATATTCTACTGAAAACTCCTCACAGATTATGTCTGCGGTCAGCTTTTATCTCATACATTGTACAGATGCACCATAATATTATGCAACTAGCTACGGGTGAATGGTATGTAACCCTAGCAAAACCCATTAATCACTAAAGGAAAATTAAACAAAGTTCAGGCAAGCATACCAACGTATAAACCATGTACATATAGGTCTAAAGATGGATACATTCGATAGATGATTATCATCCTGACCAATGATCACATAATCATACCGTACCTCTTCGCTGCCTGAGAAACATGACTAAAGGGGTATTCTCTGTATTAGGAACGATCTGGTTTGCCTGATGTGATTGCTAGATTATCACATAGATATTAAGGTTAAATTTACCTTTTCCCGGGCTACTGCGGACTGAAAGCCGAACGGAAGCGACCTATCACAATTGTGCAGGCGCTCGGGGGTCATTTAAAAATGATCTCATTACAGGTCATTCAGGCCAGAAAACGGGTCGTTGGGACTTGCTGATTTAAATGTAGCCTTAAGCTGGCCACACGCGGCACGATGAAGTAATTGATAAGAGCAACATTGAGCACCATGCGCGCTCACGGCACCGCGTCCCCATCGTATGGTAATTGATGTACCCATGTGCTGTATTACCATACGATTGACCCGCGATCAATCACAGCATGGTGATTGCTGGTCGATTGCACATGACCATTCATGCTTGGCAAATAGTCATCTGCAGTGGCTACAAACTTCTGATTGTATCTTCAGTTATGACATCGTTCGGTGACAAAAGGGAACATGTACATGATGCAGCATAAAACAACAATTTAATAACAAGCACAAACAATTTAAAAGGTTTTGAATTTCTCGCTTCTCCCCCTTGACAGGCATGACAACCCCCTCCCCATATTGGGAAGAAAAGGAAGAAGTTGGTGATGGTGGAGATGGGAAGCCAGCACTGGACAAAGGTGAGCATTCCTCCGTTTTCTGCCCGATGCGGGGTGACCACCCAGGAGGTTCAATCCTGGTATCCACAAGGCTGGACATAGCCACATGGCCCATGACATGGCCTAGTAGGAGATCGGTCCTTCCTATGCCTGTGCACTAGACAATTTCCGAATTGTGGTAGCTACCATAGCTATATGGAGCCAATATGTAGCCACCGCTGTTTGTGCTTCCCACTTGCATGAACAGCAAGTAACTCACACAAGCATTCATGGGACATGTAGTCCGAGGGAAGGAGGGTGTGCTCCCCAAACAGAAAGTTTAGGGAAGCACTTGCAAAGGAAGAAAAAAGGAAGGTACATTAAATAAAAGTAATAAAAAGATGAAAAGGTGTATTCTATGAAGTATTGTTTGTAGGTTAGAATAGTAATTTACCTGAGGGCTTAATAACACTTTAACCATATAACGAGGCAGTCTATATATAATTTCTATTCCCTGGAGGCTTTACTTGACCCCTTACAAAACTATAAAAGGATCCTTCGTTTAACCTCAGTATTGCTCGGGAAGTTACAGACAATTCATGTCAGGCCTGGGACTAGTGACAAGCAAGAGGCAAATTATATGCTTGTCCAAAGATAAAAGACTTCGCGCAGCCCCACCCTGGTATCCCATTACCATTAAAGTTTTTTTTTTCTTTTTCATAGAAGCAGTTTGGGGGCTCTGTGAAGATTGCTCTGGCTCAGCTTTGTTTTTTCCACCTATTCAAAAGTACAGAGGATAAACTTTCCTGTGTCAGTCACTCTCGCCCGACAAGAGCTCTCCTCAAATCAGAGGAACAAGACTCAGCCCACAGCAGAGGAAACAGGAAATCCATTATATTCTGACCTGAGAGTATAACACGGCATATGACTTTTCCAGATGATCTACGCAGAATAGAGGCAATGATACATTTACTACTGGAAGGACTGACAAAATAAAAACAGTAGTAGTAAAATAGTAAAATATAGTAGTAGTAAAATAAAGAATAAGTGATATTGCGCCATTCAACATTTATGAACAATGAGTCAACTGACATAGAGCACTGTCTAAAACCAATTAAAAAAGAAATTAAAAAGGTAGATGATAATTGCATTGTGGTCAAGGACAGGCAAAAGGCTAACCACGCCATGTTCCTGGGATTCATCTGTCCTATCTATAGCCAGTGAGAAGGATAAGTCAGGGAAGATTTAGGTATTTGTCACTTGTTAAGACGATAATTCCCAAGAGACATCCACCTATCCATAACATGCTCTATTAATAATAAAAGTAAATACTTGAGCTTCAACATATGCTAGCAGTCATGGCTTTTAAAAGGTGCAGGTGTTCATCATTTGCATGCAAATTGTGTTCAGATTACAGTTACTTGAAGCCATTCGAACACAGCAGACAACCTATTTTATCCAGAGCAACCACAAATAAGCATGCCGCAAGGGAAGTATGGCCAGCCTGTAGTTCCATTCTTACCCAGCTCAGTTAGATATTTAATATCACAACGAAAGGCTGAACCTCTATTTACCTCTATCTGTACTCATATTATGCATCACTGTACAAAACATTGGAGTGGAGATACAACACAATATAGCACACACAGGTACAGGTTATGACACAGGAGGAGTAGAGGCCCTGCCCGGACGGGCTAACAATCTAATAGGTTGGGGATCAGAGTATACAATAGGTGTCCAGGTCCAGAATTTGAGGATATTCTTAACTGGAAATATAACTTTATTTAGTAATTACCTGCAGTACTGTTTTTAAGAAACATTTATTTTACAGTGGTGAGAAGTAGTGATAGAAGGACATACATGGTTTTAGGCACAGAAAAAAAAAATATCTGTACATTTTACCGCTTCTTATCAACACTAGCTTAATTTAATTCAAACTGCTATTTTATATAAATACATTTTTTATAATTCTGTAAAGGATGTAATGCTTCACTGTGCATAACCACAACTATTACATGATCTGGTTCAGTTAATTTTAGGCTTATACTTGCAGTGTTTCCTGTAAAATGTAAATATTCAACGTGGTTAAGATTTTGAATCATTGACCATTGTACAGGAAATTACCGGGAAGCACAGAACTGAGTACCTACATATCAAAGGGTAAGTTTATAGTGGGTTTTTTTAAAATAAAATCATATATGACTTGAACTTAAATGTACAATTTGTCTATAGATGTGGGGTCCACTGTTTGATCTTCTGATCTCACAATTTACTGTGTAAAAGAAACTTTTAAAGTGGTAATTGGGAAAACTATGGGCCACGGGCCGAATCCATCTCATTTAGCTTTTTGCAATGGCCAGTGCTGCACTCCTCTGTGCATGTTTACTGCAATGGTGTCTGCATATTGCCATGGGGACGACGCAGTAGGATGATCATGTGATCATCGTGACGTTGTGTCATCCCCAAGGCCATGTGCATTAACCATTGCCATAAACAAGTAGAGAGAAGCGCACCACTGGCCAAATTAAAAAGTAAGCAGGGACCACGCAGGATGGGGCTTTGGCAGGACACGTAGGAGTGGCATTTTAAACTTTAAAATTTTTTCCATAATAATCAATGGAACAGCACACATTGAAGCTTCAGCGCAAATTGTTTTGCTTGATTTTCAGGGTAGCTCACTGCGTTGCCCAGCGTTTTTACACCCTTGTTAAAGAAATTATTCATAGCCAAAAGTCATGTGACCTAGGCTGGCATTGTTATCCACTTTTATTATATATGGCAAGAAAATGTCCACTTTTTGGCTGAATATTTAGGTGGTGGATTTGGCTGTCAAAAGGAGACCGTACATGTCCATTCAAGCCTACACATGTCCATTACCATCTGAAATGGAAGGCACACGCACAGATCAGGGTAAATAAATCTGTAAGGCTTGTTATAGCAATTCCTTGAAGTCCATTTGTCTTGGCCCTGCAGGAAATTATACAGAGGTTTTTGGGTCAGTCTTTTCAGGAACAAGTCTGTGGGCATTTTCCTGGATGTAAGGAAAATGTCAGCATGTACGTGTCTTAGGATGAATAAATCCTGTATAAGCACTTTTGTGGCCAAAGCAATCCTTTTTAAAATAATTTCCGAAAAGAGAACTGCCATTATATACAAAATGGTAATAATGTTTTCCCTTGCAGCAGCTCAGAAAAAAAAATGGTTTACAAAAAAGGACCATGCTACCCACATTAGGAACATACAATCACTTAAAAGTCACACAAAAAACACAAACCAATAAAAAGGACAGAAAATACACTGCTCAAAATAAAGGGAACACAAAAATGAACATTCAAAATTAAAGTGGAAAAAAAAACTACAGGCTGATCCAACTTTGATGTAATGTTCTTAAAACAAGACAAAATGAGGCTCAGTGTGTGTGTGTGGCCTCCACGTGCCTGTATGACCTCCCTACAACGCTTGTGCATGCTCCTGATGAGTGGTAGATGGTCTCCGGAGGAATCACCTCCCCCAACTTTGGGCCCTCATACCACCCTTATGGAGTCTGTTTTTGACCATTTCAGCAGACTCATTTGTGGCCCGCTGGAGGTAATCTTGCAGGGCTCTGGCAGTGCTCCTCCTGTTTGTCCTTGCACAAAGGTGGAGGTAGCGGTCCTGATGCTGGGTTTTTCCCTCCTATGGCCTCCTCCGTGTCTAGGCTGACAGACACAACAAACCTTCTTTGCTTTAGTCCAGGTGTGAGAAGAGATCCCTCAGCAGACCATCCGCTACCTCATCAGGAGCATGCCCAGGCATTGTAGGGAGGTCATACAAGCACATCAAGGCCACACACACTACTGAGCCTCATTTTGACTTGTTTTAAGGACATTACATCAAAGTTGGATCAGCCTGTAGAGTTTTTTCCACTTTAATTTTGAGTGTGATTCCAAATCCAGACCTCCATGGGTTGATACATGTGATTTCCATTTCATGTTTTCATAGTTTTGTGTGATTTTGTTGTCAGCACATTTAACTATGTAAAGAACAAAGTATTTAATAAGAATATTTCATTCATTCATATCTAGGATCAGTCTTATTTTTGCGTTACCTTGATTTTTTGTTGGAGAAGGGATAATTGGTCCTAAAAGTTAGAAAACAAACTAAAATTGTAGTTTATCATTTGGGCTTTCATTTCCAAAGGTTATCTAGCTTAATATGCAGAATGGCTGGAAGCAAACATCAATGAAAAGTGTGCTGACACTAGGGGAAGCTGGATTCTGCTGCACAAACAATGGTCAGACGCACTCTGCAGCCCACAGCTGATCTCCGGCCTTTAATTTTCCTCATAAACAACATTTTCTTCGATACAACCTCATTCACTCACACCAGAAACCAGAAAAAAACAAATCCAATGATTTCTGTTGAGTTCATAGCACAGAGTATGTGTGCGTACAGCACCCTTCATCCCTGTGAATAGAGATGCATTAGAAAAGGCTGATTGGAAAAGAAAACATGTGTCCACTCAACTAATTTTAGCGCCTCTATAATTTAAACAATATTACACTATATATATATATATATATTACACTTTTATATCTACACTTACATCTAAAGATACTCTTGAAATACAACCTAGAGACAGACAACATAACTATAGAAAGAGAAGACCCATCTATTTTCTAGGTTAAGGGGAGTTTACTTCTCTCTCCTAAAATAAAGTCCATAGATAATTCAACTTTGCAATTACAGAGTTTACAAACTGATGAATTTTGTCATAGCTCCATGGCAAATCATTCAGAAAGACCTAGGCAGATTTCTGAAATAGAAGATCCATTTGTCTGTGCTTGGTTATTATTCCAGGAGCTCTAAACTCTGCTTTCATCCATTGACAGAGGATTTGCAATAGAATCCATGAACACCAAGGTCAGTGTTTTCAGAATGGCAAAAAAATAAAAAATCCAACGTCAACTGTTCACAATTTTACTGGTTAGAAATGCAATGAGAAAGTAAAGATCTTTAACATATGCATATGCTTTTCTGGTGAAATGATTTTGTGAAAGACATGGGTTAAAATTGCTGGCTATCTTTTGTGGGTTGTAAATTTCAGGATCTATGAACACACATATTACATGTAATGTATGCAATATCTGGCAACATTTTTATTTACATATTTTTACTTTACAAAATGTAAACCCAACTTGTCAGTTGCGAACTTACAACCATCGGCATATTAGGCAAAACCTCTAACCCAGGGATGGGCAAACTTTTTGACTTTTTGATGGGTTTTTAAATTTGCCAGAGGGGCTGGAGCAAGAACAAGCCCGGTATAGGTTTCTAAGTCCTCTTAGTCCAAATGGTAATAAAAAAAATTAAAAAAAAGACAATTAATAAAAAAATGTATAAATAAAGGCTTTTGATAGTAAACTTAAAAATTCTATTGCAGGCGAACTACGGCCATTAGGAGGAGACCAAAACAATCATCCTCTTGGCATTATTTCCACTTGCTTTTTGCAGAGAGTGAGTGGTGATGACAAAAAGCAGAATTATAAGACTAAACGGACCGGTTTTGGCCCCTGGGCCTTAGTTTGCCCATGACTGCTCTAACCTTACTCCAGAGGGTCACTATACAAGCCTGCAATACAGATTCCCAATAATTCAGTTTGGTGGAGAACATCATAGAAAACACATATGGAATGGTTTAGAGGAAGAGCATTAACTGACAAGAACCAGAGGAGTACATTTGATTTGAAAGAAGGCACCATGGACAGATGTGAAGGAGTACTAAATGATGCTGTTAGTCCATCAAACAGGGAATGACGGAGGCTCAAGACAGCAGCTACAATTTTTAATACTTCTATAATCATGTATTTAGAGAAATGGGACTATTCTGACATTTGGTTTGAAAGAAAGAAAGGGAAGGCTGGATTTTATCTTTATGAAGTTTATTGTGAGTTCCAGTTGAAATGATTGATCTGTGCTCAAACTGACTTGTCGTCTTGCAACATGTGGAGCTAAGAATTTAGGACAGACTCTTCGGTCTGAGGTTCTGGTATTTCCTTTCTCAGTACATAGCTTGCTTTAAAAAAAATAGAAAATACTTAATGCTCTTCTAAATCAGACCTGTCTCTAGAGTCAAGAGTAGCATGCAAATCATGATGATGCATGTGTATAAGGGAAGTTGCCAGCCAGTTTATTTTTGGCCCCAATATCAAAAAGTGTATGTCAAGCCAACACTTTTTCTTTCCATTTTGCATTTTGAGTAGGAAAGGGGTTAAGTCACTGCCATTTTTTTCACTACAGATTTTTTCCTGTCACTTCCTATTGAGTCTACAGGATAGGAAGTGTGAGGATATGTTTCTAAATTGAGGGAAATCCCTTTCAAGCTAGTTGTCAAGGTGTTCCTATTGACCCCCCCCCATTGCTGTTAGAATCACTTTTATTTCTTGTAACGCTGGCGATTAGGAGAACGGAGAAAGTGACTCTACCACACATACATAAAAGCATGATAGTGGATAGGTGTATAGTAAAACAAATGCAGAAATGGGGTGGGGGGGGGGGTGGAACAAACAATAATATTCGCTTACATCAGGATATATAATGGCCAACAGTTTGGTATCCATCCAGGTACAAGATCAGGGGTGAGCAAACCAAAGCCCAGGGGCCGGCTCTGGCACTGTGGGGGCATCATCATTGTGACAACAGACAAGGAAATTTGCATTTTTTTTTTTAAGTGCAAGAAATTTTTAAATATAATAACGTCCCTGTCACACGCCACCTATCACACATCATCGCCATCATTAGTGATGCCACCGATGCCCCTTTATCTAATTTAAGAAGCCAATGTAATTTAACAAGTCAAAAGGTTTGTCCACCCCTGTACAGCTGGGCATATACATCATGATTTTCCTGCGATCGTTTTTTAATCCAATCCCCCATCTGATTCCGGAATCGATTTTAATTTGCGAAAACGATTGCAAACTGCAACATACCATGCATTCAATTCCTGGACGATTCTATCCTGAAAGTCTCAGTGTGTCTTGCACGCACACATTTATGGGTTGGGAGTGGTGTTAGCTGAAGAACTGGCCAGTGACCAACAGCACACAAACAAAGGTCATTTCCACAAGATTCATAGATGGATCGCTTAAAACTATCGCCTGAGACAACAAACAGCACTCGATTCCTTTGCTTTTTATTAAAATTATCCACCAGAACGGATCCATGAACGATCGTTTTTCTGTCCGATTTTTGACAAAATCAATCGCTCGATCGCTTTTGGCATGCTTCATTTTTTATTCAATCCGATCGCGCGATCGATTTTGATAAATGATCGCACTAAAATAGAACTAAAAATCGTGACATGTATGCCCAGCTTACTAGATATTCCATATTTCTTCCATATACGTCATCAATATTTTGTTCAGACCTCAGAAGTTCCCAGAAAGACTTTGCCATATTTTCTCAGGTGGCATCCAAGATGAGTAATATTCCAGTACTTCAGATCTTTACTGTGTGTACATGTTTTATTATTTAGATATGTTCAAAGCTTCCCCTTCTCTTGTGAGTAGAATACAAGTGATTCAACAGTCCAAATGTGTAATCACAGGAGGAGGAAACAGATTCCTCTTGAAGGAAACAAAGTGAAGTCATGATTCTTCCAAGATCCTCGTCTCATAGGGACCTCTTTATAAAAGTGAAATATCAGCACTTTATTCCAGCATACCAGATAGTCCTGCTTTAACAATGCATGATGACACCTACCGTACCTACACTTATGTATTCTTTCCATAGTCGTGACTCTTGAATAGAAAGTAGGTTTAAAACTATCGTTTACATACAGGGAAAGAGACAGCTGCAAGGAGCTTCTAAAAACAAAACATTCAGTTTATACTGTCCATCAAGGGTGCGGCCTCCACTTCCCAAGCTGCACTTTTTCGGACAGGACTGAGCACAGTTCTTGAACACAGTTCATAACAGCACCTGTAACTCCAGTCAGATATTTTATTAACCCTTGCAGTGGGTCTCAACCCTCAATAGCACCACCCTCTGTAGTTTTTTGCAGTCCACTCATTGGGTGTAAAGCTGACCATACACCTTTAGATCTCTCTGTCAGATATCCTTTAGATCTACCAACAACTATGTAGTGCCGAGTCCTCTGTAATCGAACACAGGTAGACTTGATTGTTTAGAAAGTCCCTCATATTACATTACCCCGCGGTTTCCATGCAAAGCAACGGGCATCGGCCTTATTTAACGGTCATGTCGAATATGGCTGTTTCTGAGTGGGATTGATTGGTCTCCCTAAAATACAGCGATGGTCGCATATTATATGAGCCAGATAGATGACCATGAGCGCGCACGGTGCTTGAAATGGCCATTGATCTGGCCTATATCTACATGTCTGTACCCTGCTTAAGATAGGTTCTTAGCTAAAAGCTAAACTTTGTGGGTGTATGGAGTTGGTAGAGAAGATCCAGGAGGACAACGCTGCAATAAAACATTTAATTAATCAATTGTCAATCATTGTGTCTAACAACTTCCACTTTGGCTAGAAAAAGTAGAACATAAAGCATCAGTAAACTCATCTTTCCATACAGACTGAAAAGCCGAACACAAAGAAAGTCATCCCTAAATTACTATATTCTGGGCAGTAAAGATACCTTTTTAAGCAGTTTTACATTCAAATCCTGCCTGAGTCACTCATTCAGTTTAATATGTAATTAGAGGAGAGATGAACACGAACGAAGATTAAACCAACATTAATCCACCAAACCCAGAAACACCCAAAATGTTCCGGTCTTTAAGGCCCTTGAAGACTTTTGATGGCACATCACTGAACTCATCAGACACTTCCATGTAAACTTCAAGAGAAATTAAAGCAAAATGGAAAGGGCAGAACAGACCCTGAAATTACTCAAATTAAATTACTTTTGCACTAAATGGATAAAAACATCTCCAGCCACATACATGTAGTAGGGTTTAAGCCTATATTACTTTTTGATTTACAGTGCAAATGTAGTGCAATCTCCGGTACAATAAGGTAGCTTTATGGCCCTTTCACACCATATGTGTTTTTTTTAAGGCATTTCCCTATACATGCAAAAGCGCATGCGTTTTTGAACAAATCTATAAAAAAATAAAAAAGCAGGAAAAAATAATTAAACATGCATACAGCAGTGAGTTTTAAAAAAACGCATGCGGAAACACTGTATTTTTAAAAAAGCAACACAACGCATATAGTGTCAAATGGCCCTTATCTTTCTGAAGGGTGGAAACTTTGGCTTTTCCCTAGAAGGGCTGCAGCGATCTAATCCTTTTGAGCATTTGCGAATGCCTCCCCCTGCTAAAAGCAATGGTTTCTCCATCGAGTGTAGATAAGCAAGGTTACCCACATCGCTTTAAGAAAATGAAGTTTCAACACACTCAGAAAGGCGAAAAAACCACCTTACTTACCAAATAGCTATTCTGTAAAATTACAGCACTACTCTGCATGCCATTAGCATTCTTGGGAAATGCAGATAGCAACATCTTAATGGGTTATACAAAAACATTGACTGGTAGGCCAGTTATCACTGCTGCCAATAATTAGGGGGATTGCTGTCAGAAAAAAATACTTTTTCTGACAACAGGAGGGGCAATATTCCTGAGCTCGCCACTCCCACTGTGCTAAGGCGTGACGTCATATAGCCTTAAGGGCACTTGGGACAAGCAGCTGTATGACGTTGTCCAGTCCCCTAGGTTTGCAAAACTTTCTGTATCCTTCAACCGTCTCCAGAACTCGTCTCTGGAGGATTGTGGTTACAATGATGAGAGTGCCCATCGGGGGGGGGGGGGGGGTTGTCTCTATAGTAGCACCTCTCCTCACTCTGGGGCAGGGGGGTGAATGGAGGGAGTGAATATGCGAAATGAATATGCGGGGAAGGTCATTTTTTTTTCTTTGTGTAGCAGTTGTCCAAGATCTAAACTGCTGACAGGGGGAATATTGTGTATATTTAATGTATGTTTTGGGGGGGGGGTTTACGTTTAAAACCGCTTTAATCAGTTGAGCCATAGAACATTTATTGGGAATGCTATTCTTTTCTCAATAAATGAATAGCAGCTTATAGATTAGGGAGTATACTCCACGGTTTATCAATTATGCTTGCTTGAGTAGGATGGAAATCATGGTAAGGGATTGACCTCCCTCCAGAAGATTGTACTCATTTCCTAAAGCTAGGCACACCTAAAGCTAGATACCCGTGCAATCGACCCCTAATCAATCACAGGGTAGTGACATCACCACGCTGTGATTGATCGGGGATCAATTGAATGGAAATCAATGTGCACCACATGGGCACATCGATTCCCTTTCAATGGGGACCCGTTCTCCCCAGCTCGCAGCACAAGTTAATCACAACATCGGCTGCCAGCTGGGGAGAAAGGCAGCCAGCCTCAGGCTGTGCAGAAGGCAGGAGCGGCAGCACATTCAATACTTTGAATGTAGACTCACGTCTCCATGCAAAGTAATGGAGATTGAACTGGGTTTTCTAACATGTTGAAACCCCGTTCAATCAAATTTCTACAAGCTATTGATATAGCTATTGATCCCGCTTGAAGGAAGGCACACACCGGTAGGTTTGTAAACAGATTAAAAGTACAATCAATCACTGTGACTGCGCACGTTGCTTGATTGTACTCAAATCTTTTTACAGATCTACCCATGTGTGCCTAGCTTAATTGTTTATTCAACATCCAGATAATGACCACTTTTAAGAAATCAATATGGTAGCTCCCATATTTTCCCCTTAGATGTACCTTTTACAAAACACCTGTTGATCAGTAATGAGTTATTGACTTTAGGAGCCACTGGGTAGTTTTAAGAAGTCATACAACACTTGATTCTCTTGACAACAAAAGATGTGACTTGAAAAAGCTAAATGACAACTGTAATTTCCTACTGAATTTGATGATCTGCTTGCTGAGATTTCTGCAGCCCTAAAGAAACCCGATACTGTGTCACACTCAGTCAAAAGGAATTCACAGTCAATGTGTCCCTCCCTTCAAATTATTAAAAAAGATTTTTTTTTTTCTTTTTAACAAACAAAACCCACTTCCACTCCTTTTCTATGGTTTACATATATGTTACTTAAACTTTCTTTTATTTAGTCCTTTGTGCTTCCCTAAAGATGCAAAAATAGAACAATTAATAACAGACACAAAAGCCAGTCCCTAAAATTGGAGAAACAGTTGGAAAAACACTGTTCACTGTAAGACATGAGGCTTCAGCATTTCTTCCATGAATAGGAAAAGCCACAAAAATGTACTTCATTTCCAGGACATCAGAACACGCATGTCTCTAACTGATCATAGTATTACACAGCCGGGGTACACGCATTTCTTTGACAAAAGTAGAAATAACTCTACCATCATCTTTTTTTTCTTTTATCCATTGCACTGTAGCTCAGTGATGGTGAACCTTTTATAGACCGAGTGCCCAAACTGACACCCAAACCCCATTGATTTATCTCAAAGTGCCGACATGGCAATATAACCTGAATTCTGAATACAACCTGAATACAACTCATATACATACACTAAACATGTAAACACACACTCTACTTTCTTATAAGATAGAATAGGAGATAGTATAGGGCCCAGGTGCCCAACCTGCGGCCCTTTGGGTGTTCTTTGGTGGCCCCTTCAGTCCTCCACTTGTGGCCCCCGAAACCTAACTGTTAAAGCATAGGAACTCACCTGTTCACCAATCACCTGCTGACAGGTCCTCGTCCGGATATGGGAAGAGGAGGAAAGGCGATAAACTTAAGTTATAGACGTATATAAAAGCCAATCAGCAACCCAAATGGCGCCTGAGCAAGTCCCTCACCTCTACTCTTCTAGTGTTGGCGGGGTATCAGCAGACAGGTGAGTGCCTATGCTCCCACTATTACACCAATGAGTGGGGGGTGATTGTATATATACATACATATAACCTTTGATGATGTATATAACAAAATGTGCATTACCACACTACAGTGTTCCCTAAGTGTCATTTAAAACAAATTTTGCTATTTAACCTCCTTAGTGTTCATCACGAGCCCATCTCGTCCAGAGTTTGTGTGAAGAACAAACTCTGGATGAGCGGGGCTCCCATGAAAGCCGCTCCCGGAAAGCTACGGCGATGCTGCTTCCAGCCACAGCATTTCCGGGCTCTGCGGCTTCACTGATCGCGTCACGGTGACGCGGAAGGGGGCGAGGGTGAGCAGTGCCATAGACCTCCATGTTAATGGAGGGGCTTCTGCTCTCCAGACCTCACTGCCAGTGTCATGAATGACACTGGCTGTATGGAGAGGGGAGGGGGGAGGGAGGAAATGGCAGGCAGTGTACCTCGTACACTGCTGCCATTGCCTGTACCACACTGTTAAAAACGGTGCGGTACAGGCGGTGCGCTAGGGAGGTTAACAATGAAAAATTTATGTCTTTTAGCTCTGCCTGCTGTTATTTAAAAAATTCTTCAAGTCAGTATAGATTGAAAATGTTCCTCCATATCAACTCAGTTAGCCACCACTGGCATAGGGTGTTGTGTGCAATCAGAAGAGGGGGGGCGAGAACTGACAGCATTGAGAGCCAATAGGCTGCAGTTCTTTCCTCTGTGCTGGCTGACAGATCGCATGCCCACAGAGAGCTCCACATGCCACCTCTGGCACACATGCCCTAGGTTCGCCATCACTGCTGTAGTTTATACAATGTTTTAAGTAAAAATGTAGCCCTTTTAGCTAAGCAAGTGGTGGATATTGTATAATGTTATGTTTACCTGAGATGCAAGTTACATCTAAATGCCAAATAGGCTACAGTGCACTGTGCAACCCAAACAATGTAAATGAAGAAACAAAAGTAATCAAGCATGTCAGAATCCCATGTTATATTGTAGAATAGTATTCTTGAAGTTTGCACAGGACACAATCATGAGGCTTCACATAGCAGGAACACACTGGTTGCAACAGATCCTAAAAAAATCTAGATCCCAGTTCTGGCATAGTAACCACTTTTCATGGACAGCATCACAACTTCAATTATAAATATGAAATTTTCTAGGTCATGATATTTCAAAATGATGCGACTGTCAGCACCAGAGAGGATGTCACTGATCTAGCCCAAGTAGTGATGCCGTCTGACAAAAGCATTAAACAAGCAGACCTAAACAGAGTTTAATCAGAGAAAATGCAAGGATTAGGAAAGTAAGATGAAGCATGAAGACGGCCATGATTAGACCAGATCCATAGAGGAGCAGAGAGATATGGCAGTAGACATGAGCAGAGCCCTGACAAATTGAGCCATAGGCCTACAGGATTAGAGATGGTTAAGATTACATCAAGTGATATGTGAAGCTCGCTTTCCTCACGAACCAACTCCCTCACGGATTCCAAGAGGTGAAGGAGTGCTTGATTTATCATCCCTGCTTTGTCACTTAACAAGCTGTTAAAATGGAATATCAACATCATTATTCTGTATGCAGAATCTCCAACCTGGGAGAGTCCTTCCATATGGAAGTGGGGGAGCCAGGGTGAATCAGAGCCAAAACATGTCCATCCCAACTGCTGCTCTGACTTATAAGAAGAGGGGCAAACGAATATGAGGGCTGAAAGTACATTATTCTTGCAGACCATTCCCCGAATACCTTCCAAGAAAGCTTTATTTAAAGATCTTTTCTCCCTATCTGGTATGTAATATATTGCAGTAACCCAAAAAACAAAAAGAAAAACGTAAGGGCTTGTCCCCACTGAATCAATCTCCCGCGATTATACTCATGGCGAGGAGATCGCAGCCATGTATTTGATTGGGCTTATCCCCACAGTTGATGGCGGCCATCTTGAACGCAGGTCACCGTGTTTTTGATTGCAGGCTGTGGGTGGTGGTGGCCACTCACCCCTAATCACAGTCATAGAAATGAATTGATTGAGACACAGTCCCATTCATTCTTTATGGGAGCGACCAAGGGTGATCGGGGTGGTTGGGCAATCCCAGCCCCTACATGCTGGCAGCCCCATTCGAATCCGTCAAAAATGTGCCAGATCGCTCCCCATAAAAATTGATAGCAATCTCTGCATCGCGATTAGAAGCGCGGGTGATCCCACAGGTGGGGACATAGCCACAGATGGGTGCAGACAGACGAGCTCCAATGAGCTCTGGAATGCAAACGTGACATTCTGGTGCATTCTGGGGCTTTAGTCGGCCGGGCACCCTTTGTGTGCCGACCATTAGCTTCAATGAAGACGCCGGTCAGCGGAAAAAATCGGACGCTAATTGGCGTGCGTATGCTCTGTGTCTGTGTGTCTCCGCTCTTAGCACTCCCTGTTCTCTGCCATTCCCTCCTCCTAAAGCTAGCCATAAACGTATTAATTCCCCTTTACCCAATACTAAAGTAATGGGGATAATACTGACTTGTCAGATCCCTGTTTTGTAAGTTTTTTGCTCAATTTCAACCTTCTTGGGCGATCTTTCAAGGTAGGCGCATTTCATTTTCTTGTTTGGGAATCGACCACAGAATCGATACGTGTATGGCTAGCTTAAGTACCGAAATTTACACTGATGAAATCAATATGTATATCAGTACTTAGGGTATGTTTCCACTTCGGACGGTTAATATAGTGCAGTATGTCAACCTGCCGCCGGCGGACTGCCATGGAAACAGCCAGTATGGTAGGTATACTACTGTGCAAACGTACCCTTAGGAGGAGAGAGGGGTACAGATTGCCCTCAGCGGAGACACACAGAGCTATATGATGGCACAATTGGATAATTGTAATTCCATCACTTAAATTATAAAAATATATATATATAGACAACACCAAAGGAGAATTCAAAAATGGATATGCATTTTGTTCTATTTTGGAGGTCGAAGACAATCTTTTTTTTCTGTCCATGCCCAACATAATTACATAGTACAGAATGGTAATTTTAGCAGCTGTCCTCTCAAATTATCCAATGTGCTTAACAAATATACGTCCTATGTATTTGTCTATTCTTACACATGGACACAACTGCAAATACACACACCATATACATATACAAACACTCACACATGTAATGGGGAGACAGAACTGCCAATGCCATAACTTTGAGAGTGAACTAACAACATAATGTTCCATGTGTGGGTGACTCATGGGAGTATATTCTGGACACTGATCAGCCAAAACATGAAATCCAACATCTTAATACTATATGGGCCCAGATTACCTCCTAAAGGTACCCATACACATTGCGATTTTTCGTGCGATTTTAGCCCTTCCAACCGATCCGGTTGGTCAGGTAGGTCGATCGTTCGGGATTCCTAACATGCAAATGTAGTCCGACCGATGCTGTTTTTAGAAAAATCGGCCGAAAAGTCGGTCGGGTCACGAATGAGGATGCCTGTAATTTTCGGTAAGTCGGCCACTTTTAAAAGATTCCCAATCCAACCAGCCGATCTGTCGGTCGGGCTGTGAATAATCGGGGCCGAAAAATCAGGCATCCGACCGACTTTTAAAAATAGAACTAAAGCAAAAATCGGGCATCGAAATCGAATATCGCATCGGTCCCCAAAAAATCGCAACGTGTATGGGTACCTTAAGGTGGTAACAAATCCTGTGAGTGTGTACTTAATGTATCTGAGAGTCCTTATCAGTCCTGTAAATTATGAGTTAAGGGCTTCGTTTGATGGAGATTGGGGGAATTTGGAAGTCAAATGGCACCCATACACCTTACAAACTTACCATACAATTTCTGTACAATCCACTTTTGTTCTAATAAAACCATGTAATATGAGGACCATTCCAAACCTTCTAATCACTATGTATTCTATCAGGGAGAACCCGGCACTACATAGTTGCTGGTAGATCTAAAGGAAATTGTATGGGGGGCTGAACCCTTGAACTCTTGTCTGTCCGGTTTCTTAAACTGTTCCTTGAGTTTGGGCAATATTGGCTAACCTTTGCTTGACCATCAGTGAACCTTGCCTACTCATGACCCAGTTTAAGTTTAACTGGTCGTACTTCCTTGGGCCACTTTTGTCAAGTGCTATCCACTGCATTTCAGGCCTTAGATCAGTAGTGGGCAACTGAGTTGATATGGAGGGCCACAAGTGCGGCCCTCGACATCACTAAAGGGCCGCACATACCATTTTCAATCTATAATGACTTGTATAATAATTTTTTTATGAAAAAAAGAGACAGCAGGCATAGGTAGAAGACATTATTTCTAATTTTTCAAATAAAAAAGTTTTAAATAATACTTCAAGCGTTCGGGAACACTCAGGAAGTAGTGTGGTAATACACATTTTGTGTCATGTATATCATCAAAGGTAATGTGCTTCAAAGACATTGATTATATCAATGGGGAACATAACCCTTGATTTGGCAGACAGGTGAGTTCCCATTCCCTTTGCATTAATACTTAGGTTTCTGGGGCCTCAAGTAGAAGACTGAAGGGGGGCGCCAAAGAACACCCAAAAGGGCCGCATGCGGCCTTAGATGCTCTCATTCACCATGTTCAGAAATCACAATCTGGTCCTTGTCACTTTGATCCCTATGCTGGCCCATCCAGCATTTTTCCAGCTTTAAGCAGAGCCCACCTCTAAAATAGGCAGTTTTGTGGCTGCCCAATCAACCCATCTTTATCAGACATCATTATAATAGCTTATGTAGTCTAGTAAATGATATTAAGTGTTTTAACACAACGTACTATTTATAAAACAGACACATGTGAAAACTAATTTTATTAAACAAAAATTTTGATGGAATACATAATCTTGTCATGGGAAACAGCCAATCATATTCATAACTAATGGAGCTGATACAGATTTAACAAACAGCTTTATGAAACCCATTAAAACTTTTTAAAAACTGAAGATACCAAAAAAGATCATTCTGCAAATGTACTAAAAATCAAAAGGACTGATAAGGAAGTAAACAAAATTGCACATATGGCCTCCACTAGGCACACTCCAAAAAACAAATCAAAAAGAGGTCATATTAAGCTAAATGGTATATTGAAACACAAAAACAAAGACAGAACCCAATCATTCAATGGATACTTAGAAATCCCCATGTGTGTGATACGCTTCAGCTTCCCACACGTGGTTTAAAAAGAAAAACACTGTACGGGCTTAGATGAGTAGTATGATTTCCCCCAAAATAAGAATAACTTTCCATATAGAATAAGTCTCTTAATGATTATAATAAAACAATCATATAGAATATATGCTCAGCATCTTGTGTGCTAGCTGACAGTTGGAAGCCAACAAGGTATCCCAATCTCAACATATAATTCACAGAAACGCAACAATCATTAAGGTCAGTTGTTTAGCATATTTTCTACAAAATAGAACAACTATTCCCTCTTTGCCATACCTGAATATAAAGAATGAGAAGGGAAGCCGACAGA
Organism: Ptychadena robeensis; assembly: GCA_036250615.1. Taxonomy (NCBI): domain Eukaryota; kingdom Metazoa; phylum Chordata; class Amphibia; order Anura; family Ptychadenidae; genus Ptychadena; species Ptychadena robeensis. The sequence continues at coordinate 46,774,841 of CM070033.1, read as the reverse complement.
TCCAACACCTCTCCGCCATTGTAACATATTGTGAGTGCACACCTTCTATTCATAAACAAAAAACGTCTAGAGAACCATGAAACTTCCTTTTACGTAAAAGGCTCAATGCCATTGACCTGTCCTTTTGTTAAACACAATAGCTTATGTTCAAGTCCACCTAGAGAAGACCTAGTATCACCGGGCTCCATGAAATACATTAAATGCGGCATAAATAGCCTATTCCATTTGTTTGATGAATTTTGTTTTGAGAAGCTCATTATCCATTGTTCAGAAGTCTTTCCGGCGTTGAATGTACAGTACCCCTCCCTGCTGTATGTCTTCACATTAGGAGTTTAGAAACACTTTTCATGTTGCAAGTAAATCCATTGTCTTAGCTAATGGTGTTGTTGAAAGTTTGTTTCTCCAAAACTGCCATTATACATAAACGTAGCTGGAATGGTTTATTCATCCATTTGCCTATAAACTGTCAGTGGGCACTTTAGTAGGTGCACCTACATGGTACTAAGAGTTCATGGTATGAAGCATCCCTTTGGGTTGGTGCTAACTCAAGAGCAGATAGATCCTAGAAATCTGTCAGCAACATTTTCTCGCTGCACACATCTTCTCTTTCCATTAATTTCATAGGACTTAAGCGCATTGACAAATGTTAAATTTGTTCTCTACCAACAACATGTCAAAAAGAAAAGTTTACATTTGAAGACAAGACAATGGTTTGCTGATCTTGTAATCACATTATTTTGATGATCCCTTACTAACTCTAGAGCTAGCAAAACAAATCTTTGAGAAATTTGCTATTTACCTGGCATTTTGTGACCATTTATTTTTGGTCTACGTAGGCCAGCCATAAGCAAAGCGCCCTTAAATCTTTTAATTTGTCCCTTTGTCACCGTAGTGTAAAGACACTCTAGCTCGCCTCCACTCATTACCTGGAATAAGTAGAGATAATGCCTAGAGGAGGATTGTTAAGGTCTCCTAATGCTTGCCTGCAATAGAATGTTTATGTTTACAAAAAGCCTCTATTTATTAATATTATTATTATCATTTATTTATATAGCGCCAACATATTACGCAGCGCTGTACAACAAATTAGAGTGGAGATACAAACACACACAATAAGGCTTAGTTTCCACTTGAGCAGAAGCCCGCGGCGCGGCTGCCGCCGCTAAGGACCGCCGCCGCTAAGAACCGCATCTCATGCGGTTTTTAGCGGCGGCCATTCATCCCTATGGCCGCAGTCAGTGCTGGGCGGCCGCGGAATCGCGCTGGGCGGCCGCGGAATCGAGTTAAAATCGCGCGCCTAAAAACTCGGTCGACCGAGTCCGCGATTCCGCGGACAGGGGACCAGCGCCATTGAAATGAATGGGTGCGGATGTAGCCGCACCGCAGGCTTCCGCTTCTAGTGGAAACAAGCCCTAACACACAGGTACAGGTATGACACAGGAGGAGTAGAGGACCCTCTACTGGGCTTACAATCTAATGGGTTGGGGAACAAGGTATACAATAGGTGGGGGGGGGGTGAGACTGGCATGGTGATGATGTTAGGGGTGAGAAGATGGATAAGCAAGACTGAAGAGTATTAATATTGTTTTATATACAATTTCTTTTCTTTTTATATACTGTCTGGGGTACGAGACAAGGACACCTATGCCGGGCGCCACTTACAGGCTCTTGCTCCGGCCCTTCTGTCAAAAACATTATGGCCCACGAGTCAAAAAGTTTGCCCACTCCTGGAATAAGAGGATGGCAGCAGTTTTCAGACGCTAGGACCACATCACCTGGTAGCAACAGTTATCGGTATTAATGGCAAGAACAACACAACTGTGGAATGTCAGTTGTCAACAATTTAACTGTGTCACTCTATCTGCACACATACCCCCTTATTTTGAAGCTACACATTCTCCATCAATGAAATGTAATGACTTTTAGCACCAAACTATCTGCCTAAGGCTTCACATAGTTATATGAATGCTATGGGCACTTTCCACTCACTGAGGATTGTATCCAAAAAAAATGACCCAGGACAAGTATGCCAACAAAACCATATTCATACATATATGATCCTTCTGTTACTTTTCTAGAGGCTGGCATACACGGTTCAACTCTGTGCAATTCGAGGAGTATTGAGTGCAGCACTCGAGCTTCATCTATATCAAGGCATAGCACTGCTGCATCATCAATATCAGCCACTACTTTGGAAGGGGTCCCACGGTCCCCAAGTATTGGAGTAATTCTAAGTAATGGAAATCGAACAAGGGTTTTCAACATGTTGGAAACCTGTTCAGCCGAGCTTCTTCGATCGGGATTTATTGATGGATTGTGCACGGTGCTCAATTGTGCTCAAATCTATTACAAAATTGAGGCGTGTATGCCCAACTTAGGTTGCCTCTTCTAGATTCTGTACCACCTGGTTGAATGCTGTTGGCGAAGGTATATTTAGGTTGTCACAACACACTAAGGCCCCCCTCCTACACCTTAAGATCGATCCATACAATTTCCATTAGATCTATCAACAACTGTGTAGTAAAGTTACTTCCCTGATAGAATACATAGTGATTGGAAGGTTTAGAAAGGTCCTCATATAAAGCTAGCCATACACGTGTAGGATTCCATGGCCAATTGATCACTCCCCCGATCGATTCCGGCGATTCTGCCGGGAATCGCAGGTGTGATCAATCGGCCAATTAAGAGTATCCATCGCTGCATACCACCTTGTCCAACGGATTCCGGGACGATTCCGTGTCCGATTGTCCACCTCACAAATGGCAACTCCCCCTGATCTGTGCAGAATCAATCTGATGGAACCAACATGTTGGTTCTCTGTCGGATCCGATTCTGGGCCTCTGAACGATCGGACCTGATCGATTGGACAAGGTGGGCTGCATGTGATTCCGGCACGATCGTTTCGCGTGCACGCGCCCGGAATCGATTGTGCCGGAATCCGGTGGGAATCCGACACGTGTATGGGGGCCTTTACACAGTTTTGGTAGAACAAAAGTTGATTGTACAGAAATTGTATGGAAAGATTGAAAGGTGTATGGGGGCCTTTAGAAAGTAACAAAGTATAAACCTATTAATCAAAACTGCACAACTGCTGGTAACCACCAATCAGGTTCATTCATTCTTTTAACTGAAAAATTAAACAAAGTCTCCAGACAATGAAAACCCCAATTTTATTCCAGTTTTGTTTAGCTAAGAGTTGGAATTGTTTCCAGAAGTTTGAGATTGTAGTAATTAAAAAGCCATCAATTATCTTTAGATTGGCTAAGCAGATAATGAATCTATCTTTGTCAGGATTAGGTTGGATAAGCCTTTGACAGACCTTGGATAATCCGTGGTAGCCACATGCCTGGCAGATTTTGGACTGTTTCAGTATTGGATGACCTGTCAAATCTAAAAAAGCCTACAGGAGAAACCTAAATGTTGTAGACATTGTATTATTTCGTCCCGCATTACGTGGTTCACGAAATACACCAAAAGAAGAGGTTCACTCACAGGTAACTAAATGACAAGTAAATGTCCAGGGCTACCAGGGATGCTTCCTCGGATTTCAGAAGAAATTGCTATCCATTGGCCCTGCTTTGTAACACGCCTCCTCTATAGAGTTATGTACAAATTCCTCAAATCCCAGGGGGACTTCAGTTCAGAGCAGGAAAAGAAAAAAAAAACCTGAACTGGAGGAAAAAAAAAAGAGTTTGCTCAGATTCAGTGTAAGCCTACTAAACGTAAACATATAGACTGCGCTAAATGAGATCTAAGAGTCAAGACAGGCCAAATCCTGTGCGAGAAACAAAGCGTAACCAGAGCCAGAAGTATAATGCAAAGCCCAGACAGACCCTACCGAGAGAAATCCAATCCAGACACAGCCAGACAAAATACAATGCCAACACATTACACACAGGGGGACCACAGCAACCCCAAATACATCTCTACTGTAAAGTGATGGAGAACACATAGGAAAAGTGCGCATTGTGGTCACCCCCCCCCCTAAGTTCTAGGACACAATACTGGGAAACCACTGGAGGATACAGAATTTCCTGTAGCATGCCATTACACCAGGAATGCCACACAACTGCCCTTTGTCATCTTCTAATTGACACTGAGCACCAACTTGGGTCACATAACCCAATGCATGACAGATAGGGGTCACCTATGACCTCAGCATGGCCAATCTGACCCTGTGGGGCACTGGGTGCTACTACCCATCACCCTGGGCACAGTGCCAATCTCACTTAGTATAACTGATGTAACTGTGGCTCATACTGGAAATCTATTGAAAGTAAGGACACATCCTACTTTGCAGTACTTATCACCCCCACTGTGGACCCTGAACACCCCATTTATCCTGGGACCCCCATAACTGCCCCCCATCCACTCAGCAAGCAGCGATTATACCCATCACCGTGTTCTGGTATCACATCATCCGACACGTATCACAATCCAACTCACCAGAACCAGAGCGAACCTCTCCTCCAGCTCCCCCGGCTCCGGCATCGGGACTTTCAGCGGCAACAAAGTTGTCCCCGGGGGTCCCCCCGCACTCTCTGCGTTCCCCATTTTCGGGACCCCGGTAGACGGCTCCCCAAAGTCCGGGTATCCCCCCCTCCTCCCGTCAGCGCCCCGTTACTCCAACAAAAAATGTCTGGTTCCCATCCTTTGTACTAGTGAGTCCCGCCTCGCAGCCCACACTAAACTCAGCTCCATTCACCCCAGCCGCACACTCCAAGCCACGCCCCTCACAACTTGGCCCATTGGTATACCCGGGGATACAGGCGTCACTCATTGGACTACAGGGACTCAGGAATTCCAGTCACACAGCGACCTCTGCTGTCCGCTTATGGTCAGTGCAGAGCATCCACTGTGCACAGAGAAGGATGGGAGGCCAGCTGGCCAAGCAAAGCACTGCAAGAGTATCCAAGCCAGGCTTCCCTTTTATAATGCATAAAGTATTGAAAGGGACACAGGAAGATTGGAGGGTAATTCTAATCAACTGTTCCCATCCCTAAATTGATATAGAAAAATGGAAAGGGTCCCCCGTGGAACTTTACACACACACATGTATCACTGTTCCATCTAAAGTCCCACGGGGGACCCCTTCCATTTTTCTAATGGATAAAGTATGAAATTATCAAGAGAGAGCTTGGGATTATAAAAACAAATGTGAGTATTAATTAAAAGAGATTTGTCTTCACTTCCCAATCTGTAGGAACAATAGGAAAGTAGGAAAATATCTTCCAATTAAACCAAGTCTGCATAAATAGTTATCATTAAAAGAAGTGTTAGCTTAAACAATTTCTAGTCCTAAAAGTTTAACCTTCAATGGTAATGGTGATGAGGACAAAAGTGACAGTGACGTTACACACAGATCATCCTAATACACTCTAATACTACAATACCAAATCTTTTATAAAAAAAAAAGTACATCCCTCTTATGTATGCTTTCTAAACTCACACACGCCTTGGGTGCCTTTCCCAATGTTGAAATCTTTTCCACCACTGACATCAACTACATGTGAGCCTTCATGGACGTACCTATTATGGACTAGACAAGGTGAGCAAATGTGCTTTGTTTACATATACACTTATGCTGGGAACACACGCATAGATATAGCCCAGATCGGTGGCCGCTTTGAGCGTTGTGTGTGCTCATGGACATCTATCTGGCCCATATCTGATGTGGCCATCCCTTTTTTCAGGGATAATGGACATGAAATCACAGCCGATGTCCATTGCTTTGCATGGAGACAGCTGGGTCCCCATGCAAAGCATCGTAGTTGCTGGAGAAACAGCAGTGCTGCGCCTTCAGCTCCTTCGATGTCATGGAACCTTGAATGGCTCATATATATTAAGCTAGGCATACACAGTTCAATTTTAGATCTTGATCTTTTCATCAAACACAGGAAAGAGTCATATATAAATGTGTTCATCAAATACAATCGACCCGACCAACACACACAATGCTACGAGTTAAGTTAGATCGTTGTACAATCGATGGCAATTTTCCAACATGTCCAATCATATTTCAATCGATGTTTTGATCGGTATCAAATATTTTCGCCGATCGAACCATGTGTGCAGTATACGATTTAAGTTCAATTGATGTAAACCTTAATCGTTTTAGATTGATCGAACCGTGTATGCCTAGCTTCAGGATTTATTACAAGCACATCTGTGTACCTGGATTGACTAGTTCTGGAATGACAATAGGCACCTATATATATTAGTATATATATACAGTGTTCTCCCCAGAGCAGATTGGCCGGGCGGCCCGCCCGGGAGATTTTAGTCCCCGCCCGGCACACAAGTCCTCCGCGGCGAGCAGCCTGACAGGCGGCGCCTCCCATTCTTCAGGAGTGCGCCACAGCCACTGAAAGACTCCGGCCCGCGGCACACTACCGGAGCTGCGGGCCGGAGTCTTTCAGTGGCTGCGGCGCGCTCCTGAAGAATGGGGAGGCGCCGCCTGTCAGAGGACTTGTGTGCTGCCGCTGGCCGGCAGCCTATCAGAGAGGCCGCCAGACCGGTGCAGGCGGCGCGATGATGTCATCGCGCCGCCCGGCTGAAAAAAAATTCTGGGGAGAACACTGTATATATACAGTAAAGGCCAAAAGTATGGACACACCTTTTCTTTATTTGCTTTGGGCTGAGCTGGACCGCAGAGTGAGAGAATGCCAAGAGCAGTAATCTGAGAAAATGGTGGCTAAAACATGTTTTCAGTTCAGTACATACATAAAGTACATAAATCCACATGTGTTCATTCATAGTTTTGATGCCTTCAGTGAGAACTTACCAATCTAAATGGTCATGAAATAAAGAAAACACATTGAATGAGAAGGTGTGTCCAAACTTTTGGCCTGTACTGTATATATTAAAACACATATTTGTATAAATCTAATTTTATGTACGATGTATATACAGTCGAGCCCATAATTATTCATACCCCTGGCAAATTTTGATTCAAAGCTACTTTTATCCAACTAGCAAGTTATTCTTTGATGGGAAATGATATAGGTGTCTTCCAAAAGAGAACAAGACAATGTACAAGAGGCATTTTTGGTATTCATACCCTTTTCAATAATTAATAGAAAAGCTTTTATTGGCTATTATATCAATCACACGCTTCCATGTCTCCACAGTGATTTTTGCCCATTCATCTTTAGCAATGAGCTCCAGATCTTTCAGGTTGGAGGGTCTTCTTGCCATCACCCTGATCTTTAGCTCCCTCCACAGATTCTCAATTGGATTCAAGTCAGAACTCTGGCTGGTCATCTCCAAAACATTAATGTTGTTGTCTGATAACCATTTCTTCACCACTTTTGCTGTGTCTTTTGGGTCATTGTCATGCTGAAATGTTAACTGGCGCCCAAGGCCAAGTTTCTCTGCAGACTGTCTGATGTTGTTGTTGATATATGACCTGGTGCCGTTTACTGTGCGTGATTGGCCAGCAAACTTACCTGACCTGAACCCCATAGAGAATCTACGGGACATTGCCAAGAGAAAGATGAGAGACATGAGACTGAAGAATGCAGAAGAGGTGAAGGCCGCTTTTGAAGCACCCTGGTCTTCCATAACACCTCAGCAGTGCCACAAGTAGAGATGGTCGAATTTTTCGACTTGCTAAATTTGTGAGCTGATTGCAAAGCCCCTGAAAACGGTATCATCACCAAAATTGCTGAAAATGTAGAGAAGGGATGGGGGAACATTTGAAAGAAAAAAGTATGGCTCTAGCACATGTCGTTTTTGCATAAATTAAGTTCAAAGTTAAAGTCGAAATTCCGATTTTCGAAATTTTTACTTGACTTTGAACTGAATTTGTGAAAAAACTATTTGTGTTAGAGACATACTTTCTTTTTTGGAGTATACCACCAACCCTTCTCTATGTCTCCAGCAAGTTTGGTGATGATACCATGCTCAGGGGCTTTGCAATTAAGTCGAAACCGGCGAAAAGGTCGAATTTTTTAAACAAAATTTGACCATCTCTAGCCACAAGCTGATACCATCCATGCCATGCAGCATTGAGGCAGGAATTGATGCAAAATGGGCCCAAACCAAGTACCGAGTACATATGCATGATTATATTTTTCAATGTCCGACATTTTTCAAATGAAAATCATTGTTTCATTGATTTAATGTAATATATATTTTGAGATTTTGGGGTTTTCATCAGCTGTAAAATAATAAAATAAAGGCTTGACATGTCTAACTTTGCATGTAATCAGCCTGTTTCATATATTAGTTTCACCTTCTAAGTTGAATTACTGCAATACAGCAACTTATTAATGATATTCAAATGGTTAGCAAATCACCTGTAGGTGTTGGTACATACATTTTTCTATTTATTTACAAATGAGTAAATCAGGGGAACGTTGATATTCATGAAACATAGACCTTGTTTTTCTCTGACAACACTTTGGATATATAGAAATATATAGAAATAAACTAGAAAATTATATATATGGAAAATGGAATCAAATCTGTGTAGGAAAGAATGTTACTAATAATAAAAGTATATAATAATATTGTAATTCTATTATAATCCTACAAATTTAAGTGGATTATTGATCAGATGAAGGAAGAAGAAATGCCACAAAAACATCACTATATCAAAGCACTGGTAATTTATTTTATTTTTGTATATTTTCAAACACTTTTAACCTGGATATTTATTAAGGTTTCAAGGAGAACATTGGCTACATAACAGCAAAGTCTAATCCAGGCTACAATGTAATATAGCCATAGAGATTTAAGGCCCCCACACACGTAGCGAGTGGGGGCTGACAGACTAGCAATGGAGTGCAGCGTGATGACTTCATCCCACTGCACCCCATCGCTCAGAGTATGGCGGGCACCCTTTGTGTGCTGCCTATTAATTTGAACGGGGGGCTTGATATGTCCGTTCTCTGGCCGACCAAGCTTTGGGGCAACAGGGATCTGTTACCCCATGGGGGCACCTTCAAGCGCACACACGCGCACATCAATCGGTGGAAAAATCGGCCGTGTATGGGGGCCTCTAAAAAATTGATACAGAAGCAAACTATGGGCTGCCTAAACATTACCTTTGATACTTATTTTAAAATATGATATTTCTTTTACTTAACAACAATAACAACAAACCAAACACATCATGTGAAACTTTTTATGAGCAAATATTGTAAACCCCATCAGTTCAAGAAAAGGGAATTTTAATGTATAGTTTCTCTGGAAAAACAAGTGCTTTATAAGAAATGGAACTTTGAAAATGCTGGAATTCACGGACTCTCTGCTACTTCTGTAAAATGTTATTATCTTCTTTCATTACTGACAAAGTGAGCCATCTGCTGGTAGAAGCTCTGCTACTCTCTACCTACTTATGTACTGTAACTAACAGGGCATCAAACTCAGACCCGGGGCCAAGTCTGTCCCACAGTGTAATTATATATGGCCTGCGATAGTTTTTTTATTGTATTTAAGAAACGGATCCCACAGATATGTCTTTTATTTTGACATTTGATTTAAAATGTGTTATAGTATTAGATTTTGCATGTTCTTGATTCAATATACACTGCTCAAAATAAAGGGAACACAAAAATAAGACATCCTAGATCTGAATGAATGAAATATTCTTATTTAATACTTTGTTCTTTACATTGAATCTGCTGACAACAAAATCACACAAAAATTATTAATGGAAATCACATTTATCAACCCATGTAAGTATGGATTCAGGGTCATATTTCATAACACTATTGATATGCCACAGGACCTGGGTTGGCGCGGGTAGTAGCATGATTCTAAAGCCCCTGAGGGTCCTTGCCACCCAGAGCCCCCCTAACGGTGAGTTAGGCAGGAATCCCTTGAGGGACCCTGTTAACTTTTCCCGCACTCAGGTGGCCCGGTCCTGCTTCCCTAGATGCACCCCCCAGGAGGCTGTGGGGCGAGGTACACAGGAGGTGTTCCCTTTCAGGGGGGAAGTCTGCAAGGCTGAAAGTCCAAAGGGTTCAAGAGTTAGAATGGTCGTTATACAAGCGGTGGTTGTCGAGGGCATGGGCAGGCAAACTAGAGAGTTCCAAAAACACGCAGTGGGTAGCGGGAAGCCAGTAAGTCAGGGATCGTCGGTTTACCAAGCAGGGTCAATTACCAGTAAGTCAGTCCACAAGGGTTTTACCAAAGCATCTACACTGAACTGTAATCCTACAGCACTGAGTGCAAGGGCTGGCTGGTTTATATAGGAAGTGTGCCCTGAGGTCCGCCCATGTAGGCAGGACGGACACCCAGGAAACACGCCCCCAGCCAGCCCTTAAACTCTGGAGAAGGGCTCGCGCGCTGCTCCTAGCGGCATGCGACGTCCAACTCGACTGACCGCGCAAGCGCGCTGCGCACGCCTAAACCCCCGGATCCCGCATGGTGGCACCAGGAGATGCCCCCCCACCGCATAACCCCGAGTGACCGCAGAACGCCAGCCCCGGTACAGGGTCAGGATGCTGAGGAGGGGGTCGCCTGCCTAACCTGTCCGGACGGACCCGGATCCTGACAACTATAGGCTGATCCAACTTTGATGTAATGTTCTTAAAACAAGACGGAAATGTGTGCTGCCTCCACGTGCCTGTATAACCTCCCTACAATACTTGGGCATGTCCCTGATGAGGTGGCAGGTGGTCTCCTGAAAGATCTCTTCCCACACCTGGACTAAAGCATACCCCAACTCCTGGACAGTCTGTGGTGCAAGGTGGTGTTGGTGGATGGAGCGAGACATGATGTCCCAGATGTGCTCAATTAGATTCCGGTCTGGGAAACAGGCGGGTCAGTCCATAGCATCAATGCCTTTATCTTGCAGGAACTGCTGACACACACCAGCCACATGAGATCTAGCATTGTCTTGCATTAGAAGGAACACAGTGCCAACTGCACCAGCATATGGTCTCACAAGGGGTCTGAGGACCTCATTTCAGTACCTAATGGCAGTCAGGCTACCTCTGGTGAGCACATGGAGGACTGTGCAGCCCCACAAAGAAATGCCAGACCATACCATTAGTGACCCACTGCCAAACCATGCTGGAGGATCTTGCAGGCAGCAGAACATTCTCCACGGCATCTCCAGACTCTGTCACGTCTGTGAACCCGCTTTCATCTGTGAAGAGCACAGGGAGCCAGAAGCCAATTTGCCAATCTCCGTGATCTCTGGCAAATGGCAAACGTCTTGCATGGTGTTGGGATGTAAGCACACCCCCCACCTGTGGATGTTGGGCATTCATACCATCCTCATGGAGTCTGTTTCTGACCGTTTGGGCAGACACATGCACATTTGTGGCCTGCTGGAGGTCATTTTGCAGGGCTCTGGCAGTTCTCCTCCTGTTCCTCCTTGCACAATGGCAAAGGTAGCAGTCCTGATCCTGGGCTGTTGCCCTGCTACGGCCTCTTCCACGTCTCCTGATGTACTGTCCTGTCTCCTGGTAGCGCCTCCATGCTCTGGACACTACACTGACAGACACAGCAAACCATCTTTGCTTTAGTCCAGGGAGGAGATCCCTCAGCAGACCATCCCCCACCTCATCAGGAGCATTGTAGGCGTTGTAGGGAGGTCATACAGGCACGTGGAGGCCACACATACTACTGAGCCCCATTTTGACTTGTTTTGAGATTGCATCAAAATTTGTCTGAAGTGTTTTTTCCACTTTTGTATGTGACTCCAAATCCTGACCTCCATGGGTTGATAAATTTGATTTCCATTAATAATTTCTGTGTGATTTTGTTGTCAGTAAATTCAACTATGCAAAGTTTTTAATAAGAATATTTCATTCATTTAGATGTCTTATATTTGTTTTTTGGAGAAGTGTATAAGAAAAACTTAAGTTAGTTTCCAGAAGAAAGAGTTTATGGTTATATTTAAAGTGGAAAATGACATTTTTTTTCAATACATATCAAGGTTGCCCAATGACCTTGTCCAAGTTTTTCATTTTGGCCCCTGAGTTTGACACCCTCGATTGCCATCATTCAAACATGTTTGAATCCAAAAAAACATACATTATCCTAAGATAGCATTGAGTACATGTTTTTTAGCACACAATTTGTGAGGTATGATGAATATGAGTTATACAAAGACAAGGGCAAAACTAAGACTCTTACATAGAGCATAGATCTTTACTAGGTTGGCACAGGTCTTTGGCCTATTCATCCATTGCAGATTGTTCTAGCTGGTACTATTTGCATGGTTGCCAACAGATTCTCAATAGGATTGAGGTCTGGGCTCTGTGCAGGCAACTCCAGGATCTCACTTTTCATATCCATAAGGAACTTTTGGACAAATTTTAATGTATGCTTTAGGTCATTGTCTTGTTGGAAGACCAAGCAACGATCTAAGCTTAGACTACAAACAGATTTCTGCATAGTCTCTCTCAGCTAATAAGTTAATAAAGAAAGGACATCTGGTAGGTGGAGGTATCTTATAAAAGAAGGTGATGTGGAACATGGAATATTTTGCATAAAATATAAAACAATATAAAAAAACAAACTAAGGGTTCATTCACACTGTCTGCGTTACAGCTGCGGTATAGTACCACAGGGCAGCTAGGGTCAACGCAATTTGTACTTTTCACACTAGTCCTGCACTTGTGTTTCTGGTAACATGCTACGTCGTGCCTTACCGAAAACTGTCTGTTTCCAAATATTCAGGGCCCTAACTGTACATTGAGGTCTTAACTATAGATAGTCATGTGTTCAGTCTGCCTTCGTGAGATAATTGCAAGGCCCCTGAGCATGGTATCATCATCAAACTTGCTGAATATGTGGAGAAGGGTTGAGAATAAAGTATTGTTCTAATACAAATAATTTTTGCATAAATTAAGTTCACCATCAAATGGAAATTCCATTTCTTTGTATGCTAGTACTAGTAAAATGTTCACACAACTCTACTCTACACATTCAAAAGTTTTGGTGATGATACCATACTCAGGGGATTTGCAATTACTCACAAAATCAGCTAGTCCAAAAAATTTGACCATCTCTTGTCTTAATTTTTTTTCTGGAATGATGAAATACATTCCTCTGCCGTGGAGGGCTTACTTCAAGGTAAAAATGTTAGTATACTGAAAACAATTACAGGTTGTGCCTCTTAATGAGGATTGTCCTAAGTTTACCTATCTTCTAAACCTGCTTGGACTGTGACCCAGCCTGACTGATGATTTATTGCTGCCAATATAATCTGTCCTCCTGACTATTCAGGAGTTCAGATGTAGGCACTGCCTTAGGAAGACAGATAGCTCATTTATTGTTCAAAGAAATGGTGTGTGTTGGGGGCAGGGCTACTTGTAAAACAACTCATTTTGGCAAATGCTCACCAGGACAAACTGCTTGACCAGACAACAAATGCACCAGCTGACTGTGGCCCACCAGGCCTTTTTAAGCCCCCCCAAATCTCGGTCAAAAACCGACATGTCCGTAAACCTCTGGCCGATGCCGTTAGTTTGATCACACTGCACTCTATCGCTGATCTATTAGATTGTAAGCCTGTCCAGGCAGGGTCCTCTACTCCTCCTATGTCATACCTGTACCTGTATGTTATATTGTGTGCTTGTATCTCCACTCTAATTTATTGTAAAGCGCTGCATAATATGTTGGCGCTATATAAATAAATGATAATAATAATAATCTGTCGGCCCCTACTTGGTACGTGTGTGTGGGCCCTTAGAGGTACATTAATTATACTGGACAGATCTAGGCTTTATTAGGTAAATGGTGTCACCAACTTCTTTACTTTGACAGGTAAGGTAGGTCTTTTTGTATATTTCGTTCTTACAAAGTGTTGCAAAGGAAAATGCTAAAGCCATCTCAGATTTTGATCTGCAACTATTGCACCAGAATCTTGCTTGCGAAGATACAGAGATCAGAAGACATAACATTACCCACCACTGTTACTCACGCATCAATCCACTAACCCATGGAAACCCTAAGTACCACAGACTCCAGTTCCTGTAATTTTTTGGGCTGTCTTGCATGAAATATCTCCTTAGGGTGGCTCAATGATACTGAGGTAAGGAGACCAAGATGGCCACTCCAAAACCTTCACTTTATTTTGCTGTACCCAATAGTGGGTTAACATAGCCTTGTGTTTTCCCATGCATAGCTCCTAGGCTGATTTTCCTCCAGGCCTGAAATTTTCCTCAAGTATTGTTTGATAACTTGCTGCATTCATATTACCATCAATTGTGACCAGATTTCTTGAGACTTTGTAGCTCACACATCCCCAAAAAATAACTGATCCACCACCATGTTTCCGAGTAGGAATGGTGTACCTTCCATCATAGTCCATGTTGACTCATCACTCCAAATGTAGCATTGATGGTTGTGGCCAAAAAGTTCAATGTTATGGCTGCCATACACACCCCGACGGGTGCAGACAAACCAGTCCCGATATGCTCCGGGATGCAAACGTGATGACGTCATCACGTTTGCACCCTGGTTCATTATGGGGCCCCTTCAGTCGGCCGGCACCCTTTGTGTGCCGGCCATTAGCTTCAATGAAGACGCCGGTCTTCATTGAAGCTAATGCCATCGGCTTCTATCGGCCAGCAATTATCGGACATGTCCGTTCTCTGGCCGGCCGAGCTGTGGGGCGACAGGGATCTGTTGCCCCATGTGGGCACATGCCGATTAGCGGCCGATTTTTCTGCTGACCGACGGCGCGTCAGGTGAAAAATCGGCCACTTATTGGCATGTGTATGGCAGGCATTAGTCTCATTACTCCAAATTGCTTGTCTCTGTGCTTTTTGGCATATTGTAAACGAGATACTTTGTGGCATTTGTGCTTTCTTTTGACAACTCGACCATGCAGCCCCTGACTTTGGTTAGGTTTCTATAGAACCCCTAATTGTGCACTTCTAAGAGTTTGAGCACTGCTGATTTACATTCTCAATTCCTTTCATATTATCTTATATATGTGTTTTCTGGTTTATAGAGTTCAACCACCTTTGTAAAACATTTTGCTTTCTCCATGACTTAGAATCCAAAAACATCAGTGCAGCACTGGATGAAAGATGCAAGGTCCTGTCATGTATGTAGTATGTATGTGATATATCTATGTATATGATGTATATATATATACATAAGCTGTATGCCATTTAGACTTTATATGTAATATATACGTAATAGATATGTCATATACAGTATATACGTAATATGCACATGCATGTAATATATAAATTAAATGCATGTAATCGGTATGTAGTATGTATGTACTATGTACATAACATACATGTAATATGTAATATACCGTACTTTCTGGTGTATAAGAATACTTTAAAAACAGGAAAATGTGTGCAAAAGTTGGGGGTTGTCTTTTACGCTGGGTGCCGCCGTGGGGGGGGGCACTTCTGTCCCTGGCCGACCATCTAGGGGAGCCTGTAGGTCTTCTCCCCGGTTCCGTGCTCCCTGCACTGCGCGCTGCCATCCCCCTCATTCTCCTTCCCGATGTGTGTAAACGTAAAAGTAGCTATGTGCTGCTACTGATGGTTAGCAACATTGTGGCTGAAATTGGTATTGCAGGGAGATTGAGATTAAAGCTATTTGTTTGGTAAATGTATACAATTTATGTCAGTTGGATACCTGCAGGGAAACATGAATAACTATGAAAGGTTGCGTAGGGTGTGTGAAATTGGGAATATAAATTACTAATCCAAAAAAAAGATTGGACTTCTATGGGTGTTGTAAATCTGGGGGATGAAGGTCAGAGTAGGCATAACAATTGCTATTTGGTTTGTGTTGGAAGAGGGGTGGTCTTATACAGCGAGAATATCCCAAACTCTATATATTTACTGGAAAAGTTGGGGGTCGGCTTATACGTTTGAAAATACGGTATATGCAATATGTATGTCTTTTATGCCTAATCACTATGTAATATGTAGCATACACACAATATTAATATATATATATATATATATATATATATATATATATATATATATATATATATATATATATATATATATATATATATATATATACACAGGGGTGCACATTAGTGGTACTCTGGTACTTATAAGGGGCCAAAAACTATCTATGTGTACCTGCATTATTGTTACAAAGCTCATATGCGTACTAACAACTTGGAGGCGCTTGGGGGATGTTAAATGTATACAATTTATGTCACTTGGATAACCGCAGGGAAACATGAATAACTATGAAAGGGTGCAGGTAGGGGTGTGAAATTGGGAATGTAAATTACTTATCCAAAAAAATCAGACTTCTAAGGGTGTTGGAGATCTGGGGATGAAGTCAGAGTAGGCACATGTAAAGGTAAAAACTAACAAGAGAAAAGCACAGCTGGAATGTGGCTATGAGGGTGTCATGTAGTCCCAGGGGGTAGTTACTAAGTCAGGAAGTTTTAGGGTTGTACTACTGAGATCTGGGGGGTTTAAACAGTGTTGTACTGTGACAGTTAAGCAGAGTACAGACAGCTCGATATTCGAGCCGTCCGATGTACCCTGCAGCAGCGTGATGACATCATCACGCTGCTGTCAGATATCGGAGGAGCCGGGGAGAGACAGTTCTGCTCTCCCCGGCTCAGCCGAGCTTTGCCTGGAGACCCATGGTATTTACGGTCATGTCCGATAAGGCTGTTTTCGAGGGGCATATTATATGGGTCAGATAGATGGCCGTGACCGTGCATGTCGCTCAAAGCGGCC
Source organism: Ptychadena robeensis (assembly GCA_036250615.1). Lineage (NCBI taxonomy): Eukaryota > Metazoa > Chordata > Amphibia > Anura > Ptychadenidae > Ptychadena > Ptychadena robeensis. Next base: position 46,758,192 of record CM070033.1, on the reverse strand, counting down.
ATCGATCTTACCCATATCTCCACGTCTGTACCCTGCTTTACATGTGACCCAAAGCCAGTGACCTGTGGATGGAGACAGCTAATCAGAGGATCAATCAGTAACAGGGAGGTCCATCTGCAGCAGAATCCACCATGCAGGAGGCTGACGCAGAGGACAGTGAGGGAGACAGTGAGGATGACCACCCTACATATGGGGTGAGTACCAAACACCATCTCCTGGTACTCATCTGAGGAACTCACTAAATAAGTTATGTGCACCCCTGATTATATATATATATATATATATATATATATATATACATACACACACATGTCCTTTTATGCAATATGTATGTGATATAAATAAAATATATACATAATATAAGTAATATATTTAATGTATGTGATATATGTAATATCTGCATAAAATATAGTTAATATTTGTAATATGTCTGTAATCTGTATGTAATTTATATATATATGTATATAATATGTACATAATATGCATGTGATATGCAAGTAAAGGTAGACATACACGGGCCAATTTGTCACCGATCTATTGCGGATCAATTCCTGATTCGATCATTCCAGGCAATCAGGAATCGGCAATTGATCAGATCGGGAATTGAACACCACCTTGGGAATCCGATTTGTGGCTGATTTGGACATGAGCCGATCTCCAAAATGGGCAATTCCACAAAATCCATCGATCGGAAAGGCTGCTGCATAGGGCTATGGGTCCATCAATGTACTCCGATTGCAAAACGATCGACCAAATTCCGATTTTGTTTGGTCGATCATTCAGGGTGGGCAGAACCCGATTGATCGCCGATCGATCGGTTAAAAATCAAGTGGAAAATCGACCTGTGTATGGCTACCTTTAATATACATAATATGTAGTAATATATTTAATATAATATACACTATGTCATTAATGTATACATTATATATATATATATATATATATATATATATATATATGTAATATACAAGTAGTATGTATGTAATATATCCGTAATAAATATGTAACATGTATCACCGCTGAGCTGATTCTGGCTCAGACACCATCTGACGTCTAACCAAAAGGCCGCCTGCACTGCTTCCCGTGTCCACTTGGAGCGCTGCAGGCGTACAAAGAGAGAAGAGACACAGTGCCGCCCCATCCCTATCCCCTGAGTCTACACGCTCATTGGTCTCCCACTAATGATTACTGTTCCTTTCGACCAATGACGGTGCGATTCCGCTCTGTTTACCATCTCTAGTGGTGATGTCACCAGACGCTCCTCCTAGGGTTTAGCGGAATAGAAGCGCTGAGGGGCGGGGCCTGTGCTGGTATCTGGTGGTGTGACACGTACGGCGGAAGCGGAGGGACGGACGGAAGAGATTGAGCGCTGTGCAGGGGAAGCGGCAGGTGAGTGGCCGTGTTGGTGACACAATTTGGGGGGTTTGTACGCGGAGCTGTACGAGGTCTGGCCGTCCCCGGTACACAGAGCCGCACTGGGCTCTATAAGGCCGCCGCACTACAGCACAATACAACGACACGGAAACTGCCAGTGACGGGTTACCCGTGTACCGTATGGCGCACTCACTGGCTCTATCTGTACAAAGATTTCCCCTTTTTTAGTTGTTGCTATGGGTGACGGCTATGGTCACGTGTGTGTGAACGGCTATGGTCACGTGTGTGTGAGCACACTATTATAGATCATGGCCGTGAAAGAGATCTGAGCCATTGCTTAGAAGGGTACTACAATGTGATTTCACGGGAATGAGGTCTGACCCTGCCAGTCCTGTGCTTGTCCAGGAACTTTCCTTAATCGAGTGACAACTATTTCACAATTGGACGTATGTGTTGTCACCTTGTTACTTGAGTTGATAAGGTGCTGATGCATATTGTGAAGAGCTGGGACCCTATAAAGAAGGGGATTGGTACATGTAGACAAGAAGTGTCAGGTTGGAGGTGATCATCACCATTGAAAAGCAATAACCCTAGAAACATATGGAGAAAATGACAGAGATGTGACCCGCCAATCCGTAGGGGTCATCCTAGGGCTTTCTAGGCATGCTGTTGACTTTTCCCAGGTTGGGTTTGTTATAATCAGCGGATCTCGCCCACTTTCACACCCCTCCCCAGTAGAACATTTTGAGTATGTGTAACGTAAGCACTGACAGTTTCAGAATGATCATATTGGGATTTCTGAATTGTGTATGAGGATTATAATCTGGATTGATGGATGGAAGATTGTATATTGATGGTACAGGCACCCTCATGGTACAGGCTGTCAATGAGCCATGATTACCAGCGTGCCCTGACAGCTGGTGACTGGTAGATTTTAGTCTACTGGGAATAGCTCAGGGTGCCTACCAGTCTGGTGGCAATGCAATACTGTGAAACTTCCTTACATGATGACAGCTTCTGCAACACCATGACACTCCTGGAAGCGCGTGTTGTCACCACCAACCTGCTTTGGGACAACAAGGCAGACTATGATAGTCTCTACGGGCTATGGCTAGGTTGTTTACAGAGCGCTTACACAAGACGTAATTATATGCTGGTATGCCGGGATCTGGTTAGTTCCTGAAAAAACGTAAGAGCCTTTGAGAGATTGGTAAACCATTCACAGACAGTACACATTACTACAAAAAATATACAATATCCAGTTACTGTGCTATATACAAAAAATCACATCCACCCCATCCTAGACACTGCAGCTCAGGACTGGGTGGCATTGGCCAGGACTTGGTGTGGTCAGGTGATGAATGAATCTCTGCAGGATTGTGACATAGTCTTGCCAATAATGATAGCTATGTCCTCAGTGCAGTGCATGGAGGTACATTCTATAGAGGTGTGGCTACTCTGAATTCAAGAGCAGTGCAGCATCCTTGCCACCCTATCCTATGATGCTGCTGGAGGTGTGCATCACTGGCAGGATCTACAGGTGTTTCTGGCTCTTTGCAGGAAAACTAAGGGAGAGCTGTGAATAGAGATGTACATGTAAAGCCCCCCATACACCTTTTAGATCACTCCATACAATTTTCTTTAGATCTACCAAAAACTTTGTAGTGCCGGGTCCTCCTCTGGTTTAGAAAGGTCCTCATATTACATGGTTTTGGTAAAAGAAAAGTTGATTGTACAGAAATTGTATGGTAAGATTGTAAGGTGTATGGGGGCCTTAACTAAGTTATATGGCCTGTAAATGTTTTGGGTATGTTTAAAGCTGGCCATAGATGGGCAGAATACAGCCGATAGACTGCCGTATGTGGTCCCACCAATCATCCGTCCCAAAATAGAGTTCAAGATCGACCATAAATCTGCCGCATGTCGGATAACACAGTGATCCGACATGCCGGTAAATTCCCGGCTATTCTCATCTTAACTGTTGGACTTAAGTTAAAGCAGTAGTTTCCAAACTGGGCGGCGCGCTCCAGGTAGTCGGAGACGCTCATTCTTAACCTGTGTTTGAATAGGGAGGGGGGGGGGTTTGATAATGTTCCTAAATAGGAAAGGGGGGCCCTGCATGGAAAGTTAAGGAACCACTGAGTACATAAAAACTACATTTGGGGGAACTCCAGTGATTCTATAATTGTCTGCTTCTCAGATCCAGGGGTCCACATAAGAGAAAGTATTGTATGAGGATGATGGCTTACCTGCGGGTTTTCAGACCATATTTTTTTTTCCGTGGCCACGTCGCACCTGTGGAGTCATAGGAATGGGCCCGAGCCTAAGGCTAAAGGTAGGCACATATGGGCCGATCCCTGCCCGATTGCAGCATGATGACGTCATCAAGCTGCAGTCGCACGCTCAGAGGATCGGCGGGCACCCTTTATGTGCCAGACATTACTTTGGATAGAAACTCTGGTCCCTATCCATAGAAATGCGATCGGCCAGGAATTTACCGACACGTCAAATCACCGTGATACGATCCTGGTGGATCTGTCCAGGTGGGCGCACCCAATTAGTGGCCAAACGACCGCCAATCGATCAGCAAGAACACGCATGGTGTCCAGAGTTCCAATCTCCATGTTGGTTTTATTTTGGTTGTACATCACTTGTCTGTGGTAATTCACTAAAAAGGAAAGTGAAAGCACAGACTCTACTACCATGTTCCACATATGAGGCTGTCGCCCTTAGTGTAAGACGATCATACATGTATTAGTACTGTAGGTATGTGGAGTTAGATTGGGGACTTTTTATCATTAATACATATTTTCCAGTAAGTAGTAAAGCCCTGGTTGTCTCCTATGTTAGACATGTAGACGGTAGACTGTCTCTGGGGTCTTCTCATCTTTCCTTGTTGTGTGGAATAGTGACAATGATCTAGTCTCTGAGGGGCAGATAATTCAGCAGCTGGTGATTCCTATGTAGTAGGAAAGAAACCTGATCTTATCATGCTATATAGAAAATCCTGTGTAACTGGCTGCACTGGCTGCCAGGCGTCCTGTAACCCTGCTACAAATGACTAGTATGTTCCTCAGCTGCGCACTGTAGAGGTCTATGACTCTTGGTCTGATTGAACTTTGATAAAGCAGCAGGATGAACTTTTGTAAGCAAACTGCTGACTTGTTTCTGTGTAATAATAAATTAGCACATGACCTCTGTAAACGCTTAGATATTCTCTAAGACTGGTAAAACTTTTCGGCTTCTCTGTTTCACTGACTTGTGAACATTCAAATGAGGGGCTTTATAATAATCAGAATGAAGATACATGAAATAAGGGCTGATCTCATGTGCAGACACAAGAGCTTTATTATTAGCACAGGGACCCCAGAATGGGCTACATCCTTGATAAACCAAAAGGCTAATGTCAAAGGTAATGTACCTAGGGCTTGGTGGGTCCACACCTTGAAAAGATGGAGCAGAAGCTCCATGGGAGACCCTGTGTGTCTCTTCCGCACCATACAAATGAGGTGGGTCACTTCCAGAGATACACCCATGGAGGAAATAAAATATTCTTTAGTGTTTCATGGCCAGTACTGGGCTATGAAATGAGCTTTAGCTAGGCCAGTGGTTACCAAACTGGGGGGCGCAAAGGTATTACAGGAGGGCACTGGCCCTCATTCTTTAAACTGGGTTTGAATAGGGAGGGGGGGCTCCATAATGTCCCTAAATAGAAAAGGGGGGGGCCTGCAAGGAAAGTTTGAGAACCACTGAGCTAGGCATACACCGTTTGATTTTAGAACGATAAATTTTCAATTTGATTTCCAATCTTGATCTTTTTATCGTACACCGATTGTAAGCAAATCCAAAGTAGTACCACATGGAAGGTTCTATTGTAATCCGTCCAAAATCATCGATTTTAGTCAGGGTGGATTTGATTTAAATCAAACCGATTTAAATCAATATTTCTTGCTGGTATAACTTTAAAACGCTAGATGAAGAGTAGATGAAGATTTTTTTTATCCACAGTTTAGGTTAATCATTCATAGTTGAACAACTTTTCTGTTGCACTGAGTTTTGAGAACTACAAAAGTAAACCAAGCCTCTGTGATAATATCTTGTAGGCTGAGAAACTTCCCAATAATCTTACACAAACAGACAGAAGTTGATGATGGCATAAGCACATCACCCAAAATTTCTCCTTGAATAGACAAGGGCGAGGGTACGGGACGCTCAATATGTAAAAGCCATACATGTATTATACACAGTGCAAAAACTGATGTAATGACATCATATCAATCAAAAACAATGCGCAATGTTGTGGATGTACACATCTGTACATGTGCTTAGACAATTAAAATAGTCCAAATGGCGCACATTTACCCCAACATGCGTTTCGTTGAAGACTGCTTCAGGGGGTACAATATGTAATTTCATCTGCCAAATCTACATAACACAAACAGCAGACGCAAGGGGATCCGTCATATTGAATAACCAGATCAACATTAAAGTGGACACAGACCCTCAGGGGTTACTCCCGTCCATAGATCAATATAGGGGAAAAGACTCGATTTCTGAAGATGGCGTCCCCACTGGTGATCTGCGTAACAAGACCGACAAGTCACCATCTTGAGAAATCATGTCTTTCCCCCTATATTGATCTATGGACGTGAGTAACCCCTGAGGGTCGGTGTCCACTTTTAACAACATTGCGCATTGTTTCTGATTGATATGATGTCATTACTTCATCTTTTGCTCTGTGTATAATAAACATATTGCTTTTACATATTGAGTGGCCCGTCCCCTCACCCATGTCTATTCCAGGGGAAATTTTGGGTGATGTGTTTATGCCATTATCAACTTCTGCCTATTGTTTTTGGGTTGTTGGCCGCTATACATCTGAGAGTGTAGTTTTATTGGTTATAAAATCTTACAAAAACCTATGTAAGAGCCTGACAATATGAATGCATTCATGGAATTTATTTACCAAAAATATTAAACATATACAGCCTTATTCTACATAATAAAAAATAATCTTTATTTCATCATGAAATAACCTTTGGATGTTAATATATTTTCCTCAAAAATCACTTTATTAAAAAAAAAAAAAAGGATTTAAATAAAAAAATCATATTTTTAAGCTCGATCGTTAATAGACAAAAAAATTCCAACATGTCCTATCCCATTCCGATCGATGATTTGATCAGTATTGAAAAAATATCGCAGATCGAACTATGTGTGCAGTTTACGATTTAAGTTTGATCAGTGTTAACTTTGATTGTTTTGGGTTGATCGAAAGCTAAAATCGAACCATGTATGCCTAGCTTAACGCTTACATTCTTGGAGCTGCTTGGACCTTTTTAAATAAATATCAAGCTAAGTGGTGTTGCCTTGATTTCATGCTTGGTAATCATTGTAGTAAGGTCTAGTCTCCACTGGTGTCCAAGTCCCACATCCAAAACATTTCCCATTGAAATGATCAGGGTATGACACACAGGTGCGTTGGCGTATCATCGTACCATCACACCACGTGCCGTGATTTCAGTGTGGCCGTGTGTTTGCAGAGAATGAAAACACACCAAAACCATTGCACTTTAAAAGCATTTTTGCCATCGTCCTGCATGTACCTCAATCACGGTAAATAAACGGGAATGTGTTTTTGATATGGTGGAGACTAGGCCTAACTTATGCCACTGGACTGACACAGATTGGCCATAAGCATTTGGCTTCCATGCTTGCCCGCACATACCAGCATTCTCATTGAGTAACTCCCCTTTTTTTGTTGGATCGTCTTCATACATGAGATGGAAGTTGGTTTACATCTAAAGGTAGCAATCGGAGGATTGGCTGTCCCCATCTAAAGTAATGGCATCTGCCGGCAATCTACCAACATGTTGGATCACCGTGCGATTCCTGGTCGATCTCACCAGGTGAGCGCACTAGATTTTCGGCCGGTGATTTGCCGGAACGGGCATGGCAGTGGCCTATGTATGGCTACCTTAAGATGACTCTACAAGAGCGATATTCAGTAGTCCAAATATCACAAGCTTTTCATTAACTTATTTTTTTTGTAGGCAAGAGATTTTTTGTACATTGTACACTATCTTTGGAATTTTCGTTTTCTAAAGCTAGCCACACACGGGTAGATTCCCGTGCAATCGACCACCAATCAATCACAGCGTGGTGACGTCACCACGCTGTGATTGATCGGGGATCAATTGAACGGAAATCAATGTGCACCACATGGGCACATCGATTACCGTTCAATGAAGACGGCTAGCTAGAGTTCTCTACGGCATCCAGCATGTAAAGCCGAACACGCTGGAAACTGAAGAGAAATCCAGCCAGCTTCTCTTCCCGTAGAGCCCGGCTGCAGTTAAGAGTGCTGACTCCGCCCCCTTCACGCAGACTCTGCTCTATCAGCATGGGCTGTCAGTTCTGTATGAGATGTCGGCTTTCCCTGCACTCTACATGAAAATTCTTTCAGTGTTGGTGATTGAATGTGGTTTTCCAACATGTTGGAAACCCATTCAATTGAGGTACTTCGAGGGGGCTCTATTGAACCCCCTCGTAGGACAGCACACACAGGAAGGATTGTAAGTAGATTCGAGTACAATCAATCACCGTGACCGCGCACGTTGATTGATTGTACTCGAATCGTTTTACAAATCTACCCGGGTGCCTAGCTTAAGCCTCCCCTCTATGTGTAAATGTGGCCAGCTATAGTTAATGTAAACGAATCGCATACATCACTTAGCTATGGCATTGTAAGTGAAGTGTGATGCCACCATCCTTCTACTAAGATTTTCTAGGCATTCATAACAGGACAAATGTCACTGTGTCCACTGCTGATTCCCTGCGCTGGACATACAAAGACACACTTTGTATGCGCTGGACATACAAAGACAGTATCCCCCGCGAATTGTGGGCAGTTTGCCAGTGGCTTATAGCGTGCTCCTGGCGATTTAGCAGAGCAAAGACGTGAAAAGCATCAGGTTTTGTTTTTCCACGTCTTTGAGACCTCTCCATTGAAGAGTGCAGATGCGCTGTTCAAATAGCACAGAATGGATACTGTTCCATTCAATAAGCCGGCCATAGATGTGTAGATCCGTGTTAAGCTAGCCATACATGGTTCAATTTGCAAAAAATCGATCATCAATTCGATCGAAGTATTCGACCATTGAATTGTGCATCGATTGTAATTTAATTGAATGACACACCACATTGAGTGTTCGATCTTAAACATTTCCATTCCTGCAACAGCGGCCTCCATATAACCTGACCTATGCATAGTAATCATAGTGGTCTGACTACAGTCAAAGTGACGACTGAACGGATCGGGGTTTATTACTGGGGCGGGAGTATGTAGTCTCTCTATGCAGTCTCCGCTGTGTCATACTTTCACTACGATCACATTCAAGCACACTACCTACACTACCTACCACAACTTTTTTTTCATGGGTAAACATTTCCATTACTACAACAGCAGCTTTAAGATAACCTAACCTATGCGGAGTAATCATAGTGGTCTGACTAGTGTAAAAAAAGCATACATACAAACATCCTATTCTGCCGACCAGTAGAGAGAACAATATGCTAATTGATTGGATCTAATCACAATTGGTTTGGACAAGGAATAGTATGTAATTTACACATGATGTGGTAGCAATCAATCAAAATTTTCCAACTGGTCCGATCAAATTTCGATTGTGCAAATTGACAATTTAAATCGAATTTAAACTGTCGTTCAGTGTGGACATGATTCAATTTTCAAACGACCAAAATAATCAATCAAATTAAATCATTGAACAGTCAATTGAACCATGTATGGCTAGCTTTAGATCGATGGATGCTTGAGCGGGATGCTATAATGTCACTCAGACTGACATAACTGTGCACATGGATTCCTGTTCAATACTTTTGATGGGGACCCAAAGTAATTTTGATAGAGGGAAAAATGCACGTCCGTTCCCTGTTTGATCACTGTTTTCTTTTTTTAATGATCTGTATTGATGGCTTCATGTGAGTAGCTTGAAATGAAAATCGTAACCTCTATGGCTGGCTTCAGTTTGTAAAGTACCCTCTCTGCCTTTTATTCACTCCATCTGTGCGTCCACCATTGGGGGGAAAAGCAGTGGACACAAGGCCTTACAGGAGTGTGTTGTATAAGTTGTTAGCTGCTCTGTAGGTGTGTGACCTCTCGCAGTGATGTTGGAAGGGAAAGGATATTGTAGATTGAGGCCCAATCACACGTTTACATACTATACGCACTTCACAGTGTCACTTTATCATTCATTCCTGATAGAACCTCAATGTTCCCCTCATAGCAACGTACCTTGTGTATTGCACAACCATTATATGTTTTGGATCAGATAGAATGTTTGGGGCTTTTTAGTGCGTTGGCGGTGTTCCAATAACTACACTGAGATTAAACAACCCAGATAAACATTGCACAGAGGGCTTCCTTGGGGGGAACGGGCTCCATGGATAACTTGCTGTATAGCCTGCAACTATAGAGGTTAATGAGGGCTTCTTGGTGAACGTTCAAGACTAGTCTCCTGCTGATTTCATGCAGATCATTGTTCTTATTTAGGATTTACAAATGTATGTAATGACAGATACTTCCAACCATGATGGAATTAACATGCATTTTGCATATTTGGTCATTGGCTTTAAAGCTATGTTTCCTGATCGATCAGCCACGGGGCCGATGCGTTTTTAATCACGTGCGTCGATCGCCTCCATTTAGTTGAATGGGCTTGTGCCCACTTCAACTAATGGGCGTTCTAAAACTGATCTGTTTCTGATTTCGGGTGGCAGATCGCCCCTGATTGCTGCCATAGACCTGAATGGGCACGATTAAAAATTTTGTGTAATTTCAACCGTGCGCATTCACTCTCTATGAAATGACATGTGATTTTTAACCAAAGGGGAGGAGCAAGATATCCTTCCCCCAACTTCCTGGCTGCAATCTGAGTCATGATTCTAATCACGGGAGCCAGCAGAAGTTTGATGGGTGCTAACGATCTCCCGCAGCTCCGCGCCGTGATTAGAATCACTCAAGTGGCCTACATAGACTAATACAAAGCCAATTGCAAATCGAAAGTCTAAGGGCTTGTCCCCACTTTGGCGATCACCCGCAATTTTAATCGTGTTGCGGCGATTGGGCCCATGCATTTCAATGGGCTCTGCACCTCAGCTGATACCCTATGCGTTTTTGATCATAGGTGATCATGGGTGATTAGTCATGTGGGGACATAGCCTTAATCTTATTAATTTCTTCTGAAATACTCTATCTCTCAAATGAATGATATGGGCCCTGGTAGACATGGATCTTCCAAGTAACTACTGCCAAATCATCATGTAAGAAGCCCTAACTGACTTGCCATGCGAGAACAGTGAGCAGCACTAAAATAAACCATCAGTTACAGTTGTCACAGTTATTTTACAACAGTGAGCAAAGTATAAATACAATCCTGAAATCTCTTGTCACTACAAACTCTTGTTATACCGTACTTGTACAATATCATTTGGCATCGGTGACCTTTTATGGCTCCGTGTGTGATTTGAAGAAATGACCAAAATCCAATTCTAAAAAGTACAAAGTATAAAACCATATATATGAACTGGTGAGTTTTCACAATGGGTTTCTAATGATTTTAACATTTTCCTACACTACAGTGGGTTTTGTTATAGAACTCTGCCATGTGCATGACAATGGGCTTTGTGAGTAATCTGCCCGACTGACATTGAGATAATCTTTCAAATGGCTTATCAAGCTTCTTCTACATTTCCCAAAACTTCAGCTCGTTGCGTTACATTATTTTCAGACTGACCTCCTCGTTTCTTCCCGGTGCATGCCTACATTTCTGTGCTGGAGGAGATTTGTTAAGTATCAATTTTTCATTCCCCAGCTATGTGTGTTCAGTCATTTTTGTTGCCAAGGGAAATCATTAGTAGTATTAATGACTGTCACAGGGCGGGACTTGGCACACATAGAACTCGGCATGTATTCTCTATGGAAAAGGCCCGAATCTGTGATTAGCCTGCAACAGACCGCAATAATTGCACCATCTAGATCAAGAGTTCCCAGGGGGTTCTCCAGTTGTGTGTGTCACCCTGTATATCCTTTAGTGTGATTATTCCACAGAAGCAGCAGCACCAGGCAGGTGTGTACCTCAACTTTCTCATCTTCTTTTACTCAAGAAGCTTAGATTTAGCATCATTTCTATTGAGGACTTAAAGACCAAATTCACATTGGTTCTTTTTTGAGGGTGTCAGGTAAGTTTTCTAAGTGGGGACTCTTTGAGGACTTTTTTGAATGTCCTAACTATTACACAACAGGGAGTCCTATTGGTTCTGGTGTTATCTGTATTGTGAAACACACACATTGGCCACTTGCAAAGACTTTATTAGAGCTAAATACTCTTGTGTTGGGAGCTCATTGTAAAGTTGTAGATGCCTGTATGTGCCAACATTTATTTTGTATAGTTGTGCTTTTTATCACAGTCCTTCTGATGATCTGCCATGAAAGGTCTGACATTGATCTAGTAATCATTTATTTTCTTCTGCAGGTTTACTTGTAGAAAGCTCCTAAACACAGCTCCACCATGGATTTCCTGGACAGAAATATCAACTTCAAAGCACTTCTCAAGTTTTCAAATATGTAAGTAATGTTTTCATGTAAATATATGTTTCTTTTCATGGTGCTTCTTGAACATCCGCATATTAGAAATACATGTTAATTGCTTTCACAACCTGTAACCGCGCCATAGGGGTTTGGGTTGGTCACATGCTGCATTAACTTTAACACTTTGTTGTAAAACTTTGTTTTGACTTACAGACCCGTTTTAAATAAGTAACATAGCCTCTACTGTTAGCAGGACCATTATCATTTAGGGTTAACTAGTCTGTGTTAAATGTATTTTTTTAACCAGTGATATTTTAAATTTAGAATACTGTCTAAAGTAGAATCTTACATACTTGATAGTGTAGGGCAAGACAGGGAACCCATAGCCATATGCTGCTACAATAATTCCCACCAATATTCAATTGCAACTGTCTGTATTAAAATATTCTTCACTGTTTGCAATGGATGCGTACATATGTGGCAAAACTCTGCATTACATCTCTAACCTGCTTAAGACTTACCAGAAGAAGGGAAAAAAGTACTGTTGCTTATAACAATGAGAGAATATAAAACAATATTTTGGTGATAATTAATATGTATTACCAGCTACTTATTATTTTAAAGCCCTCAACTGTAAAACATGGATAGAAGTGTTTTTTTTAATTTAAAAGTTTTTGTAGGTATTAAGTGTAAATCAAATGACTAAGCGGTCAGTAGTGGTACTTTAAAGTGGTACTTTAGGTAACCAAGTAATGTAGCTGATAAGACAGATTATTTATTCTTTTATATTATACCATTCTTCTTCTCTCAGACAGATTATTTGGATTCCACTTTAAAATGTACTGTTTTTTACAAATTACCGTATTTGGCGCATGTTAAGACCGGAAGATAAGATTTTCCCCTTTATACAGCATGTATGCAGGGATGTGTTTTATTTTTCTTCTCTGCTATAATCACTCTCTGCTCTTCCTAAGTGTCGATCGACAGCGCCTCGGAGAAGGGAGGGGGATAGCAGAGAGTGATAAGAAAACTTTTGGGGGCAAAAAGTATCTTATAGAGCACTAATACGGTAATACTTTTTCATTGTCCATAGATCATCAAGTTCAGTGCACTTGATGGGCAGTGACTAATATGTTCATGGTTGTCACAATGACAGGATGCTCTAAGACTTTGTATACCAAAGCCGATGTTGATCACCACTGAATTTATGGTGAAAGGATAATTAAATTTTCACGAAGGGCCAAACCAGATGCAAAATGGTATAATCATAAATAAAACCAATAAAAAACCAACCTCCGGCTGGGCAAATCACGATCAGGAAATCACGGCGGAGCATGTCATGCTCAGCCGCTATTGCCCGTGGCGTGCATGTGCGCAAAAAACGTGCATGTGCGCAACGCCCATCATTTTCTCTTGGCGCTTGAGAGTTCCTAACATCGGATTCAGCAACGCTGACCAATATTTTGATTAAAGAAAGGTCCATGTGATACTGTTTGTTGACTACCTGAAGTAAGTAAGAAGTAAAAAGGCAAGCTTTTGGGATGTCTCGGATCCCTTCTTCAGGCTTAATACAATTCTGGTTGGAGACTCACATTTATACACAAAAAAACAAGGGCATTAATATTGTGAAGGTGAAAGTGAAGGGTTAACTTGACTGATCAAGGTGAATACCTCAATATGCTTGGAAAGAAATTAAAGGTGGTGCTGAATAAATCCAGTATGTGTCCTAAAAAAAAATAAAGAATTCTGCTAATAATTAGCAACATTTTATTTGTGTTTTTTGTCTTTCAGTTCTCCCAGCACACAGCAGCACTTGAAGCATGTGTATGCCAGCTTTGCTCTCTGTTTACTGGTTGCATCTGCTGGTGCTTATGTCAACGTGGTCTTCAGGTTTCTCCAGGTGAGTGATTGTCTGGTTTAACACACAAGTGCAGGGCTGTCCTGCTACTGTTGGTGGGTTATTTTGACCCTGTTGTTTTTAAAAGTAGATCCCAAGCAAAAAAGTGTGGGCACCCCCGTTATAAAGCATAAGAATGCTATGAATACAGAGAGCCTCCATGGCCTCGCCATGTACAGTAGGATTGAGTTATTTGATAAAACCGATTCAAAGTTTTGTGTGATATTTCCATATATGAGAAAGTAATGTATTAAATATAACACCTTTTTGTTTCAGTATTTAGATATTTAATTCTATATATTTCTATTACAGGGCAGCTTCCTGTCCTTTGCAGGCTCATTGGGCATGATGATGTGGCTGATGTTCACCCCTCACAGTAGAGAGAATGAGAAGAAACGTCTGGGAATCTTGGCTGGATTTGCATTTTTCTCTGGTGAGTAAAATGTTGGTCTCCCTACTGAATAAATTTCAACAATATATAAACCGCTCTAGTGGTTGCGACGAACCCAGCCTGACCTGAGTTTGTGTACAAAACAAACTCTGGATGAGTTGGTATTACTTACCCTTGCTTGACGAGCCAGTGATGTTTCTGAATCACGGCAGAGCCGATTCCAGCACCGCCTCTTTTGCGTCATTGGTGACACAGTAGTGGCAGGGGGATGCCATAGACCTCCATTTTAATGGGGCGTTGGTTTCCTAGCCCACATTGCTAGGGCCATCGATGACGCCAGTAATGTGTACAGGGGGGGGGGGGGGTCGAGGAAAACAAGCACTTTGCTATGAATAAGCTGACTGCTAGGTGGGTTAAAGTATATCATATGTTACCTAACCATTGGTCTAGTATGAAGACTAATGTTAGTTATTAGTTAGTATGGGGTGTTCCTTAAATAAATACCCTTCCTGACTAACGTTTTGTTTCCTGATGTGTAGCTCAAACTGCAAGGGTAATGTGTTGTGCTGTATGCGCACAGTTGTAGATATGTAATGAATACGTGTTTGACTCTTCTGATTGGAAGAGGGGGGCGTTAGGCCTTTTAGTGTATTGAGGCAGGTAAAGCGTGACAGGGCAGGCAAGTCTGATCAGCAAAGAATTATTATAATCCCTCCAATCCTTAACTTTAGGAGGGAGGTCTTGTTACCAGTGCAGGAAAATGAATAGAATTATCTGTTCTATGTTCTGTCTGAACTCATGCAAATATACTTTTTATCGTTTTCCAGCTCCTTGGTTACAATAACCATGGTTGATGTGGTGTGCCTAGTTGTACTGGTCACACACTTCTGTTGTACCATATAATAGGGGCTAAAACTACTCTGTTATAATGAAGAATGTTTCAAACCCTATGTTGAATGTGCTTTATAAAATGT
This sequence comes from Ptychadena robeensis, assembly GCA_036250615.1. Lineage (NCBI taxonomy): Eukaryota > Metazoa > Chordata > Amphibia > Anura > Ptychadenidae > Ptychadena > Ptychadena robeensis. The sequence continues at coordinate 46,742,947 of CM070033.1, read as the reverse complement.
ATTTCTCTTTTTTCATCTTCTAGGCATTGGCTTGGGTCCTACTTTGAATCTTTGCTTGGCTATTGAGCCCAGGTATTTACATATGCAAATCTTGAATTTTACTGACTTCAATATGAAAGTAAAACTATGAGACAGACATTGTTGCATTCCAGAGCTTTAGCATTGGATTTGCTGCTAATTCCTTGTAAATGTGGGGAGATGTCTAAAGCAAGTGTTGTAGTAGCAAGTAGCGAGTTTGTATATGAAAGGAGTTATCCGTTTACTTTCTAGGGGCAAAACAAGTCTTCATAAATGAACCTGTTCACTGAATACATAAGATGTCATTGTATAGTAGTAAGTAACTTTTGACAATGCATGTTTTAGGTGACATATCTCCCTCCCCATGCTTGATTACAAAGCGGAGCATTAAGGGAGCAGGTGACATTGTTTTGCACCAAAAACTACTAGGATAGGCTTCGGATGACCTTATTAAGGGTCCCCATACACCTTTAGAGTTCTCTGTCAGATTTCCTTTAGATTTTGTTTTGTTTTACCAAAACCATGTAATATGGGGGACTTTCTTAACCATCAAGTCTACCTGTGTTCAATCACAGAGGACCTGGCAATACATAGTTTTTGGTAGATCTAAATGATATCTGACAGAGAGATCCAGCTTAAGGTAGCCATATACGTAGGGATTGTCCATCGATAGATGAGGGACAGACGTCCTCATGCTGCAGCCAGCCTCTCAGAGGATCGGCCAGCACCCTTTGTGTGCTGGACATTACTTTGCATAGGGACTGCCATCCCCATGCAAAGTAATGGGATCGGCTGGGAATTTAATAACATGTCGGATCACCGTGCGTAACTTTTATCTGCATAAAAAAAGAGACAAATAATCCTTGGCCTAATATTTTACTGTGTTCGTGGCAAATTCACTTTATTACTATATTTATTTTAAAGCCTAATTCGAAAAAACAAGTACATAAAAACGATGCGTTGCACAGGTAAAAGTTGTAGCAGGTTATAACTTTGAATTGATGTACAAGGAGCACAGCATTGTTCTTTATTTAGATCTAATGATTCTTTTTCCTTCTCCAGCATCATTCCAACTGCTTTCTTGGCCACCGCAGTGATCTTCACCTGCTTCTCTCTCAGCGCTCTGTATGCACGGAGACGCACTTACCTGTACCTGGGAGGTAAGGGTCACTCTGTTCTGTGTCACTACATGTTCTGTGTTGTACAAACTATCTTCTGAGTGTGAATATGGTGTTTCTTACACAGGTATGCTGATGTCTGTTCTGAGCCTCCTTTTCCTGTCTGGATTGGTGAACATGTTTATTGGATCAACTGTCCTTTTAAAAGTGAGTCTCTACATTGTTATAAGAACAATAACGGGTTCATTCATAGGTGTATGATTCATTGTTATGTACTTCCCAATTAAAGATTCCCAGTGGATTTATGAATTGATTATGCCATCAGAACAGGATACATTTTATTTGTTTGAAGAATAAACCATGATGTATCATGTTTTATTCGCATAATAAAGATTGCTATGGATTCAAGAATGGTGGGTTTGTTTTGGCTTGTATGACTTACATTTAGCAATACAAAAGGGTAGGTTCTCATATAAAATAAATATGGTAGTAATTTTATTTGACCTCCCTGTGACGTCAAAAAAGGGTTTAACATTCTTAGCGGTATTTCTGTGTGTGGCTTGGGGTTCCAATTCAATAAACAGTTAACCCCAAGCCACACTTGGTGTACCTAAGTGTTTTTGGAGATCTCATAGCATCCTCCAGTGATGCCAGATGGGGATTGCTTCTGTTGGGGCATACACACTTGCAGCCACCATGTCCCTGATGTCATTAATGACACTGGGGACTGCCCACACCTATATTATGCAACAGGCATCGGTGTGCCGAGTCCTCACATCTCTGATGTCATTGAAGCTGGGAATGCGGTTATATGTCCCCACCACCCCAGCAATTTCTGTACCACTTTTGGCACCCAAATGGTGACACAAGGGGACCATCAGGGCTGTTTACAGAATTATATAGACACTTCTCTTAGATTCTGTGCTGTGACTAGATAGTAAGGCTAGGACGCCCACTTATTCAAATTTAATGGGATATAATAAATAATATACATTACTGGCTCTGATTTTACGGTTATGCCAGTTATAGTCCCTTTGATAGGTTCTATTCCTATTGGTATTCTATTGTTCGTTATACATCAGTTTTTGTTTTTTAGTGGTCTGCAAGAACCATTGATGGGGGTTATCACAACATCTTCTGATTATAGCTAATTTGGCCTATGTTTATCTTCCAGGTTCACATGTACATTGGGCTTCTGGTCATGTGTGGATTTGTGCTGTTTGACACTCAGCTCATTATTGAAAAAGTTGAAAATGGAGACAAGGACTATGTCTGGTAAGCATGTTTTTATTTATTTTTGTTTAATACTGTATATATTTATAATAAATCTGTGAAATTCTTAATATCTACGCTACATTTTCTTACAATGATGGACTAGGTGAAGATTCAGCCTTCATTCACACAATAACTTTCTGTGTTACAGGAAAAAGTTCACTTCCTAGTTATGTATGATATCACTTCCTGTGTTGTAGGATCAATGGCTCATGTTTCAGGCAGAATCACTTCTACATCACTTCTACTGTGCAAAACTACTTAACTTGTTTTACCCTTACTCTGAAAACACTGACTTATGTAGATACACATTTCACAATCTGGCATGAACAACTTACCCATCAGCAACTATTTATATATGGGAGGAGAGATAAGTCTGTGTAACATAATTTTATTATCGCAATGCAGAATGTAAATTTAAATACACATCTCAGGCTATTAAAATAACATCAACGTACTTGGCAATTACTGTTGTAAGTTCTGTCTGTTGCTGTGAATATATGATAACATGTTATAGTAACAACTTGGTGAATGGTGGCTATTAAGAAAGCATGAGTTGTGTATTAACATTCTGCATTGCAAAAAACAAAACCACAAAAAAAACATTTTATGACTCAACTCTCATCCCACATGTAAATATATATTGGTCAGGGGGTAAGTTGTTAGTGTGGGATTGTAACATATGTCTCTCCATAAGGTGATCAGTAGATTCACAGAATGGGTACTGCAAATGTATGGATTGATCTGCAAAAATCCAAGATCCATTGCTAGTTAGGCAGCAGTAGGTTTGTTTATGACATAAATTAAATACTACAATTATCCTTCTCACAGTCCAGTATACGTTTAACATGGTGAATTCCATTATACAATTGAAAACATTATTTATAATAAAATAAATTCATGTTCTAATTACTGTTGGTAACGCACAGATCGATACTCTGGTTCATAGAGCATTACCTCTGAGGACTGTTTTCTTTTTTTGCAGGCACTGTGTAGATCTGTTTCTGGATTTCATTGCTATCTTCAGGAAAATTATGATCATTCTAGCTATGAACGAGAAGGTATGTTTTAGTTTTCTCCTCTAAAACAAAAAAAACATGCATGTTTATTTACACATGTGTGTGTCTCTATTTTGTATGTACATGTTGAATACAATTAATATCAGTGTGTGTGTGTGTGTGTGTGTGTGTGTGTGTGTGTGTGTATATGTATATATATATATATATATATATATATATATATATATATATATATATATATAACCTTGAAAGGCCCCTCCTTTCTTGTAGTCCAACAATTGGAAGAAGTGAATAGATTAGGTAGAAAGTTTGATTATGAAAGGAACAGAGTTCTAGAAGATGGCTACTGTATGTGAATGTAGGAATACCACGCAGAGAAGGGTATTTCTGGGTCATGTAAAAAAATAGTTTAGAAGACGAAACAGCCTATCGTTGCTGATCTTGCCACTAGCTGCATTATTGCTTTTTGAACTTAACTGTACTCATTTTTGCTTTCTATTTTGAATTTTCAGGAGAAGAAGAAAGAGAGAAAATAAACCAAGCCATGCCCCAACTTTTCCATTCTATGATTTTTCCATAACTTTTTCCCTGGCCTTTGTTCAATGGTGTAATGAAAAGCTTGGGAAGCACTTTTTTTTTAATTTTTTTCCTTTGTCATTGTTATGTGCTCTTCCTCCACCCCACCTTTACAGTGTTTTGCTGATTTTCCTAAGATACAATGTTCCAGAACTGATGTAATTTTACCCCCATGATGCACACATTTTAGTCCTTCCAGTGGGCGGTTAGCCATTTCCCATGTCCCTTTATGTAGGCCACATACTGCAATATTGGGTCAAACACACTGCTGTATTGGCAGTTGCCTTAATATCAGTGTGTGCCTAAACAAAAGCAAGCCGTGCCTGACGCAGGTTCTGTAATATGCCGTGCGATATGCAGTAATCCACACACACTAAATTTCAATTTCCTGTGTTAGCATTCATACCATATGGAACCTAGTAAGCAACAGTGGTTGATTCATTCCTTTTTGTCCAACTGTGCATTCTTTTACAGATAAGACTACATATTAAAATTGGATACATTGTCACATACAGTTAGGAGATGACTACATTTTGTTTGTGCATACAGTTTCCTGTACACCATTAGGAATGTGTGCATCACAGACATTGGAAGTTGGTAAGAGTAGCCGCTTGCTCTATAGGGTGGCATAGTCAAAACATTAGTTTAGGAGCTAGGCTTTCCATTGCTTCCTTGTTATTGCCTAATCAGACCAGCAACCAACCATTGAATGATTTTCTCTGGCCATATCAAATAAATGAATTATAGGGTCCTTTTTGAATCTTCAACACGTTGCTATAACCTGCTTACATTGTCATTGGGACATGAGTTATACACACCCACTTTCCTTCAGAGAACTTGGTGCTCTCACTACTGTGAATAGACTGATGGAGACCCGATTGCGTGGCTGAGAGGAAGCTGTACAACTGGCTTGTAGGATTTTTGTGCGTCTTCTGCTTTCTGCCAAGTCTCATGTTTGCTCAATGATCAAGTTGCCATCCTGGAACGGAACTAAAACTTAAGTGCTGGATTAATATTGGTAGAACTAATTTTTTCCATCACCCTTACATCATTAATTATTGGCTGGGATCATATGTCTAACACTGAAGATCTTAAGACACAATCTGTGCTTTGTGTCCTTCGCTTCTTATGTAAGAAGTCCAATCCTTTTTAACCCCTTGCACAAAAGAAGTATTGAAATGCTGTAATTACATGTAAACTGCATTTAAGTAGATAAAGTACATCTTTGCTTTATGGGAGTGGAATTATATTGTGAATTTCTTTTTTTCTTTTTGCAGCTATAGTATAAACCTTTGTCCCCTCATATCTAGAACCCCTTATTAGAAATAATAATATCCATTGTCTTTTACATGAGTTGGACTACTGCTGCCTGGATTTCAGTAACCTAAATTCATGCACTATCCATCTCCTCTTCTAACTCCTCCAAGGTCTAGAAGATGAGCAGTAGGGAGTCTGCGACTTTGTGCAAGAGTTTGGATTAAAGTGTTACTCTTCCCCAATGGCCCCACACCCAGTCCCCTCCCCTTGCCCCTGCATGCTTTTAGGGATATGGCAAGCTGCTTTAGAAACAGTGCCAAGAATTACCTTAAGGATAAAAAGAAAATTCTATGTGAAAATGTATAACGTTTTCATAATAACTTTATTTTATAGTGCAGTGATTTTCTGATTGCTGATATAACTCAGACAGTGAGCACAGTGAAACTTTTTGATTGAAACATGAAAAATATGGATTAATTTGTACAAATTCTTAAAAGTACCGAAATAAAAACTTCAGATAACACCAAAATTGTGTTTTATTTATGTAATATCTGATTTTGAACAGTCAATCTGAAAAATAAAAACTGTACTTTTGCTTGTTTGGGATTGGATGGATGCAGTCATCAAGTCTACATATTCACTAAGCTAGGTAAGAATTTCTTTAAGAAGGGACCATAATTCTTTGATAAATCTCTTTGGTAACTGTGTATTAATAATTCGATTTTTTTCTTACTTTTACATCACATCTAGGACTGTAGTTCGGCAATCTTGCGTTAGGTCATTACATACCATATTTATTGCACTAAAAGATGCACACTTGGAGGGAAATTTTAGAAAAAAGGTCAAAAAAAGAAAATAGATACAGCCATTCAGATATCAAGTAACTATACAGCATGTTCCAGCAAAGTAGATACCATGCAGTATTCACCTTATATTCCTCCAGCCAAAAGCCCTGTGCCAGGAGGGAGGTCTTTCACTGCAGCAGAGTGTCAGGGCTGAAACTTGCATGTGTTTATACACTAGCTGTATCCACTCTGAACACACTGAGCAACTTTTGAAGAGACACATTTTACAATCTAGCACTGAACAAGTTACCCATGAGGAGCTATTTACATATGGGAGATGTGCCATAAAATACATGTGTTGCAATGTCATGTAAATACACAACTCATGCTATCTAATTGTAAAATGTCTCTCTCCATAAGATGAATTTCTGTTCTTATCAATAAAGGAGTATTTACATTTTTAAAGGGTGCATCAACTCAAGCCTTTCTTTTAAAGTGGGATTCCAATTATTCAAATGTGTTCTTCAGTACCGGACAGGAAGCATCTAGAAACCTATACTACCGGTCTCCCATAGGCTGCGTGAGTGCAACCTCTGACCACTAAGCCCCACATCACGTCAGGACAGCTTTGAAATCATTTCCCCCTCCATGCGCCGTTTCTCTACAATTGGGTGCATCTGTGATCCGTTCCTCGTCAAGTTCTTACCAGCGTCATCCTTTTCCGCTTTCTTTTCTTTTTGGGGGTAAAAGTACACCTTTTTTTAGGTTAAACCTCATCAAGCTTTTTCAGATAATGGTCAGAGAAATGGGTATTACTTACATCGGGTCGTCATTCAGGGACAGCAAGCCCTGAAAAGAAAAAACAAATACTTCCCTTTCCTGGCTGCTCACTCCTGTGCCGCCATGCCTGGAGTGTCTGCTGGTCCTCCAGGCTTTAAGATGGAGGAGTGAGACTCATTCAGTCTCGCTCCATCCACCTATCTGAATCTGGTAACGCTCCACCCCTCTGCATCACCAGATTGAGATGATGCTGGCTTTGGACGCAGGGGAGGATATGGGACGTCAAAAGTGATGTCTTATCTCCCATATTCCCTTGGGGCTGCCACGGCACAATGTCACAGGGTAGGTGGAGCATTGCAGGATTTTTTAAAAGATTTTATTTTACATTTTACCTCCGATCAGCAGAATCAGAGGTGGTAGGTTTACTTTAACATGGAAAAACTGCTTAACACATGCTTAAAACTGTTTTCAGGCTATTTTCAACAGCAGTTCATGTGATTTCAATATTTTGACATATAACATTTAGAACCCCTGTGATTCTTTCATGATCAATAGAGCAAAACAGGACATTTACCTTTTAGAAAGAAGACAATTGTAATAGTTTATGGCATCTCTGTGCAATCTGTTCAACCCACTGAAGTAAAGCAGAAAAGTCTGCAGTTAAATTACATATGAATTGCTTCATTTAAAAATAAATGTTGTAATGTACAGAACCAAATTATGAAAAAAAGTTCTCTGTCCACATATTTATGGACCTAACTAGGTGGCGTAGATGTGTTGGTTGATTAAATATACACAAGTTATGTGCAGTAACCAAGTCTGATTCAATCAACATTTTGATTACTTTCTAAGAAAATAAATATTTTCACTTGAACACGATTGTGTGTACTTGGTCTAAAGCTAGCCATACACGTGTCGTTTCCTGAGCGATCGATCAACGATCTGATCGATTCCGGTGAAGTCACAGGCATCGATCGATCGACCATACAAGTCTGTGCCTACCACCTTAGGCCACCGATTCCTGAACGATTCTGTTACCAGTCGATCGATTCACAAATGTCAACGCCCCTTGATGTGTGCCTGATCGATCAGAAAACACCAACAGGTTGGTTCCCTGGCCGATCCGATTTGGGGGCCATGTCGATCGGTCAAGGTGGGCTGCACTCGATTCCTTGTCGATCGATCGGCGTGCACGCGCCTGGTGCTCGATCGGCCAGGAATTGAGTGTGAAATTGAGTGTGAAATCGACCTGTGTATGGCACCTTAACAGCCCAGCAGTTGGAGCAGGAATAGGCACAATATTCTGTTCAGATCCATGCCTGGGGGGATGAGACGTGTACCACGGCTGTGTATCTGATAAAGATGACAGCATTTATTCTTTTGATCAGATGTTGTAGGGGAAGGATATAATAATAACCAAATGTCCGGATCTACCTCATTAGTTCCTCAAGCAAACCTATCCCATAATAATTAAAATTTGGATCCCCTTCTGGGTGGGACGTCAAACAAGGCCTCCAGCATTCCACGTAAAGTCCCACCCAGAAGGGGAACAAGCTTTTAATTATTATTAGGGGAAGAATATAGTTTGCATTAAATATAGAAAAAAACGAAATCCACAGTAACCTTATCATTAGTCAGTTAAAGAGAACATAAGCTGCCAATTTAGAGAGACTTTGTGATTTGGATATAAAGGTGGCAAACCCTATATGAAGTGGAGGCACCTAAAGTGACTTCTTAAAGGTAACAAATGTCTGGCTGCACTGACAGGTAAAACTTCACTTACTGAGTTTTCCAAATCCTGCCCCATCTTACTTTCCTTCTGGTTAGTGATGCTGCCTATCATAGTCTCGCTGTGTCATTTCAGGAAGGTATGAAAGGCAGTTCCATCCCACACTACCTAAAATTAATGCTTTTTTTTGTGTAATGTAAGTTTATTGCCCCAAGAATCCAAAAATATTGGGAGTTACATGCATTGGCTGCATACAGTGTGTTTTCTAACAGTTATCGAAAAGTAAAGAAAATACTGATTGCAACGTCCCCGACGCTTTATGTGAGCAGTAGATGGCATAAAAAGTATAGCCCCCCCAATCCATTATGTTCTGAAGGCAAACATGCTTAAAGGCAAGCCTGCATGACAATAAAGACCCTTTCCATAGATGCAACATGACAAGAGTGTTTGCGCTCCCCAGTTTGGGAACCACTAGTGTAGACATACTGGTGGACACACGAAGGCCCCGATCCAGTTTATTTTTCTTTTCCGGCCCTTTGTCTGATTGTTGAAACGATGCTCCCCTCCACTTGTTCACTGCAATGAGTGCACATTGTGCCTATAGGTGTCCAAACGTTGCCTTGAAGAAAATGCAGTGGTGTGATCATGACCCTGTGGGCGCATCCTCATGGTGACAACAGCCAGTCTGTATGAATTATGTCTGCTCATTGAAATGAAAGAGCATTTCTTTGTTAGTGCAGAACGTTTAAAAAGATAACATCCCTTTAGCTGGGAAAAGAAGGACAGATTCCTACCCGAATTCTTCAGCCGATTGACTGTCGTCAACACCACACAGTGATCCGACATGCTGGTAAATGCCAGGCCGGTCCCATTAGTTCGAATGTGGACTGCAAGTATGGAAGCAATGGCCTCAGCACTATCGGCTGTGCGTGATGACCTGTCACATGTTGCACATTACACATCATCACCATCATTACTGATGCCAACGATGCATGGAATTGTCACACAAATTGGGGGTTGGCTATTACAGGCCCTCGGTCTGGCCCCTATCAAATTTAAAAAGCCAATGTCCCACAAGTCAAATAGTGTGTTACAAAAGAGAACAAGTACAACCACTGCAAAAAAAGTAACCACTGCATCAAGGTACTGGTAAAGTTCAGTATGCCATTCATAATTTTGGTATTGACCAGCTTTCCATTGTGTGGTAAAACCAATGACATCAAGGCCTAATGACATGACCAGGGTGTGAATAGCCTGATTCAAGATATAACATTATGGGAATAGTTATACCAGTCTCAGAACCATGCCAATGAATTCCTAGAAAATACACTACTGTACTGTCAATACATTCCTACGTTGTTACTACCCATCTATCCTCTTTTAATAGTCTTTTCATTATATCAATAATTACAAGGGAATTCTATGCTTACCCATTCTTGCTTCAAACTCCATCCATAGGAGGGTAAATGAACTGTACTGAAGTATGTATTTCTGACCCAGTGCAGTGATAACTAGAGCTTAGTAAATCCCATGTGTTGTGGATGGCCTGTAGTTCACATTTATACTAGTTTTGGACTACGGACACAATGCTTAAAGTCTGGTACAAGGATCACAGGAATGAGAGCAATTTGTGCTAAATGAGAAAGTTCCTCTGTAACTATGACCTGCTTACAGTCTTAGCCAAATAAGCTTATTCAGGAAATGAGATTACATGTGTTAAGAACTGACCTCAGCCCATTGCCTCAAGCTTTACAGAAAACGGCAAGGAACAATGTGCTTCTCCTGTGTGATCCCTTTTGGTCTAGTGCAGTGGTTCCCAAACTTTCCTTGCAGGGCCCACCCTTTCTATTTAGGAACATAATCGAGCCCCCTTCACATTCAAACACAGGTTCAGAATGAGGGCCCGTG
>CM070033.1:46708900-46732460 GCA_036250615.1 Ptychadena robeensis | reverse complement strand
CCCCCCCCCCCCCCCCCCCCCCGTTTGGGAACCACTGGTCTAGTCTATGACCATTGAAAGAGTCCTGTCCAAAAGGTATAAAACAATATAATAAATCTGAATTCACAATGATAAAAGTGTATGTGAAAAGTATATATGAATATGTAAATTATTAATAGACTCCAACACTTCCTCCTAACTGTGCCCAATGAAGGACACTTAAGAAGTTACTTATACAAAATAGAAAGACTATAAAATGCTTAATCCAACATAGTCCACGACACAAGGTTCTGTTTTATCAAAAAAGTTCTCTGATCGATCAACGCTCCCCAACAGGAAGATGTCCTGCCTCCCCCCACCCACTTCCTGGCTGCAATCTCTATGCCTTGAGTCTAGTCGCGGGAGATCACTGGGTGCTAAATTAGAACTGATGGGGACCAGACATGCCGTTTTTTTTATCGATCCCTCGATGATCTATGTATTGTTAGTGGTAATTCTGGATAGGACCATATTTGCATAATCTACAAGCAGTTTAAATACACCCACCATTACATCATTTCCAATCGAATAAATAACAGGGATTGACCTTTTATTTGAACCGGCGATCGGTTAGAAAAAAAAAAAACGTTAAGAAAACTTTTACCCAAGGTGGTGTGGAAAGCAATCACCTTGTGATCGAGTGTTGATTTCAATCGCATGTTCCGATTGCATTGAGAGGTAATCACAAAAGAATTGTCCCGCTAGTTTTATATGACATTTTTACATCCAGGCCTATGATCTAAAACAGGCCTTACCTACTACTTTCCAGAGCTATGACTCTGTTCCTATGGTAACTTGTTATAGATTAAACAAAATGATAATGTGCGTTAGTGGTTGAGTATAATAACACCCCTTTTATACATATTATTACTCTGAGAAACTTGTGTCAAATACTTGGTTTCAGCTGTGCGGTAATACCTGACTATTTACATATATTAGTTTGCTTGGCTGCATTGAGAAGTACTTTCGAGGGTAAACAGCTCCTTGGCGTTGATACTGTCAGATCTTATTAGTTTCTCCATCTTAATATTTAACCTGACATAGTCCTTTGTGTGAATCACATTCGCTCCCCTCAAGGTCTTTGTCATGAGTGTCTGCATATACCTTTAGAACTGCTTGGGTGACTACTAGCTTTGTTCTCATTCATCACATTTTCAAGGACGACACACTTAGAAGTGAGAAGGTGACAAACAATAAATGGAATTCTTAGAACACTGACAATGCCTTAAAACTAAACTCCCACAGGACAAGGAGCACAGGTAAGAACATATCAAGGACGCGCTTTTGGAGAGAAAGACCTTGTAGGTCCAACCTTCGTACTTTTAGGGCAAATAAAAAAGTATCACACACAGTACTCATCTGTGTTCAAGTGAACTATTATAAATATTACCTCACCCATTACTGTGATGGTGAACCTATGGCATGCGTGCCCAAGAGGGCATGCCGAGCCCTATCTGTTGGCACGCATAGACAGACTGTGTATCACATGTTTGCAGTGTCTGTATCTGATTGGTGGGGACGAGAGGGGAGGTGATTTTTTTCAGCTCATGGCATTCCTGAGGTGGACTTGGTTGGTGAAATGTAAACAAACAGACTAGAGATAATTATTTTAATTTTGATTTAATGATCCTATGTACAACTGTAATCTGGATCTCAGTGGACCAGGGTGGTTACATTTTTCGTACCACTCTCTTTTTGAGAGAGCAAGCCAGTTAATGTGTTTTATTTATTTTATAATGACAATGTGCTCTTTTGTAAACCACAGTTGACTCATTCTGTGTGCCTTAGCTGACAGTTTAAGCTGTACCGGCTTTCAGTTTTTCCTGGGGGGGGGGGGGGGGGGGGTAATGTGTGTGGGCAGCCCGGGTCTGATCTGGTGGAGGTAGGCTTGGAAAGGTTAGCCTAGAAAGGGGTAAAGTGTAGGTGCACTTGATTTGATAAAGCACTTATACATTAATTAATCTATGTAATCTGTGTATGGGTCCCCATACACCTTAAGATTTCTCTGTCAGATTTCCTTTAGATCACCTTTTGTTTTACCAAAACCATGTAATATGAGGGACTTTCTAAACCATCAAGTCTACCTGTGTTAATTCACAGAGGACCCTATACTACATCATTGTTGGTAGATCTAAAGCCCAGGTGCCCTTTGGGAGTTCGTCAGCAGCCCTCCTCAGTCCTCCACTTGCAGCCCCCAAAGCCTAAAGGCCCCCCATACACCTTACAATCTTACCATACAATGTCTATACAATCAACTTTTGTTCTACCAAAACCATGTAACCTTCCAATCACTATATATTCTCAGGGAGGACCCGGCACTACATAGTTGTTGGCAGATCTAATGGAAATTGTAAGGAGTGATTTAAAGGTGTATGGGGGGCTTTACTGTTAATGCAGAGAGCATAGAAACTCACCTGTCCACCATTACCCCTCTGACGCATCCTGGCTCGGGATCTTCTTAAGGCCCCCATTGGATTCCGGGATGATCGATTCCGGGCGCGTGCACGCCAAACAATCATTCCGGAAATGCGTGAAGCCCACCTTGTCCGTCCGATCACGTCCGATCGTTCGGGGGCCCAGAATCAGATCCGACAGAGAACCAACATGTTGGTCTTTCTGATCCGATTCAGCACACATCAGGGGGAGTTGCCATTTGGGAAGTAAGCGATCGGACACGGAATCGTCCAGGAATCAGTGGGACAAGGTGGTATATAGCGATCGGACACACTTAATTGGCCGATCAATCGGACCTCCGATTCATCAAAGGCTTTTTGATTGATATATAAAATTTATATATATGACACAAAATGTGAATTACCATACTTCAGTGTTCCCTAATGCTTGAAATATCATTTAAGTTTTGTTATTAAAAAAATTTAAATAATGTCTTCTAGCTCTGCCTGCTGTCATTAAAAATGCTTAGATAAGTTATTATAGATTGAAAATGTTATGTGCGGCCCTTTAGTGATGCAGAGGGCCACTTGTGGCCCTCCTTATCAACTCAGTTGCCCACCACTGATCTAAAGGATATCTGACAGATAGATCTAAAGGTGTATGGCCAGCTTAAATAATAGTTATATATTTCTGTTTATGCTGGTGAAAAATCAACTGGTTACTGTGCGTAATAAGTAAAATGACAGCATTGGGACTTCATAATCTATAACATTTGTGATATCACCCATTTTTACTAAGTAAACATGACAAGCACAGAAGAACATGGAGAAGACTTGCCACACATTTTGATGCTGGAAATAAATAATACGTGTAGCTTCTAATCGACATAAATAGACCTGCTATATCAGTTGCACAAACTGGTTACACAACTCAGACACACAGTTTCTCTAGCTGAGGTCAGCCCGCTTGTCAACAGTACGATTATTACAATGTTAATTGCTGGGATTGCATCATGCGGGGATAGAATTGTATTCATGCCATCTGACAACAAGTGTTATGAGAGTAACATAACTGATGACATGCTTCATATTAAGGGTTCAATGTTACAACCATGCTGGTAATTGCACCTCAAATGGGATAGCAGACCACTTCCAAACATATTTATGTTTCCTGAAAGCATATACCAAAAATTACAAAGACAAAGCCATTTCTGCAACTCTCCTTTGTAAATGGTATTATGAGGTCATGGACATACCTGTCAAGCCTCCCGTTTTGGCCGGGAAAGTCACGTTTTTATGTGGCTTTCCCGGCCAAATCCCGATTTCAAGAAATCCCCCGCACATTATCAGCACAAGCGGGTGGGACATTAGTAGGGAAAGTAACGCCCTCTCCCTGCTAGATCAGTCAAAAGGCCAGCGGACGACGGAAGTGACGTCAATGACGTCACTTCCGGTACGTGGAACGCGGAAGAACCACGATTCATGTACCGGAAGTGACGTCACTTCCTGTACGTCACGCGTGTTGTAAATGCCCAAACTTGGCACGTATGGTCATGGAGGTCTCTGATTGCTATGATGCCCCTGACTCCACGCTTGTTCATTATCCAGACAACTAGAAGAAATAATTGCTATAATGTTTGGATATAAACAGATTATATAATCACTCCCACAGAACACATTTCAGCACAGGTTTATTTTACAGTCAACCTCTACAATAAATGTCTCTTATTTAAACTGGCCATACACACATGAACTTTTGCTTGACTGATTTTCGAATCAATTGTCTTGTGAATTTAACTATCAACTGTCAGTCTAGCATTGATCAATTGTACAACCAGACAATGTAATTGATGCAAAACCCATTCCTTACATTAGTTTAGATCAGTGGTGGGCAACTGAGTAGATATGAAGTGCGGCCCTCTGAATCACTAAACATTTTCAATCTATCCATTTTTACAATTTTCCAATGACAGCAGGTATAGCTAGAATAGATAGTTTTTGATTTTTAAATAGCAAAATTTGTTTTAAATGATACTTCAAGCATTAGGGGGGGGGGGGGGTCATTTTTTGGAGTGCAAGGGAGTGGTCTGAGGTGTTTGGTCTGGACACAAGCCCCTGATGGACACGGACACCGATGAGACCTGTAAGCAGCCAAGATGTAGCTTTAGGAAATGTTCCCACTTGAACGATTCTAATTGCGGTGCGGAGCTGCGGGGGATAGCACCCAGAGATATCCCACTGGCACCCTGCGATAAGAATCGTGGCTGTGAGATTGCAGCCAGGAAGTGGGGGGGGGGGGGGGGGGGGGGGGGGGGGGGGGGCACAGGACATCTTGCCCCACCCTGCCTCATTGTGCCTATAGAGAGTGAATGGGCAAGGTTAAAATGACAAGTGAATTTTTAACCGAGAGCATTCAGGTCTAAGGCCGCTACCAGGGACAATCAGATGCCCGCGGCCGCGATCAGGGGCAACCGCCGTGACCGGCCATGGCCCATTACTTGAAGTGGGCTCAAGCCCATTCAACTAAATGGAGATAATCAGCCGTGATCATTGGGTGCGATTAAAATCATGCTGGCCCCGCGGCTGATCACCTATGTGGGAACATAACCTAAGACATCTCCTGTCCCTGTACAGGGCAGGGTTTCCCCCTAGCCCTGTGAGGAGATAACACACAAAAGGACCAGTTCTTACACCCTCTGGCAGTGAGTGCAAAGACTTTTTTTATTTATTTATTTGGACGTGTACAATGGCCTGCATTGGGACACTGCCTCTTACAGATGTTGTAATACTCTGCTGCTGGGTGAAATAATCTGCAGGTGAGGTCATGAGAAGATTCTGGAAGATGCCAGACAGTGACCCTGGCACTCATTAATTAGAGGGGGCGATGCTGACCTTACATCAGTTACAATGTTCTTTTATCTCTATAGTCTATAGCAGTGGTGGGCAACTGAGTTGATATGGAGGGCCACAAGTGCGGCCCTCAGCATCACTAAAGGGCCGCACATACAATTTTCAATCTATACTGACTTGTATAAGCATTTATAATATATATGAAATTAAGCATAAGCATATATAATCAATGTGCTTCATAGATATCATCAAAGCCTTTGCCCCTATTCTGAGGTTATGTGCCACAATATATATTATACAATCATACCCCGTATGTTGGTTAAATAGTGGGAGCAAGTCCCTTGCTTCCCCTCCTCTTCTCTAACAAGATTCCAAGCAAAGACTCGTCAGGGAGGGTCAGTGGACAGGTGAGTTCCTTTGCACTATGCATTAACAGTTTCAGGGGCTATAAGTGAAGAACTGAGGGGGGCCGCCGTAGAACACCAAGAGGGCCGCAGGTTGGGCACCTGGGGTCTATAGAGTACCCCTCACTATATAGAATGAAGAGGTGTTTTGTTGTTCTAAAACTCTTCTTGTTCTAAGGCAGTGTTTTTCAACCACGGATGTTACCTGGTGTGCCATGGGTTTTTGACCCCACCCTCGGCCCTCCTATCTAGCTGCCTCTTATAGTATAAGTCTTATACTATAAAAGGCAGCTAGATAGGAGGGCTTAGCAACCGCATCCTCACAGAGCCGGTTTGTGTATAACACTATAAGACTCATACAGTGTTGCTTAGCAACACGCGTCCCCACAGACCAGGGGCGGTGTTTTTGCTCTGCTGGTACGCATCTGCGTACTGCTGATGACGTACTTCCGGCGGGGACCGGAAGTGCGCCACGATTATTTTTTATGAAACAAGTGTGCCTTTGCCCAAAAAAGGTTGAAAAACACTGTTCTAAGGTGTCTGTGCTGCAATTTTAGAGACAGCGAACATGTAAGTTAACATTGTAACCCCAGGACAGGAGGTATGTTATTGGCAAGATTGTCAGGTGGAAAAAGTCGGATGAAGTAAACAAATGCAATCCTCTAATCTATGGACTGATGATCTGCAAAAGATTACCCTATATTTTTGTTCTTGGGATTATTCCTTGACAAGGCAGTTCTCT
The DNA here is from genome assembly GCA_036250615.1 of Ptychadena robeensis. NCBI lineage: Eukaryota > Metazoa > Chordata > Amphibia > Anura > Ptychadenidae > Ptychadena > Ptychadena robeensis. The sequence goes on along the minus strand of CM070033.1, from coordinate 46,726,053 downwards.
CACTGTGAAGGATAAGAGAACAAATTGTACCTATTCACTCCTTCATATTTCTGTTGCCTGCTCATTATTCTTGCACTCCTTTTCTGATGATATGATGGTATACACTTGGCAAAGGGCTATTTAGAAAGATTCAGAGTGCTGCATAGTTAATCATCCTCCACCTTACAAGTCTACCTAGTAGTGATGGCGAACCTATGGCATGGGTGCCAGTGGTGGCACTCGGAAACCCTCTCTGTGGGCATGCGAGCTGTCAGCCAGCACAGAGGAAAGAACTGCAGCCTATTGGTTCTCAATGCGGTCTGTTCTCTTCCCCCTCCTCTGATTGCACACAGTGCCATATACCCTCTCCTATTCTATCTTTTAAGAAAGCAGAGTATTTTGTTTATTATGTTTCGTGCATGTAAATGAGTTGTGTATTTGTAATTCCATGGCGGCACTTTGAGATAAATAAGTGGGGTTGGGTTTCAGTTTGGACACTCAATCTCTAAATAGTTTGCCATCACCGGACTAGTAGGTAGTTAGGTGAGAATTGTTCAACTCAGACTCATCTATAAAACTATTACACAGGAGGACCAGCTCAACATACTTTTGGGTATAAAAAGCATATTTTATTACTCCCACAAAACACATTTCCACTCTGCCAGGGTTAAGCAATGATCAATACTACTCCTCCTGATTGTTGGGCATTGCTGTTGGTGAATTATAGCTTGCAGGCCACTACTTGGCCAAGAAACTTATTTCATGACGCTCCAAGGTAGAATTTGTTTTGCTGAAGTTAATACCAGAGGACATTTGTCCTCTCTGGAGATAGTGTTTCTACAGATCTTTGATAAATGTTTATGCACCTTACGGCTAAGTACTGGTCTGGTACTCATATCTGCCTTTCTGTTCCTAATTGCTTCAACAGTGCAATATTACAACTCAAAATTGATGGTGGAATATTTAGCAAGTGTGAAATATCATGAACTGACTTATTAGAATCCTATGATGGTATCACTGGTGAACTTCTGACCTACAATCCATTTTTTCACAAAAGTCTGTAAATACATAAAAAGTTACTTATATGACAAATTTTTACATCACCCTAAAAAATAAATGTGTTACAACATGAAGCCTTACTTAACTAATGTAATGTAGTTCTATATCAGTGGTGGGCAACTGGGTTGATATGGAGGGCACATAATATTTTCAATCTATACTGACTTGTATAAGCAGTTTATAAAGACAGCAGGCATAGCCAGAAGTCATTATTTTTTATTTTGAAATACCAAACCTTGTCATATATATCAAAGGTTATGTGCATCATAGATATAATCAAAGCATTTGAATATATCTATGGGGCCAATAACTTCTGATTTAAAAGTTATGTGCCCCTATTCTGTTGCTCTCCTCCTCCTCCCACTGTAATAAGATCGCAGGGGATCAGTGCACAGGTGAGTTCCTATGCATTAACAGGTTTTGGGGGCCGCAAGTGGAGGACTGAGGGGGGCCACTGAAGAACACCCAAATGGCTGCATATGGCCCCTGGGCCACAGGTTGGGCACCTGGGTTCTATATAGTTCTCTATGGGTAGTACAAGGCTTTGTACTGGATTCAAGCATATACATGCTTCTGTGCCAGGTACAAAAGAGTATTGGCTGGAAAAACTCCCAACCGTGTTTTAATCTTAAATTGCAGCATTAAATGTAATGAATTAATTACAATCTCTTATTCAAATTAAAAGTTATAGTTATAATTATGTAATTATAAACTTCCAATAGCTCCCTTTACTACCCAGTCCTGTCAAGGTTTCTGACAGCATAGAAATTATTCAGACCAAAACTCGATTTTTTTTTGTGTTATTGTTCACTGCTAAATTCATCTTGATGTATTTTATTTTACAATTCTAATACTTGCTTCTTTTGCAACCCGTCCATCTGGTGTGAATTGACAGCGCAGATAGTGTGAAAGAGCCCTAACCACACAACCAGATTACCTTCCCCATTTATCAGCGCTTGTCTTATATACGGATAGCAGCTGGGGGTGTTTTTGGCAGTTTATGATATAAATACCAATCATATGAAATCATATCCCGCCGAGATTCTTTAAGGCGTAAAACGGGGGAGTATATGCAAATAGATTTAAGTGAAATAAATATACCAAGTTAGGCATGTGTTATAAGCTAAGAATCTGCAATCCCTTGCTGTAAAATATATTTCTGGAGTTTTCTTACCTGCATAAAGTACCAAACCTTTGTGGTTACAAAACTCCTATTTGACCTCCAGTCCTCTTTCATTTCACAGATGTTATCATAAAATAGCATGAAAACATGCTAAAATATTAAAAGTGTTGTTGATATGTTAGGCGAGGTAATGCTTGCATATGAAATATTGTTTTCTTGCTTTGAATAACACAGCAATAGATTGCAAAGCCCTGCTGTTGCTTAGGAACATAGGTGATGCAAGTGGGTACCAAAATGTCACAGCGCACAAGGCTCTAGGTACACGAGACAATACAGGTCACTGCTGACCTTTACTGACTCACTGTATTTCTCTACTTGTTGGAGGCCATATGGCAGCTGCTAGGAGATATGTCATGAACTGTTACACTGTCTGCCAGTCACAGCAAAATAAGATGCATATGATGCTTTTCCGGTTTAAAAATTACTTGCTGCTCAAGTGCTTTGTTTTAGAGATGAGCAGCACAGGCAATATTCATATTCACAAAATATCTACATTTTTTCACCTAATATTCAAAGTAAATTCGACAATTTATGATCTGCTGTCATTATTGCCTTGATTGCGAATATCAGTGGCATCTAGTGGCAGAATGTGAAATAGCAGCAGTATTGTAATCACCACATAAGACAACACTCATAGAAGTAATTCATTGTAAAAATCACTTGTACATGCACATATTGCAAACGCAATGCATGCTACTCTCCAATTTTTAAGATTACAAACATAGCACAAGCACTATTGTTGAGAATACCAGGAAACTAAAACTATATATATATATTAGTGCTTATCATAAACAAGTACTCCCCAACAGATTTGTCAGAAATGGGATGTTATACCACAAAATACCCCCACAAAGGTTGGCCAGTGATTGCAAACAAGATATGTAAAGGATGGGTGTCATCCACAAAGCAAGCCTCTTTCTGAATCCCACTCACAAAAAATCCCGTCCAATCCCAATGCTGAAAATATGAAGACTGCTGGCACTCTTCCACGCTGCTGTACTGTGTACATAGAGAACTATGGCACACTTCAGACATCACAGTGAGGACCAGTCGTCCAGAGCTTGTCGAGATTCATAGTTTTGTCGAGATTCATATATTTTTTTTACTCCTGGAGTGGGAGTATAGAAGTAATTGCAGCAGGCAGGGGGTTGCTGAGAAAGCAGATCTATCAGCTACATCTACCGCAGTGGACCTCAAAGTGAGAAAGGAACGAGGAGTGGTGAGTGAAGCTGGATGGGGGCTCCAGGTAAGCTAGGTTGGACAGAGTGACCAAGCCCAGGGTTTAACGGGCTACATACAATGTGTGTGTAGTCTATGTGTGGCCCTATGCCTGTGTGCACAATGTATGTATAGGGTAAGGGGGAACACATGGATTACACACACTGTATGCATAGGGATGGGGGCACACTTAGACACACGGGGGCACACAGACACACAGTATGCCCTGTACAGTCTGTGTAGTCCATGTCGTTGTTTTTATAACACAGCTGGAGAAGGATCTTAGAGTCCTATGGAACAAGCGTATCAACATTGTAACAGATGCATTTTTGCTGCATCCGATGCTTATTCGGGACACATTAGCACGAATCTGAAAGGGCAACGAGGGCAAGGCTTCAAAGATGTCCTGCAAATTAACACGCACCCATATCACCCATACCAGTCAACTTTCATTTGAAAAAAAAAGTTAAATACACAAAGGGATGTCACTGACGTCCAGGATATGGCCGGGAAAGTCATGTTTTATATGTGGCTTTCCCGGCCAAATCCTGGACGTCAGTGACGTCACTTCCTGTATTTACCCCGATTTTTTACAAATTAAAGTTGACCGGTATGGGTGATATGGGGGCGTGTTAAAACGAGAGGGTCGACAGGTATGGATTCGCCTGTATACACATCCATTGCATAGCATGTCCTTTGGCTCACTGCATATTTAAGTTTGAAACCCCATCTTAAGAGTTTCTTGTTAACTTGGTTTCTGGTAAACAAAATGGGGATTTTATTGTTTAGGCGGAAATGAGTGAGGGATGGGAATGGTTTTTTTTAGGCCTGGATATTCGCTTCAATAAACCCAGCTCTGACTCATTGATACCTTTGAAGAAAATCTTCTGCCTGTCTCTTACATTTAAGTTTTCTCTCCATTATTTCAATCCGCAATGCAATAATGAAAGCTGAAGTCCCAGAAGATTAAGAAAAAGGATAATTAAAAATGTAACTAGTACAAAAAGTCCTATTGGGTTTGTTACCTGTACCTTGCAAGTCCCTATAAGCAGGGGTGCACATAAGTGGTCCGTCAGTACGCAAATGGGGTCAAAACCTAGTTATGCAGACCTATATTGTTGATATAGTTGATACTATATGTCGAGGAGTTTGACGGTCACAGAGAAATCGTCAGCTTCCCTCCGCCCTCTCTCCCTTCTCCATGTGTGAGAAGAAGCCAAGTGATGACAAGTGCTCACTAGAGACACTCAGTGGCTGAAATTGGTATTGCAGCTCCACTGTATGGCTGAACATTTGCCTGAAGATTTCCCGTGACTTGCAGGCAGTTTTCCCATGGCTTAGGGCCCTATTAATTTACCAAAGACGTGCAAAAACAGCGCCTGAACAGCATCAGGCACTGCTTTTTCCTTTCTTGGAGACATATGATCTAGCACTGCACAGTGCTTTAAAGAAGACACTGTATTCCACAGCTTCATATCGCAGTGTGGACACTGCCCCATTCATTAGAATAGGAAATGTCCTCTCTGCAACTTTTTCCCCACTGCGGACATGGGGGAACAAGCAGTGGACACAAGCCCAAAGAGTAAAATCTGACAAGAGAAAAGCACTGTTGGAATGTTGACTATGAAAGGTTGACATTTGGACTGCAGGTAGTCTCAGGGGTTAGTTACTTATTATTAAAATGTCAGGGTTACACTACTGAGGTATGAGATCTGGGGGTTCAAACTTACTGTGTACTGTAGAGTTACATGTGACCCAAAGCCAGCTGGTGACCTGTGGATGGAGACAGCTTATCGGAGGCTCAATCAAAAACAGGGAGGTTCTGCAGCAGATCCTACCATGCTGGAGGCTGATGCAGAGCACATTGACGGAGACAGTGAGAAAGATGGCACTTATTAAAACCACTTACATATGGGGTGATTACCACACACCATCTCCTTGTGCTCATCTGAGTAGTTCACTAAAAAAGGTATGTGCACCCCTGCATATAAAGCATAGGGATAAGCAGCATTATGAGCAGAAGAAGGAGAGATGAGATCCTCAACATGCTGCTTCTCTTTCACTGTCCACAGATTGTGGGTTGGGACAAGAGACAAAGTTCATGTGTCCTGTCCAGCAGTACTGTTTAACGGGTTCTGTAAATCTTTAAGGATAAAAAGACAAGAACACTTTGTTTATGGATACACTTCAGCAAACCTAAGGTTGTCTTTTGTTGTTTATCGTATTTTTAGGCTAGGGCACAACATGCACTAAAATCCCTTTGTTGAACGCAGGGATTTTAGCGCAGTGCACGAGCCGCCCATTGACGGCAATGGGGCTTTAACAGGGCTCTCTCCACAGCCCTTCAGAGCTTCCGATCCGTCAGCCCCTGCCTCCGTCACATTAATGTCGATGCAGCCATCCACGTCCACAAAACCTCAACGGAGGCTTGTGCGGACATCAGCTGATCCCAGCGCATAGTGGAGCCCCAGCCTTAGTATTACCTTCTTAGGTGGCTTGTGTGTCTGGTATAGAAAAACATTGCTGCACAGTGTTTCAGCCCCTTACTAGACAAACAGGGCAGGATGTGCAGTTATTTACTAAGCACGCAATGCTTGGGTAAAGGTCATATTTCATACTGGCTGCCAAACTGAAGTGCCCCAGGTAAGGCACAGGCTGTCAGCATACACTATCTCTAACTTCTACCACCTCCTCCTGACAACTGTTTAGGAGGCTTGTATGGTTTGCAGGAGCAGGTGCGTGCTTATAAACTTGTTTACAAGTAAATGTTACCTGCCAAACCGGCTGGGCGACCTTAGTAAGCCATTGAGTACTTCAGTACTTCAGGACACAAATGATAAGCTTGTTCCAACATTTCACATCCAATCATACAAAAAGATTCATCTCCTTCTATGTTTAACATTTGCAGCATATAAAGTTATCTTTGTTGTAGCAGATAGCCACAACTCCCTGTGCTTTAGCAGTTTGATGCTGTACCTAACATTGCATACTATTTGATATAAAATCTATGAAACAATATGGACATAAATGTTTGTCATAATTATATTATCAGGAATACAAAACTGTCAACCACTCAAATTTAAATGCTGTACTCATGTGCACCTTAGTTATGCTCTGCATATTTTAATGTGGTTGCCATTTTTATTTTTTTTTCTTGTAGTTCTACAAATAAACACCAGAGGTCCTCAGCTTCCATTAGGCAAGTTTGGGTTCTTGGTGGTTCCCTGAACCTCTACCATTTTCTGACCCGTGGTCACTGATGCCTGGATGCCAAGCCCAAAACATTTTCACCAATGGTGTTGGTTTACTCAGCAATAAATAAGTGTATGCTTTTTTATATTTAATCATTTGCTTTATAGCCAGACCTGTCAACCTTCCCGTTTGGCCGGGAAAGTCACGTTTTTATGTGGCTTTCCCGGCCAAATCCTGATTTCAATAAATCCCAGATTTTTTACAGGTTTTTGAAATCGGGGGAATTTAACAGGGAGAGGTTACTCTCTTTGCTAATGTCCCATCCTGCACATTATCAGCACAAGCGGGGTGGGACAATAGAGAACATGTCCACTCCCTGCTAAGTTAGCCAAGAACAGAACCCGATACCGGACGTGACATCACTTCTGGCATTTGGAATGTGAAAAAACCACATTTGCATATACCAGGAGTGACATCAGTGATGTCACTTCCTGTATTCCCCCATTTTTTTTCTTTTAAAATTGACAGGTATGTGTATAGCATTTTTATTTCCTACAGTGATTTCTGAAAAGTTTTGGGGGATCTGAAATATGATTAATGTTTTAAGGATAAATGTACTTAGATTGTGTATTTTTGCAGATCGTTAGAGTCATTATCTTTTATTGTCCTGATTACCAGTAAGTAAGTGAAAATCCCAAATTTTTTGTTGCTGATACCAGAAAGAAGAAGTCAGCCATACATACTCATTCCTCGTGTATGCTTATCCAGGGCTGCACACTAGTGTTACACCAGTACGCAAATGGCAGCAAAAGCAAGCTATGTGTCAGGATTCAAACCCAGTGATGCTTCAGTATCTGACTGCAGTTCTGTCTGCTGAGCCACCTGCCCATCTGGTTTGGTACCTTGTCAGATCTCTTACACCAAGTTACATTGTTTACCAGTTCCTTGTTGAACCCTGAACTCCTGGCTCCTCCCTTTCTTTAAAAGCCACGTTCTTGCTCTGCCTCATTGCCAGATTATTGTGCTCCCTGCCAGCTCTTCCTTTTTATCGCTATTTGTGTCATCCATGTACTGACCCTTGGCTTTTGACTCACCAACTACTCCATCGTTCTACATTGTTCTACATTGTTACTACTGAGGTATAAGATCTTGGGGTTCAAACGCTATTGTACTGTGAGAGTTACATTTGATCCAAAGCCAGCTGGTGACCTGTGGATGGAGACAGCTAATTGGAGGATCAATCAGGAACATGGAGGTCCATCTGCAGCAGAACCTACCATGAAGGAAGCTGATGCAGAGGACAGTGAGGGAGACCAAACTTATTAAACCCACTTTACATATGGGGTGAGTACCAAACATCAACTTCTGGTGCTTTCTGAAGACATTGATCCATTTTACACCCAGCGCCAATGACTTAGAGGTGTCTGACCACAACACAACTGCAATGTAAACTCCATGTTAATGTAACCTTCACATTGTGTATCTGGGTTCTTGTAGAGCACAGCAGAGACAGCAGAGGGCACACTTACTGCATTTCTATGGCCGCTTTCATTGACACTGCTAAAGCAAAGTCTCATTCTTCCCCATTACAGTTGTCATTCAGCCAATTACAATACCACAACTCAGGGCTGCAGTTCACAGTGCATCCTTCCTATTTTGTATAAGAAATCCATGAGTTATATGTAAAAAAAAAGCAGCCACCAGGAACCTCATAAGTATAATAATGTAAGGTCCAGATGGATATTTTATAATATGTTCTTGTTCAAAACTTGTGAAAGACAGGGACAACTCATAAAACCGTCTCCTAGGGCAGATGGCAAGTATTATCCCCAACATCCCAAGCTGTCTAGACTATTAACCACATTGACCAATATTGGGAAATATTCAGAGCAAGAGGGTCAGACCTTCATTACATGAATTTTAAAATCTAATTTTGTGGACAGTGACACATTGAAAGTTATCTTTTCTTAAATCTGTAGTCAATGTGTGCTCTTACAGTAGTTCACTGCAGATTGTGTAAGCAGGTAAACCACTGGGTCACATTTTTGTGGTGCTGCCATCTGTGCCAGAAATCAGTTTGCTAAATGTTATCCCTGATAGATTAGCCACCATTAACTGTGAAGCTGGCCATACACCTTTATATCTCTCTGTCAGATATCCTTTAGATCTACCAACAACTATGTAGTATAGGGTCATCTGCGATTGAACGTGATGGTTTAGAAACTCCCTCATATTACATGGTTTTGGTAAAACAAAAGGAGATCTAAAGGAAATCTGAAAGAGAAATCTAAAGGTGTATGGGGGCCCTAACTTAATTGAAAGTGTAAAGGTAGCCATACATGCTACGCTGAAGCCGGTGGCTTAGAGGATCGGAGCACATCCTTTGTGCTGAACATTACTTTGAATGGGGACACTGGTCCCCATTCAACGTAATGTGATCGGCCAGGAATTTACCACTGTGCGATCTGACTTGTGGTGTGATCCCGATTGATCTGTCCAGGTGGAGCGCATTGCGGCCGAGCAATCAGCAGCACGGCGGTCGATCGGCCACAAAATCGGCCATGGATGTTAGCGTGTTTGGCTTCCTTAAGTGTTTAGGGCTATATGAAACTCCAGAATGTATTCAATAAAATGGACTGCATGATGTTCTATTCCAGACGTGGGCAAACTGCGGAACAACCTTTATCAACTTAGTGTCAAGATGTACTGGCACTGCACTGGTGGAGATAATACCTAGAGGATGATTGCTATGATCTCCATCTACAGGCCATAGCTTACCCATGTCTGCATAAGAATTTTTAAATTGACTATCCTAAGCTGCTTTTTAAAATACATTTTTATTTTTTCTTTATTTAAACTCCATGACAGTACATTTTTTTAAACGATATGGAAAATTTATCAATGTTATCTGTCTAAATTTCCCACCCAGGACTTGGGACCAGGTGGCCATTACAGGCTCTTGCTCTGGCCACCCATTGTGGCCCACGAGTCAAAAAGTTTGCCCACCCCTGAGCTATATCATTATCCCTCATTCACCAAAATGTACAGTTGCCACATTACAGTCAGTCAGATAATGTTCTCCCAGCATCTGCCAAGCTTAGACCCATCCAGGCAGAGAAGCTGGATAGATCACTACACAGAACATGCTGTACCCAAGTCCAGTGGCAGGGTGCTTCAAACTACTTGCATTGCATTTGGTGCAGTCATTAGTGGTTATTAAAGCTGATGTGATATTGTTCAACAGATTCATTCTAATTTGTGAGTGCCCATCAAAACATTTGTTAAGAAAATTACCCCAAAACTGTGGGCACCCCTGTAAATGTCTGCCTTACCCTCCAAAATAACCCTTCAGAAACATGACAGACCAGTTTATGGTGCAGTGTTTTAGGTCTTGACAAGCGATCAGGTGTAGAAGGGTTGAGCAAGAAACGTCTGGTCTTCCAGGTGATACCGTGTTTTCCTAAAAATAACACAGTGTCTTATATTCATTTCTGCTCCCAAAGATGCTCTACGTCTTTTTTTTAGGGAATGTCTTATTTTTCCATGAAGAAGAATACGGCACTGGGGTATCAGGGTGGGGGGATAATTTAAATTTATTTGTAAATGTTTACATTAGCTGAATTCCAACTGAAGGTAGCCATACACGGGTCGATTGGTCACCGAATGATTCCCAATCCGATCATTCCAGACGATCGTGGAAATCAATGGAACACCACTTTGGGAATCCGATTTGTAGTCAATTTGAACATGAGCCGATCTCCAAAATGGCAGATTCCACAAAACCCATCGTGAACGTACATGGTGATCGGTCAAAAATCAAGTGAAAAAAACAACCCGTGTATGGGAGCCTTTAATTTCCTTAGGCAGGTAAAGTGTGTGTGTGTCACTTTTTTGATTGTAGTTGGACTTTTTTTGAATAATTTTGAACATTTGCCATTGTGACTGACAGCTATAGAGCATGTAGTAACTGCTTATGAGGAAGCAGTATGTCAGCACTTGCTCCATGATGCATAATCCATTACTTTGCAATATATGCTACAGGACTGTACAGATGGTAGAGAATAGTGATGGTCGAACTGCCCGCAAGGTGGACAGTTCGGCCGCGAACAAGCATGTTCGCCCTCCTTCTCGCCAGCGGACAGTACGGGTGTTCGACCCGCCCTGTTCGCCGGCGAGAAGGAGCCCTCTATTCTTCCTCCGGTGGGATCATAAGCAGCGAGATCCAGCCGCAGGAAGAATCTTTTCACTGAAAGGCCGGGTAGAGAACCCGGTCTTTCAGTGAAAAACCAGTGACGCCACATCCGGTTAGCACACCAGGAACTATGCGTTCCAGGTGCCGGATGTGACGTCACATCCGGGTTTTCCGATTCAAATTCCCGGCCTAGAGGCGGGGAATTTGAATCTGTCCGTGAACGGGCGGACGGCGGACTTTTTTAAAAGTCCGCTCTGCCCGTTCGCGGACGGACATGGCCAAAGTTCGGCCATCACTAGTAGAGAATACAAATGTTTAGTTGATGATACCTGTACAATCCCAAACTCTCTTAAATGTTATCATTTGAGAGAATATTACGTCCGCTTCTCTTTTAATGTCACTTGGCATGAATCATAGGATGTAGCTGCATGTCTCCCCTATGAACGCATACAGGCAAATTGCCACCAAGTAACCCTACGAGGTACATGACAGCACTGGAGGAATACATGTTTCCTGTTCAGAGCAAACCCTGCAAGCCACATTCCCACACACATCACTAGTCAAGCGAATGCTGCGAGCAAAATCTAATGTAAATAAGTCTGACTGCCATCAGAGGGCCAGTATAAAAATAAACCTTCTCATGATGTACTGCCAGACCAATGAACAGGTCCCATGAGTGACGTGGCAGGGGCCTGTCGTGTGAATGTCAAGGCTCAATGACATCAAAGAGGCAGACACAAAATCCGAATGATAAAATTAGCTGCCAATTGGGTATCCAACCAAGACAAATGGGAACTAGCCTGCGGCAATCAGTGCATTTTCTTTTTGATAAATCAGGTATGCATTAGTCAGTGAGCCTGTCATCCTTTTAGCAGATGAGAAAATAGAAATACAGAGGAATCTGTAATAATAATACACAAAATTATTTCAGATTTTTATACTCACCAAGTATACCTTTCAATGGAAGTAAAATCATAACAAAATATATGCTGATATGTTGACCTTGTACACTTCATTTTTATGTCAAAGACCCTAGACAATGCATATTGCTAAAGTCACAGCTATAGAAAGAAAATATTGATGTGGGCATGCGGCTGGAAGCAAGGTAGCCAGCATGCTCACCAATGGTAGACTATAGGTTTCTATCGAACAAATAAGACAAAGGCTAGGGCTACCCTTGTGCTAAAATCCCTGGCCAAAACGCAGGTATTTTTTTTAGCACAGTGCACAAGCTCGCCATTGATGGCAATGGGCTATGACAGGGCTGTCTACACAGCTCATCATAGCGCCTGATCCTACAGAAATTGCTACAGTGGCTTCACGCCTAGACGCGTTAATCATGTCAGCTCGTTGATTTGAAGCGGCCAATAATGCGAATGGGGGGGCTTGCACTCTTTGGATGCGCTAATGTCTGTGCATTCCAGCACATCTTTTATTTAACCTAAATATCACCCATTATTTGCAGGTGTTTATGTAGTATGCATGTTTATGTAGTATATAGTGTTTTGCTGGGTCCAGCGTGTCAGGCTACATGTCATGTTCAAAGCATGTGCAAATTTAGTTTTTATTGTGGTTTCTTCTTAAATGACATGGGGTCCAACTCTATTTTATAACCAAACCCCTTTTTTGGCATAGGACTGGGGGCCAATGTTTGAGCATTCCCCCCCTCATCCAGTTTATGCCAGACCTGCCTCAGCCATAGAACCTACTACACTTCTTCACTGCCCCACTTACTAAGCCTATGCCCGAAAGGGGGTCAGGTTTGGAAAAAAATGGGGACAACATCATTAAAAAAACTTACAGTAAAAAGGGAATATATTACATGCAACTTCATATCCATTAGCAAAGAGTTTTGGCATTAATGTCAACATGTTGTTTGAAATTAGTCATTTTCATTCTTGCATAGGGGGTTTTAATGACACTTTTGTACCAATGTGAAGCCCCCTGATTAACACCTTAAAAACACCCAAAATGCCTTAAAATGTTAGTAGACATTGCTATGCAAATGTCATTGTGAACCTAGGCTTAATAGAAACTATATGTCCTATTTATCTCATACGTCCTCTCTACCCCTAATTCGTCCCCTCCAGTTACTCCACCCCCGGTAACATTGCCCCCCCCCCACTCCTCCTTTTCTCCCTCACTAAGCATAAGGTCAAGTAAGACCTGCATAAGGGGGGGGGGGGGGGCAATAAATGAGTCTGGTAGGAAAGGAATTGGTGTGCATGCTTGTCAAACCCCTTTACATTAAGGTCCTCAACTGAACAGTCCATGCTTAAAAACAACCTGAACAGAAGACATTGCTGTATTAACACATCAAAGGGTGATATGTCTCCTTTTACTAAAGCAGCTGCTACTCACAAGATCCTGTATTCTGGCATGACTGTTAAATGGCCAGGTCTGTCCAATTTGGCCTCCATTTAATGACCAAATAGGAAACAGATTGACCACGATGATGCCAAGATAAGCACGAATGCTCTTGCTAGTTTTGGACAATACTCAAATTATTTATAGAAGATGACAAACAATTAATTGAAGGATTACTACACTGCAGGACACTGCAAACCCAACACATGTGGGCTGCAAACAGAATGAAGCCTCACTGATGCAACAAATCTGACTTGTTTCACAGACATACATAAGGGCTCTTTAAACAGTATACATCTTGCACTGTATGTTGCTTACTGTTATAGGCCTCTTTGTGTTTTTTTTTTGAGGATCCATGCTTTTATTGTTGCCACTATTGCTGTGCTGTACTTCATTTGACGTGGTCTATGTTAATAATAAAAAACCCATTAAAACAGAAATAAATTAGATCAAAGGAGAACGCACTTTGGGATGAATTTTCAGAAAAAGGAACACTTTAAAAAAATAAATAAATAATAAGTTAAATCGTGGTGGCAATGTGTATCACTACTGAACATTGTGTACAAGACCCCTAATAAATGAGGCGTTTATAAAAAGCAGTAACTGGTAGGAGTCAGTCAGGAGTTGTCTGTTAAACTGTGATTGAGGATTCGATTTTCTATCTGACTAGAGTCTATATTAGCTGTTGCAAAATACTGCTCATATTATAATCGCGGCTCTTTATTGATTCCATTCCCATCTTTCATGTCTTTGGCATATTTAAAGTTTAGACTGTATCATACTCTATTATAAGTCTATCTATATAAGGTAATGCATTAGATGAGATGTGTTTTTTTCAGTTGCCAAACATAGGGAAAGTCTGCTACCAGGGGTGATTTTCTTTTAGGACAGTGGGACACCCAACCCCAATATAAGTGCATTCTCCCTTTGAGCAGCAGTCAGATCAACTTTTTGTATTAAAATTCCAGTTTTAGTTTCTTTGGCACCTTCCTCTGAAGTATATAAAAAAAAGCCCCCTATCCTTTAAGATCTTTTTATTGGTATATAAACTTTTTGTACCGAATAGAAAACACAAAATACAAGCGGGGGAAATACCCCACCGCAATAAACAAAACACACAATTGTCCCAAGCCACCAACGTCCCAGTGTCCCTTTCTTTGTTGTCCTTGTTTGTATAGAGAACAGTAATGCTAGCCATACACTCTGAGATAAAAATTAGGATCCATTAAAACAGACCAATGTATCCCGACGGCGGTATTGGTTTGGATCGTAATATTCGGCAAAAAAGCTACCACATTGAAAATCCAATTTAGGATCGGATTTTTTTTTTTTTTACGAGGATGTCATCGAAATTCATTGCCGTTTATATCGGCCATTGTGATGTATTTTTTTTTTTTAAAGGGGAAGCCTCGGCAGTAATTGGTCGGTAAACACTATGAAAACAGTATGAAGTTTCCCGATGTTGCCAGACCAATTAAAATTTTTGAACATGTCCAATAAATTACGATCGTAAAAAAACGGCAATTACGATCGTAATATATCGGTTGTACCATGTGGACATGTGCGGATTTCAGGACGATAAAATGCATTCATTGGTCGGTTTTAATGGATCCTAATTTTTATCTCAGAGTGTATGGCCTGCTTAAGGTGTATAGAGCCATCCGGGATAGGGGACTTTTAGTTCCACTTTTTAGATACATTTTAGCGTAGACTGTTGTCAAAGTCTGTCCTGGCTTTGTATTGTTTTTGGCAATAAACAGCTGGTTCATTTTAAACATTATTTTCTAGAAAAAAATAATTCCACTCCCATGTTTTGTATTTTTTATTACCATTTAGGAATCACATAGCCACCAGAAATTATGATTCACAAGTGTAAGAGAAAGTACTTAAGATTTGGCTCTAGTAATACTGCAGCAATTTGTTCAGCAGCTGTCAAGGTATACTTGTGCCAAGAGCTGGCAGTGACTAGGGCTTCCCCAACACTGAGCACTTGATCTGTGTATGAAACAACGGTCATCAAGACCAGAGCATCAAAGCGCAAACCCCCAAAAATGAGATCCAAAATGGAAATATAGTTCCAGAATGTAGAATGGTGGGAAAGAATTGGAAGCACTTTCATTAGCATATACTGATTCATATGGGTACAACACACACACACTCTACTTATAAACTTTATTAAATGTAGTTAAAAGCTCTTCTATAGTAACTACTTCAAATCTATTGATTCTCCAATATCCCAGATGGACAGTAGAAGATTCTGCACTGTAAACACTGCCAGGTAGATTGCTAAATACATATACAGAAAAAGTGAGAGAGACCGTGGACAAGGATCCACCTCATCTCATCCAGAGCTACTAAATAAGGATCCCCCATAATCCCCAAGGGTTCCCATTATACCATATAATGTAAGTTGGACATCAGTGTTTAACAGATGCAGAAAGCTGGATGGGAAACTGCTTAGGTAGTTTACAGAGCAGCGGGAGGTCACAAAGCATCATATCTGGAAAATGGTGTCACCTTTCTTTCTATGCAGCATGGCAATAGAAGATCATTTACGAGCTGTTTATGTAGGACTCACATTACTAAGAACACAGTGTCAAGGTACAGCTGAGCAAACCTCTTATCTTGTAACAGAAAATGACTGAAAACTGCATAATAGCCGTGACTACACTTTGATGTAGCAGATTCTTTTCACAACCCCTTATGGACATAAGCAACCACATTGGTCTATGGATATAAAAAGTTACTGTTATACTGTACATTACATACAAACTATGATATTATATATAGTCAAAAATAGTCATTCTCTCTCCTGAATAATTAATGTACCAACATCCCTCAGGAAAGTTCAACACCCAGGAAGGAAGCAATAACGCAAAACATGGCGAGAGCAGACACCGTGCCAGCAACTTGTGACGTATATGTACCTAAATGCTGAATAATTAATTGAGATGGATACAGATGTAATCAAATGTTTTAACAAACATCAAACCATGGATGTGATAACTTATGGACTTGTACATCTATGGATTATTCGTGCCATTTATGTCCCAGGAGGCCTAGGCTACAATTTTAGGTGGCGGCAGCTGTACTTCTCCTATAGCTGAATGTTGCCATCTTGCCAATAACATTTTTATGTTAATATGCTATTTAGAGTCCTATGATGAACCTATCACAATAAGAGCATCTTGCTATTTACATAGATGTGATTTAGAGATTATTGGTGTTAATTAGGTCAAAAGAATAAATTTCTGTTTTTCTGATATCAGATACGCAACAGTTGCAAACACCTCATCCCCCTATCCACACATAAATATATACCAGAACACGGAGCCAGGCAGAATTTCATGTTCATGTTAGTATGCCTTAAAGCAACCAGATTGTGATTGTCTCATTTCACTTTCAACCCTATGGGTGGCTTGTGGAGCTGAGGAGACTCATTTTAGTTCTGTTCTTTCAAATATGTTTATTCAGCTTCTGTCCACCGCCTGGCCTTCCCATAAAAGCGGTTGCCTATATGGATAAAATGGGGGTGGTTGTCTATATTTGACAACTGCCTCCCGAGAACCTGCTCACTGTGCGCAAACAGTAGCGGACTGTCACCAACATAGGTCTGTGCCTAGACAAAAATTCAAGACAAAAGTCAATCTGGCTCCCCTTTGCTGAGGATCTGTATTTATTTATACACTCAACGTATTTTTCGGACCATAAGACGCACTTTTTCACCTCCAAAATTATGGTCCGAATGCGCGACCCCCGCGGTCGCACCTTGGCTTCCGGCCGGCTCTCCCATCTGAACTGTGTAATTGCCTATGCCAGCCCTGAACTGGCATAGGCAATGAAGAGAGAAGTGTAGATGAACTTGCATCTATACCTATCTCATCTGTCCGTGGGAACAGCAATCACCCCACGGACACAGAATCAGTAACATCGGGAGAGGAAGGGGAGAGCAGAGCAGAACAA
>CM070033.1:46693646-46708743 GCA_036250615.1 Ptychadena robeensis | reverse complement strand
GCATTAACCCAATTGATGTGAAAACGTATTAAATCTTTTTTTCTGGTTCTCCTGCCCTAACAACTGGGTGCATCTTATGGTCCGGTGCATGTTATAGTCTGAAAAATATGGTAAGGCTTCGTTTCCACTTGTGTGGAAGCCGGCGGCGCGGTTGCCGCCGCTAAGAACCGCATCTCATGCGGTTTTTAGCGGCGGCCATTCACCCCTATGGCCGCGGTCAGTGCTGGGCGGCTGCAGAATCGCGCGGACGGCCGCCTAAAAACTCGGTCGACCGAGTTTTTAGGCGGCCGTCTGCACGATTCCGCGGACAGGGGAATAGCCCATTGAAATGAATGGGCGCGGATATATCCGCGCCGCTCACAACCGCGGGCTTCCGCTTCTAGTGGAAACAAGCCCTAACTGTCCTAACAGACAGCTCTATTGACAACTGCCCCCTTGCAATTCTAACGGTCGCGGGACATGCATATGCACACCTGGAATATCACCCCCATGGTCATTCACAGATGTGCTCTTTGAAGTTAACCCTTTCAGAGGGTGTCAAATGCCATTGTATTGGATACAGTGATAACTGTATCCAATACAATTCAAAAAGTAAAACAAAAACCAAAACACATTTCCAATTGTAATAAAAATGTTATTATAAACAAACATAAATACTGTTTTGAAATCTTTCATATCAAATAAGTATTCAAGAGATTTTATCATTCAAATGATACATTTTATAATTTTTTTTAATGTACTTTTTTATAATAATTGTGTGTTTCAAACATTATTATATTCAGGATGTCTATTAGACCCTTGTACGGACAGATTTTGGGAAGTTACAGGCCTACAACATAAAGAAAAATGTACCATTGAAGTCTATGGTGCACTTTTGGAACAGAAATCTAGACCTCAGCAGTGCGCTAGGGAGGTTAAGAAAGCAAATGAAGCGATTCTTTTGTGTGTATACTATTTTGTGTGTGTTTTTTTCTCCAATTTCTGGTTAAAGGCAGCTTACCGTATACACTTGAATATAAGCCGAATTTGTCAGCACCTGAAATGTCCAAAAAAAATATAATTCGGCTTATATCCGGCTCAAGAAATGAAAATCGCGGCATTTTGTAGGTGGATTTTATGAGTGAATAGCAAATCCCCCGAACATGCGATCACCACCAAGTTTTCTGGAGATGAAGAAAAAGGTTGTGGAAACATTTAAACCTAATTTATGCAAAAACAACATATACTCAAAAACTACATATAAGTCAAGTTGAAGTTTTTAAATTGACTTAATTTGAACTTATTTTGTGCAAAAGCTTTATATGTTAGAGCAGTGGTAGGCAACTGAGTTGATATTAGCTGCATCACTAAAGGGCCGCACATTCATTTTTCAATCTATACTGACTTGTATAAGCATTTTATAATGTGGAAATGAAAACTGACAGAGCTAGAAAACATTATTTTTCATTTTTACACAACAACATTTATTTTAAATGATACTTGAAGCATTGGGTAACACTGTAGTATGGTAATGCACATTTTGATTCAGAGGTCATGTTATGTAATATGTGCTCCTATGCCCTATCCATGGACAGTAAGGTTTCAGGGGCCGCAAGTAGAGGACTAAGGGGGGCCACCGAAAAGGGCGGCAGGTTGGGCTATAGCAATAGTTTTTTCTTAACAATGTTACCTCATCCCTTCTCTACATCTCCAGCATTATTGGTGATATCATGTTCAGGGGCTTTGTAATTGATTTACTTATCTGCTGAATTAAATAATAACATCGCCTAACAAAGGCACATTTGCTGTGTGTTTCTGCTCCCCCCCCCCCCCCCCCCCCCCACAGGCTTATACTCGAGTCATTCAGCTTTTCCAGATTCTTTTCTAAAATAAAGTGGGTTGGCTTTGTCAGGCAGCAATGAAGTAGGACCCAGCACTTCAATGGTTCCAGCAGTGAGTACATTTTATTTACAAAACAGTCAAAAACCAAACAAATAAAAGGCAAAATGGAGGTAGCTTACTTCAGAGCCCTGGACCTCTTTCCAGCAGTGGCAGTCTCTCAGTCTCCCACTTCCCAGCTTCCCCTTGTCTGGGATCTCTCTCCCTAATGAGAGCAGCTGAGCCCATACCACTTAGGCCTTAACCCCTACCTACCCGCAGTGACAGCAGCTCACCCTGTTACAGCTTATACTGGAGTATACAGTAGTTCCAAATAAAAAATAAATTGTCACATGCATTCTTTGAGTAATTCCCACCCCTTATGTGTCTCAACGCATCTTCCATTCTGATTATCTTACTGGCATATTTGTTATTGATACTAAAGAATCATTTTTCATAAACCAATTTGGATCTCATATATGATCACCGTTCGGACAAGCAAACACACATTTGATCAAATAAACATTATACACAATACATTTATAAAAGGTGGGCCAGTTAATAAAAAAAAACACACAAAGACATTAATATAAATCTCAAGCAAATATATTTAGACTTTTTATTTTAGCTTAAAGGAAAGTGAGGCAGAAAACACAATAACTTATATAAATAAGACAGAATGAAAATTATAAAAGGAAAAAAAAAATAAAATAAAAAGTAGAAGAGGGGAAACCTGACAAAGAATATTTTTCCTGGTTAGCACCATCTTGAGAGCAACAGCATAAAAAAACAACACAATGCATTAAAAAAAGGAAAGTAAAAACTAAACATTTACACAAATAAAAATATATATTTATATAAAACAGCACAAGTATAAACCAAAATAAAAAAAGGGGGGAAAAAAATCTAAAGGGTCACGGTAGCAAGTGTCACATCTGGTCAAACTTTTCAATACTCCCTAATAATGATCACAATAACTCCAGACAGGCAGCTGAAATAGGAACTTTTTCCTTCCCAGGCATGCTCCCTGATAAAAATTATTAAGGGGTGGTGTTCAGCTTCTGGATCAGTGCACTAACACGTAAGTGGGGTACTGATTAGCAAGACTGAGATGTGAGGTATTCTAGTAACCCGTGAAATCCCCCTTCACCAGTCTTCCTGCTGTAA
Organism: Ptychadena robeensis; assembly: GCA_036250615.1. Taxonomy (NCBI): domain Eukaryota; kingdom Metazoa; phylum Chordata; class Amphibia; order Anura; family Ptychadenidae; genus Ptychadena; species Ptychadena robeensis. The sequence goes on along the minus strand of CM070033.1, from coordinate 46,705,719 downwards.
AGGACATCAATTAAGCTGGTGGCATGGATGCATAGTAAAGGGGCAACCCATAGATGACGCAACAAAAACAAAATAATACAAGAACGATGGCAGCCTATGAAATAGGGAAGAAAACCACAGGACCCACCGCAGACTGGGAGAAAACGAGGCAACAGTTCCGCGGGATATCAGGACGTTTACCTGGAAGGTCTGAGGCAACAAGACTCTAGTATGTTGCTAATACTTGGGGTTATTGAGGCTTATGTGGGATGGACAAGGTCTTTCTAGAGGAGCAACATGGTCATGAAAAGGACAAGGACTCCACATAGAATAGCACCCACAGGCAGCCGGGCATGGTCAGTCTACATTTGCAGTGTTAATCTAGGTGACCGGCAGCTTGCACTATTAAGGTGGTGTAAGAATGCTCTATTAGCCTTGGCTCCCACAAGATGACAGGCTGTCGTAGAGAGAATCGCTCAAGGATTCAGAGTTTTCCAGCCCTGTCTGACCCTGCTCGTTATCTCGAGATTTGGCTTCACTGGTACCCTCGTCGCCAACTTCTGAAGTGCTGGGGGTACGGCTGCTCACAGTGCCTGGGAAACAGATTGATGGATGTGGATACCCAGACATGTCACAGTCTCTGTCTCCTTCAGATGGAATCTAAAGAAGAAAAAAAATATATTGTTCACCAAAACGTCATGTCATCATCATCTACACTACAGATGTATGGATTTAATTTCTGACAATATGGATTTATACTTATTATATGAAAAGTATCTTTCATCTATACCACAGTCTCCCCGTCTACAGCTTCTGTAGATAGATCATTGTTCCTAGGAATTGAGACACCCTCTAATCTGACAGCATGCAGTCATATCTACAGCACGACTCGCCATTGGGATTATTTAAATCTGAAGTGCTACAAAGCCAACCAGCCAACCTACAGTAGTCATGTGATCACATCTTTTATCTTTGCCACTCAGTAGCATTAAATATAAATGAATATGTAACATATAGATACAATAAAGGACATTCAATTTTAATGTAACTGTACACCATGCATTTTAAAATGGTTCCATAGAATACATATTCTGGGAAGGGTTTAAGCTTCAACAATAAAAAAGATCTCATTATTTTTTAATTAAAGTCATTTTCCCTGAACACAGCCGACGTGGCTCTGCGCTCTCCTCTCTGGTGACAGAATACTCCCTTATTTCCTCAAGGCAGAGGGAAGATGTGATTATCTGTCTCTGCTCTGACACAATAATCTTGCTCATTTGGATGCATGGAGTGCTGCTGCACACTTGTATCATTCATTCATGGTTAACCTATTGAAGCCAACAGACAGACTAATTTCAGGTATAAAAAACAAACCTCTTCACTAAAGCCATTGCGCATCATCCTTTAGACAATGCAAGATACACACAAATATATTTTAAAAATATATTACAAAAATATAAAGAAATTGTCACATTACATGAATACTGACCTTGAAGGCCAAGGAGGACGCCCTACATTACAAAAAACTCCCTACATCATTAAAAAAACTCATGTCCTATCTGTGAAGCCAAATAGTTGACAATACAGCCTGCGGTAATGGTACATACACGATTTGCATAAGATCTAGTAATTGCCACTTTAGAAAAATTTTCTGTTTTTTTTGCTAACATACCCTAACTGACCAATTCTAAATAAATACCTGTTTACCTGGCATAGATATTAATGTTAACACCACAGGTGACAGTACCCAAGAAAGAATTACAATTGCATGATTATTCATGCATCATCTTAAAGCGCACCTACCATGTGGTAGTTCACTTTTCATTATTGGCAGGTCTGCAGTCGATAATTAGGACAATCACTGCCCCAAAATAAAAATAAATTCTGAGAGCAATATTTTGATGAGTTGGGGGGGGGGGGATTCTTGTGTAGGAGACAGGGAGAGCACAAAAAGGAGAAAGGGGATGGAGTACACAGTTAGGGGCTGAGGAGGAGAATGTCAGAAATGACAAAGAGGTGGATGGGGAGCAGTATGTGGAGGATGGAGATAAGTTCTCCTTCACTCCAGTCTCCATCCCTCTGTGCCTCCTCTGCAGGATGATCAGCACATGTCTCTGTGGGGTGGTTTTGGTGGATGCGTTCAGCGCCCTGGGAGATGTTAGCCCAGGGCACTGATCGGCATAGAACCACCCCTGATGTGGAGAGGTGCTTTAGTACTGGCAGCCCGAAGGGGCAGAAGTGGCTTCAGTTTGCCAGTCTTTAAGATGCTGCCTCTGGAAATGAGGAAGTATGGTAAGTACGTTTTTTTGCAGCAATTCCCCGATGTAAACTGCTGACAGGCGAGTAATATGTCTAGGTTATGTATGTGTTTTTCAGAATACAACTGCTTTAAGTCCATTTTCAATTGAGGACAACCTCTGACTAATCCAAATGTAAGCCAAAAAAGTTATTTAAGTTCTTTAATGACAGTTTACATTGGGGCCTTGCAACACAACTCTCCTTACCTCTTCTAGATCATGTACTCTAGAACGGAAGCTCTCTGCTGAACCGGCACTGATCTTGGAATTAGGAAATGTCCAGTTCTTGCTTTGTTGTGGCAGACTGTGATCCCTACTAGAATCTAAATTAGAAAGGAAAAAAAAAAATAAGACAATAATTATTATGTGACGCCTCAATTAAAAAATTGGAATTCAGCATGTATTTAGCTCAGTGAAGAGGTTGCTGTGAGTTACTCCATGTTACACATTTCATGCTGCTTTATGCACATTATATACAACTGCATTATTTAGAGCCGGGGTATTCAATAGGCGGACCCCGGTCCGGATCTGGACCCAAATAGGGTCATATGTGGACCAGTGGCTGTTGCTTGCCCCCGGCTCATTCCTCCCCTCCATACTCACTGTGATGTTGCAGGCGCGCTTGTACGCCTGCAACAGGTGGACAGATTGGCACATCATGTGCCACTCTCCGCCTATCAGCAGGCGACAAGGCGTATAAGCATGCATAGTTCTAAAGTTTGGCAATTGTCTTTTTTTGGAGTTTGGAATTTGTCACTTTTCCGGACCTCAGACTGAATGGAAATTTGGTAAGTGGACCTTTCAAATTTATATTTGAGTAGCCCTGATTTAGAGAGTTAAAGAGGTATACCTTCTCCATACATCCTGCGCCCCACGGTTGGTTCTGGCTCTGTCAATAGTGCATGGAATGCTGGGATACTCTGATGTTGTCCTGGTGGGTAAATTTCCTCTACCCCCCTCATGTCCCTCTCCAGTGTCCGTGCTCTCCTGGGAACCTTAGGGAAAGCAGAAAACCTGCCCACTGGAAGGACAGACGGTGACTCCATCCTAGGCTTTAATTTTGGGGCACTTTTGTTTGGAGTTCCTCCGCAGTAATCAGGTGGAGGAAACGTCCCAATGCCACTGTCTAGGGTCCGAGTGAGTGAGTCACAAGCTGTGGAGAATAAAATTTGTATGATTGACAAAAAAATAAGTATTACCCAACAATAACACACCCACATACAATGAAGAAAGCAACTTGACAAAATGTCTTAAAAACAACTTAGCATTACATTTCTAACAATGCTTCATCAAAAATAGTGCTCCATGGAGAATATTTGTTTTTAAATTAATATTTCATGAGATATAAATATAGTATATATAAATATACAAAAATATTTTAGTTTTTGATCAATGTCAGTCAGGTAGACATATATGGTTCGATTTTTACGTTCAGTTAACAAAGTCAATAGTTTTGAGTAGGGATTGTACATGTTGGTAAATTTCAGAAGACCGTACAAGTATCTGTATAATGCAAGTGAATCGCGCAGGCACCCTTCACCTCATCACCAACGTCAGGGAGGTGGCTCCACTGGCGAGACAGGAAGACGCCGACCCAGAAGGTTGTCACATGCACGCCTGGAGGAATTAAGCAACCCCGAGTGTAGTACAGAGTTACCACTAATTGCAGTGGAAACCTACCCTGAGCTACACTCTGGAATACTGCCAGGGGGGTTAATGAACTTGACAGGAAGAGAAGAAAATATCTCAAAATGAGACTAAACCCTGACTCAAAATACCCAAATGTGAATTAAAGATCCCTTACTTATTAACTTTGAACCAAAAATGGTTGGTTTGTAGGTTTCCACTAGCTGCTGGGATTTGTATGTAAACACAGTGTAATGCCTTTATAAAACATAGAGCTGTAATGAACATTTAATGAACGATCTGCAATGTATACGACAATAGTAAAGGAAAAAGAAGTGAAATATGTGCCAGTAAATATGGCTTTCACGGTGTACATGAATATACCCTGTTTCCCTGCTGATAAGGCACTGTCTTATATTTTTAGCCCTAGGTCTAATTTTCAGGGGGATGTCTTATTCTGATCAATCTGTGCCATTCATTGTCCCCTTTGATTACCAATCTTGTCCCCTTCTGATCTCACTCTGTGCCAATCATTGTCCCCTTTGATCACTCTGTGCCAATCATTGTCCCCTTCCCTTTCACAGACTCACTTTTTTGGGGTTCTACCGGTAAGGCAGGGATCAGCAGCTTGCTTGTCTTTCCTGCACTGCAGCCAGCCCTGACGGAGTCACACAGTTACCCATTGTACCACCCAAATGGGAGATTCGGGCAGGGGCAGGTATCGGTGGGTGTCTAATTTGCGGGGGGTGGCTTATTTTAAAGTTTTGGGCAAAATTCGGGGGGTGGCTTATTTTAAAGTTTTGGGCAAAATTCGGGGGGTGGCTTATTTGATGGGGATGGCTTCTCATAGGGGAAGCAGGGTATATGAACCAGAGTAATTTTTTTTACTTAACAGTCACATAAGGCTTTTAATCTAGATCAGCGGTGGGCAAACTTTTTGACTTTGTTGGAACACAACGGGCATATACATTTGACAGAAGGGCCGGACAATAAACCTGTTAGGGCCGCCCAATCCCAAGTCCTCCCTGCCTGGGTGGAAAAAAATAAAAAAATGAGGCTAGGGATAGTAAATCTAAGCAAACTATGGCCTCAAAGAGGAAATCTTTACAATTATCCTGTAGGCATTATCTCCACTTATTGCAGTGAATGAGCAGAGTGGAGCCAGAGTATCTTGACAGCAAGGGGACAAAGGGCCCGATTAAAATACTAAAAGGGCCGAATATGGCCCCCACAGCAGCTCAGGAAATGACAGAGCGCTCCCGCAGCCTCGCGGGAGTCCACTGCGGCTGCAAACAGTGCAGGCGTTCTCAGGTCGTCTAATTTAGGACCCCATGGAGGTACTATCAGGCTAAAGCCCAAAAACCGACCTTCATGGGTCGTTTACCTGGCGGTCTTTACTGTATACTAAAGCTGTGCCCAGATAAAAACTGGAGTATCAAGGTTTTTGTTATCTATCAGCTTTGACTGAAGTGTAAATGTAGCTTAAAAACATTGCCCTTTAGTTAAGGGGCACATGACATTTAACTGAAACCTTTAGGGGATTTGAAAACTGCAAAAAGGGCAGCTATAGTTCATGCCACACTAAACCACAATAAATGATATTCAAACACACAGTATGCAGTCATATATATTTATATATTTCTTTAGACATTTTATAACCAGTCAATATTTCAAGTATTTAAAATGGCATAGAAATGAAAAAAGAAATGTTTAGATACCTGCAAAGTGCTGTGAATTAATTGATTCAGGAATTCTTTCATCAGGAGGAAGAGCCACTTCTCTGTTCTGTTTGCAGAAAAAATAATAAAATAGATTTAATACTGCAACCTGATTTCAAATCTCTGCCTCTTTCTAACAATATGCCTACCTGGTCCACATTGTTCTTCTGCTCACATCTTTGTACATGTGTGACCATCCCATTCCTTGGAGGTCGAAAGGGTCGGGTTTCCTTGTTCTCAGGCGATAATCTAGGAAAATCCCGTAGAGGTGTCTTTCCTTCTAGACGGCCTTCTAAAGGGGGGTCTTTACCATCCACCCTGAATCAGTAAGAAAATTATTTATTTACTTTCCATCAGTTACTGAGTGGTCAACAGCAAACTATATGATAAAGGTGCCATTGCAAATTACAACCCAGTCATTGATGGACAATTTTGCATTCTATTAGAGGAGAGGAACCTGTATCTAGAAGGATTATAAAAGTCTGAATAGATGAAAATATGATTATATTCTTTAGGAACCCATCACAAATAAAACCTAATAAAAATTAAGGTAGATCAATAAATGTATAGATCTCAAACAAGTAATCACCGTTTTCAGGGTATGGCCTTCATGGTCTTATGGGCTTGTTAACCAGACTTGCATTACCTACTAGCCAACCAAAGCTGGAGTCTAGGGTTCAGGGATATTTGTCAGCCACAGATTAGTTAACCATGCAAAGGTTGAAAATAAAATATAAAAATAATTTGACTAACCGACCAAAGTAATATATATATTAGCAAAGGGAGAGTGTTGCACCATGTTAGCGGTCAATGAATACAGAAGGTTTGGAGTTTAAGGGATCCCCTTTATTGGCTAACTGAAGTCATTAGAGAAGCAAGTTTTTAGGATGTCTCAAATCCCTTCTTCAGGCTAATGAATAGAAGGGATCTGAGACATCCCGAAAGCTTGTTCTCTAATGACTTCAGTAAGCCAATAAACGGTATAATTTAAACTCCAAACTTTCTGTATAAACAGCCTTATCGGACATGACCGTTAAAACTGCGATGTCCGATGCTTTGCCTGGGTCTCCAGACAAAGCTCCAGGCAAATCCGATATCTGACAGCAGTGTGATGACGTCATCAGGCTGCTGCAGGGTACCTCGGACGGCTCGAATATCAAGCCATCTGTACCCTGCTTTACTCTATGAACCATAAAATTCACTAGTCACTAAACTCCTATTAATGTCAGTTAGCACTTGAATTTACCTCCTAATAGGAAAACAAGAGTTATAGTTAACTCTTGATTTACAGATAACCCAATGTGGATAGACAAGTCTGGGATTTAAAACAAAGACTCACAAAGCTTAACTGAGCATGTTCTTAGCATAGCTTTAAGCATATCTGAACCCAAAAACTTTTTAATTTTCAGACCTACACACCATCACCTCTTATACCAAAAACATCAACTAGGGAAAGGGTGTTCTTCAATTCACAAAACAAACATGTAAAGCACATTATAATAAGTTATCACTTCACAGCTACAACCAGTCCCCTAACCCCCAAAAAGTATGTTGTTCCTTAGTCTAATGAACATTAAAAGATAATGTAACCATTTCTTCTGTACTTCCTCCAGTAGAGAATATACCGATGCCAATGCTTTGTACAAATGTTCAAGTATTGTATAAAATACCTTCAAATAAAGATTACAAATGGCCAATGAACTTTCCCTTTAATGTTTCTGTACGCCATTATTATTAAGAGGTGCCTAACTGTACATATTACTTGAGTTTTGTTATTACATTTACTAACCAGAAAAGTTTTTTCCTGTCCCACACTGATTTCAGGTCAGCCAAGATGTTGGGAATAGTCAAGTCCCAAGAAACACAGGAAAACTATTTGTACACAAGAGCTTTTCTAGGGAACCGCAGGTATTTTTAGGTGTTACACCATGCCAGTCTCTTGGGGTGTCATTATTATGCATAACGTTGTTAATATGTTGCTTCACAGTGAAAAAATGGCACTCCACCAATCCAATGTGTGCACAACGTGATAATTGACTATAAAGCTGCACGTTACTGCAATACCTGTTGTGTTTACAAAGTATGTAGTGAAGTATAGTTCTACTTTTAGAAAGGAAACTAAACTCATTCCCTGTCAGTAAAAATTTTTTCAACAATGAGAACCATGGAAGGATGAAGAAGGGGAAAGTTGTAGTATAACTAAAGGCAGATAAAATATATATTGTGAGAGAGATATTATTTCACTTCCTAAGCCTAAGAATAGCAGTGATCACTCTACCCTATTATATCTTTGACAAAGAAAAACATTTTTTTTTGCTGTAGTTAAATTTTAGATTTTTTGCTCTTAAAGTAAACTGTGATACCATAGTCACAAAGAAGAAGAGATTAGTAGCAATTGGAATGTCTAGTGAGAATGCATGCAGGTGCCCTTTCTCCCTTACCCATAGTATTCCTGTACAATAAGAAGTGCGCTCATTCCTTTCACCCCTCCTGGCCTGGCTCCCACATTTGTTTTGGCAATTTATTTCATAGTGCCACAGTGCCAAGTCATTTCTCTGCTGCCTGTGGCCAGCTGACATTTTTAAATAACATTTATTATATACAAAGTACAATATAAATGTGAAGAGGGATTTTGGATTTTAAAAATGCATTACCGTGGAATGCATAGAAGCGAACTATGCCTTATACTGCAATGCAGCAATCCGGCGTCCTTTACCCTGCAGTAAATTCTTCTAAGTGTGCACGGAGAAATTATCACAACCAATCACAGTAGCTTAACTGGAAAAGCTTAGCAAGATTGGTCAATCATGCAATGAGTGGGGGAGAGACTAGTGGGGCCTCGAAGTTTCAAGCATATAAGGGCATTTAACCCTGCCCTCTTCTCTTAAAACAATACAGTAGGTGCAGAATTGCAAATGCTAATTAACTTATAATAGGCATTTATTTCATGTAAATGAAAACTCTATTTCATTTCTAACTAATATTGCAGGACAGTGAGATGCATAACTTTGCAAATACAATATAGCTTTGTAGCTGAAATAGGCCTATGTAAATCGTTTATGGTGTCTAAAAGTGTGATTTGGAAAAAGAGAAAGTAGGCTACAGCTTTCCTAATCTAGAAACAATCATGTTTAAATATAAAACAAAACCTGAACATTTTCTCTTAGGACACTCACCGATTTAATAGCTGTTGCATAAAGTTGTCTGCAGTCATAGACCTCGGATTTTGTGCCTGGTCCACAGGCGTACGATTTTTATCCAGGGAAAGTCCATTGATATAGGCCCTCTCCTCCTGGAGAGCTTTTCTCAGATCCTCTGCTTTCTCCATTAACATGGAGATATTTAGGCTCTCACCCTTTACATCTCTAGTCCGAGGAGAGCCTCCGGCAGCCCTGTCCCTCTTTTCCTCTTTCACTCGTCCAGCCTCAGGTCTACGGCTAAGTGCAGGCAGCTTGCTTTTCTTCAGGCCAAACCAGCTGGCAATACCACTGGAGTTACGTTGCTTGGGATCTGATGAAGGAGAGCGATGCTGTTCCTGTAACCTCAACATGTTCTCTTTAATGCCCTTCATGACTTTTTCTTCTATAGCAGAATGCAAAGCACTTAGTGGAAGACTTTCGGTACCCTGCTGGCCTGGGCTTCGAGGACAGGCATACTCAGGACATGTACCAGCTTTCTTTCCAATACCAGCAGACTGAATCCTTTGTTTGTTGTCCTCAGTGGAGGATGTAGGCTGCCGAGCATTTGTCCTAAGCTCCTCACTTAGAGGTCGGGATACAAGAGGTTTGGCTGTTGCTTTACTGGGAGATTTGGCAGGTAACTTTGTTGGACTGCCATGGGGACTACGGGGAGATTTGCTAGGGACAGGTGGTGCTCGAGGCTGAATACGAGGGCCATGGGGAGAGCCTGGTGGACAGTGTGTGGAAGGCTGCCGAGTGCGGGCAGCATCAGATTTTTGGCCATGGTACCTTGGTGGATAACTCTCAGTGGATCCAGGTTCAGGAGTCCTTAAACTACTTACAGCTAAGGATCGTTTCATTGATGGTCGTAGATCAGGTCCATCAGTGATTACCCGAGCGTTCTCTGTTCCTGAATTTGCCAGCTCAGATTGTTGGCTATCTAAACTTCTTAGTTTTCCCATTCTTTCTTTAAATGGGAGATGGGCAGCAGAGTCTACAGTTTTTCTGGAGGTTACAAGTTTTCTATTGAATGCCACCTGACTATGATGCGGACTGTGATGATCTTCTATACAATTGACTTGGGAATGAGCACAAAGTCCTGGGGAGCAGCCAAAAGAACATACTGAACTAACCAATTTCGAGGAACTCTCCAAATCTTCAACAGTTTGGTTTGCACTACAAAGTTCTGAATTTTTAGAAGGGACATTCTCATAGTCATGAGACTTTTTGGTACAACACTGTACTGCAGATCTATTTAGTAAACTGGTAGAATTTTCAATCTGTCCATGCCTGTTGGAATCTGAATTTATTAATTCAGAGGGAGATGGTGGATCAGCATCTACTTCAGGATGAGGAATTTCTTCTACTGTCTTCCTACTTGGGCGAGGAGATGGAAATACCTCATAATTATTGCTCCGACAAGGAATTTTGGAGGTTTGAGTGAGCTGAGGGCTGAGCCTTAGAGAGCTTGGGCTCGGTGACTTCTCCCCTGAGCCTGGAAGTTTCAAAAACTTTAAAAATTTAGCTGGAGATGGGATGTGAGGTGTCCGGGACTCGGTTGAGGGAATAAGTGCGTCTTGTGGGTCAGAAGAGGATGGACTAGGAGCCATAGGTGTGGGCTGAGAACAATCATCCTGCGACTCCTGAGTTGCACTTTTGAGGGTTAATCCACCTGTCTCTCTTGGTAAACTCAGGGAGCTCCCAGTAGGGGGAGGAGGAAGAGGACAAGGGGATATAAGTCCATCAGATGTATGTTCTGAACCCAATTGTTTTCCTGGAGAACTAGACACAGAATCTGATTTATCTGTTACTGCTGGTGACGTTCCTGACAAATGCTGACTTTCTACCATATCATGAAGATTTTTGCTATAGCATGTAAGAGAATGAAGATGTCCAATGTGTCCCCTACTCAAACCAGTTCCATCAGAATGGCCCTCAACTGGGCCCCTTTTATCTCCTGCTCCACGGGAGCACATACAGGGTGCTATGCCCTTTGCCAAATCAGTTAATGGTAAGCGTCTGATTTCACTTATTGGAGGAGGAGGTTCTCCAATATCATCATCTGAAGAGGAAGAACTTCCTTCTGCTTGACGAGTAGACTGATGTGTTTCCTCTGCTGTCAAACCAAGGTGTTCTCCTCCACCCTCTCCAGGGCTTCCTGCTGGTGGTTCCCGTTGTATGGACTTCCATTTTAGCAATTCCTCCCACCCACTTTGAGCCAAGAGCAAACATGAAGCCCAAGGTTCATCTGCACCAAGCTCTTGAGGCGTCATACCCTCGCCATTGAGATAATCTAAGCTCTGCTCTGTTCTTATTCGCAGCCCATTCCCACTACTTGATGGCAAGCCCCCAAAATATCCTGGAGGGGCAGTGCAGCTTGATCCAGATTGAGATCCTGTTGCCTCTAATCTCCGAAGAACTTCCAGGATCTGAGCCTTTTTCCTGAGGAATGGAGACATAGCATCCAGGGACCGACAAGATGACTGGGCTCTCCCAGAGCGCTGTTTCTCCTGCTGAATAAAAAAAAAACCATAAATATAATTTAAACTATAAAGCAACTAAAGAACTACAAAAAACCTCTCGTTTATATTATGTTTTAGATTTTCTAACAATGAGGGCTCCATACTATAATCCCCATCTTAATTCCTGTCCACCCAGGTGATTCTTTTGCCAACTACTCTTGCTTGTTCCAGCTCCCCCTATTGCATTCGCCAGTATAAAAATACATTTAGGAGCAAGAAGGCCTCAGAACTATGCCATAGAAAGTTTGATGCAACAGGAACTCAACTGTACAGACATCGCAGTTGTCAGTTTAGTATATACGCAGCATCAGTTTAGTAAATAACCTAAACTATTGCATGAAAATTACAGTTAATACAATAAACAAGTTGCAAATTAACCTCCCTGGCGGTTCACTGAGGTGCAGTGATACAGTGTTTTGCCTTTCCGCCCCCATAGGGGCGCAAAGGCTCTGTGTGCCTGCAGCTTTGTAGAAATGCTGCAGGCACACAGAGAGCCAGCGGTTGCGCCTGATTCCGGCACGGGCGCAGTTTGATTCAGGATCAGACTGCGCCAGTACTTGCTCCAGGTGGGGGCGTTCATTTTGCAATTGATCACCAAGCGATTACCCCGAATGCGCATGGTGATCATTCGCAAAATCGGCTTTAGAGGTACAGAAAAAAAAATGTTTTTTGGAAAAAAAAAAATATATATATTTTTTGAAGGTTACACTTGTTTTCTTTTCTTTTGATTTGGATTGGATAAAACATTTATA
>CM070033.1:46678634-46693546 GCA_036250615.1 Ptychadena robeensis | reverse complement strand
TTGCAGCTTCCCTTTGCCCGAACTGGGTTCGGGCATATCGCTAGGGAGGTTAATAAAGGTAGTGATGGGAATGATTAGTAAGTATGTATAAAGCCCCCCATACACCTCACAATCTTACCATACAATTTCTGTACTCAGCTTTTCTTCTACCAAAACAACGTAATATGAGGACCTTTCTAAACCTTCCAATCACTATGTATTCTATCAGGGAGGACCCGGCACTACAAAGTTGTTTGTAGATCTAAAGGAAATTGTATGGAGGGCTTTACTGGTTAATAAACGAACAAAACAGTTCATTCGATAATGCATTGACAGGTATTCTTAAATCTGAAAATATGAGCTTTTTCTTCATAAACGCAATGATCTAGAAATGTACCTCTCTCTGCAGCACACATTGTCCCAGTGGAAGGGAGACGGGCAGCCTCTCTAGATCACCTCCCTGAGGGTCAGATACAGCCTGCAATGGGTGCAACTAGACAAGAGCAGAACAAAAAAGATTACAGCCAAAACAGTGATCTTAAATCAAAGATAAAGCACGTACAGAAGAACTCCATCTTTATTTTAGAATGCAAATCTGCTAATTTTTACAGCAAAAAAAGAGAACAAAATATAAAAAAAAAAACATAACAATTAGGCAGCAAAGGTTGAGATGAAGCAGAAAAGGAAAGGTGTCACATGAGTCACTATGTCAAATCAATGGTTTTGTGCGCTTTGTGTGTGACCTAATTCCCATGGATTCTGCTCTCACCTCCGGGGATGATCCCGAAGAGCGCTGCAGCTTTTGGTGAAAGAGGTCACTCAATGTTCTGTTCTGACGCTCAAGGTCAAACACCCTCTTCTTCAGTTTTATACATTCTTCTCGGAGATCCTAGAAAAATAAAAGATTACACAACAATTAAGCCAACGAAAAAGAAATGTAATTTTTAGAAAGAAAATCTGAAAAGTTGGTTTGAAAACCCTTGACAAGCTGTACACTGCTAAAGAAAATTAACAATACAGAACAATTGTGAAACTACAAAATAATGAATTTACAGGGAAGAAACACAGCTACCATGATGATGGTGCTTTTTGTGAGAATGAAACTAACTCTATTTTACTTCTGCTTTTGCACAGAAGAAAAAATTTTGTAAAAGTTAAATATAAACTGCTAAAATAAACTTAATGAACAGAAGTTGTTTACCTTTTGATTTAAAAGTGCCTGGACAACATGGTTCGCAACCTACAAAACAGAATATATAATCAATACTCCAGAATATTTATATCAAAATTTGGGGTAATGTTGCCTGAGGACCTGAGCTTAGAAATATGAACCTCCTAACACCAGGACCTGTTAACAATAATAAATCAGACTAAAACTGAAGTACAGCAGGACAAATATTATAGGTGGTTAGCAATGAGTACATTTCCTTCAGTTTTTTTGACATTTTTTTATTATTAGTTCAAAGTTCATATTGATCACAGGTCAATCGAACAGGAATCAATGTGCACCAGAGTGCACATCAATTGCACTTTGATGGGTACCCAGTACACCCATGTTGTGAGAAAATCTCACAAGGGCTGAGAACTCCATGGAGGCAAGAGGCAGCCCGCATGACTCACCCTGCCCTCGCACAGAAAAGAGCTGTGATAGCCCCGCCCCATTTTCACTGCCAGGAGCTGTGCAGACGCTTTCTGCCTCTGCTACTTTGGAGGGGGAATCACGGTCCCCCTCCGAAGTAATGGACATCTAACAGGGTTTTCCAACAGGTTGAAACTGTTCAATCGAGTTTCTTGAAGTCTCTTTCTATTGATCAGCTCAAGGGAAGGTATACACGGGTTGATTTCTTAACAGATTAGAGCACTGTGAGCGTGCACTGCGCTCGATTGAGCTTGAATCTATTTAGAAATCTACCTGTGTATGTCCAGCAGTAAATACACCCTATTAGATCACAGGGGACAGATTTACCTACTTGACAACGCCAGCTACTCAAATCAGCCCCAAATCACTTTTCAATTGTTCAGTGGTCGTGGTTTTTTGAAAAGCTCAGCTTCTGTATTAAGTTAGTCAGGAACACGAAAAAACACATAGAAACCCATTCAGTACTTCTAACATATGGGCCACTGTACAACAGGCCAGTGTTAAACTAGAGGCTGGAATACACGGCTCGATATTTGAGCCGACAGAGAGATCTCTGCAGTAGCGTGATGATATCATTGCCCTACTGCCCGGCTTCCCCGATATCGGGAGCCAGCTGTCAGCTCGTCCTACACTTTGAATGGGGAACCGCGGGTCCCTATTCAAAGTATAGAATACTGAACAAGGTTTACCAACAATAGATCTCGCTCGAAAAACGGCATACACGGGTAGATTTTTTCCCAGATTTCTGCACAGCTCAGTGCTGTGAACGTGCACAGCACTCGGCTGTGCATAAATCTGGGAAAAATCGACCTGTGTATTTCTCCCTTTAAGCCTATACTCTCTGACACCAACCATTTTTTCCTAAACACAGCTTAAGGCTACAAAGATTTCAAAGCCAATATCCTCAAGTTTGTTTAAGCTGTTCTTTAACATAACGTCATTGGGCAGCCTTGCGCTTGGCTCTAAAGTCTTAGGAGCTGTGTGCCTAGTTATGCGTATTAGTCTTATCTCCAGGATTCAAATACCGAAAGAGATTTCTGAAATTCCATATGGGTGACACAATAATTGAAGCCAGCCGTGGGCTGTGAAATATTTGCATTCCCGCAGCTGTCTGTAGCACACTGCTATTTCAGTGTCTACCCTCTTATTAAAGGATGGACAAGTGTGTTTCATAGAAAGTCCATTGTATTTATTACCCCCGGCTGCCTTCACTGTTGGGTTCATGTTACATATAATGCCATAACGGGCATTTCCTACCACAGAAATATCTAATAAAAAAAAAAGAACATAAAAAAAAAAAAAGAAAAAAAAGAAATCATTGATGGTTATGGAGTATAATGCTCCTCAGTCCCAAGTATACCAATGACTAGAGATGGTCACTGAGACAGTTCGTGGCAATCATCACATCACTTTTCTTCTCGCCAGCGAACAGTACACAGGTGTACGATCTGCCCCCTTCACGGGCGAGAAGAAGTTAATTGTTCTTCCACAGACTGGATCAGGTGTGGAAAGATACAACCGGAGGAAGAATTTTTTCACTAGAGACGTGAAGAGACCCTGGTCTCCAGTGAAAATTGGGCAAAAAAATAACGGAAGTGGCATCAGTGGCATAACTTCTGGCAAACGTAACACGGAACGGAGCATTCCATTTACAGGAAGTGACATCACTTCCGGTATATGGATCACAACACCATGCGTTCCATGTACCGGAAGGGACATCACTGATGTAATTGTCGTTTGTTCCCAATTCAAATTCCCCCACAAACAGGCGGGGAATTCGAATTGACAAGGCCAATGTTTGGCCATCACTACCAGTGACTTGCTGAAGATATCACAGCAAGCAGTGTATTTAGTCTTAACAACCCTTATTAAAATCCAACATACCTCATCAAGGCAGCGTTCATATGTTTCCCGCTGAGTTTCATTGGCTTGGGCAAGAGCAGAGTTTTCAGCCTGTAAGATGCATTAGTAAAGATTTACAAGATATAGAATGATAAGCCAATATACCCGATATACATAAAATTTAATATGTTATATAACAAATGCCAAAACAAGAAAGCAGATTTAAAGAGAACCACCAGAACCTAGATTCATACACCTTTTGTTTTCTATAGAGAAAAGTAATATACTGTAAAGACCCCTACACAATTTGTGCTAAATCAAAACTGGCAAAACTTATTACCACTAGAGTTTAAAGAGTGTTTAAACATAATACATAATATAATGATACAACAATGGTACAAGATTATATGACACAGCATCAATATTCTATAATGTATATTATAATAAGAAAAGATGACCTTAAGAGTTGTCAGGGCTGCTGAATAGTCCTGAGTGATCAACAGCCAAGATACATTCATAGTCTAGGTCTCTGTAAACTCCTGACTGACTGTCTTTGTTTTGTATTGTCTTGTATGCAATTTATTGTCATTATAACTCCCAGAGTAGAGCTCAGTGTACATTACTATAAAAACTTTTTTTTAGAAAATTTGAAATTTGGAAAGAAGGTTGCAAAAAGGCAACATGGAAGTACCTAGAATATAGACTAGCATGTGGTAACTACATACATAAGCTTTATGAGATCTACATACATATTTTCTGAGGCAATTTACAGTCTGGAACTGCATGGTTGGCAATCTCAAAACTATTACTTTTTAATTAAAGATAATAACGTCCCAATCTTTGATCGGAGATAGTCTCAGCCTGGTTTAAATATTATCATATAATTCTAGGCAATGCCAAAAGTGTAATATGTTAATATAGCCTATACTTTTATTGTAAATGTATGGGATTTTAGATCTGCTCACCTCTTTGTTAGGGATTTTATATCTAAAGGTATAAAACATTAAAGAAAATGGGTTTGGGCATGTGTAAATAGTTTCACAAGGCTTGCCTAGATGATTTATGATCAAAATGCAACATTTCAATCATTGCAATTTGAATAGCTGTTCTTGTGTAATGGTGTGTCAATCTGGCACCTGGGGAAATTATATGCTGGCTTCCCCAAACCATACTCATCATCACAACGGAATTCTAAGGCTGGGTCTACATTTGGAAGCTCCAGAAACGGTGGGTGGCATTATGGTCCATGGTAACCCCCCCCCCCCCCCCCCCCCCCCCCCCCCCCCCCCCCCCCCCCAGTTTGCCCACCATTTGGGCGCTGTTTGTCAGTTCAGGGCATGGTATTCGCCATGTGGGCAATACGGCAGCCTACTTTGCATTAAAAGACCCTGCCAAAGGAGTCAAATTGCTTACATCACATAATGCGCCCATTGTTTACCGGACAGGCGTTGTGGATGCAACAAGTCTGCCATGACGTCCCCCTGAGACAGGTCATGACGAGCCAGCATAGATTGGCACACCATTTCTCGTAGGGGAATCGTAGTTGCTGCATCATGAATGTGGGGAATAAAACGTAGTGTAAACACAGCCTAGGTGAGTTGAGTGCATGTAGACAGCTTTGCAGAGTAGCTGAGATGCCTGACAACAGCAGACATTTTCTCCTTAATCTAAATCAAGTATAACCTCACAACCCAGATTATGCTTTAATTTTCCTAAGGTAACATGTCAGGACCAAACCAATATGGAGGTAGCATGCTAGCAAGAGTACACCCAACACCCATTCCTCATTAGAGAGAATTCCAGTAAAAAAATCAGATGTTTTATTGTACCCAGTTCCCATATTACTCATAGTATTTAGATATTTTTTTATTATTATAAGTAGCTCCATGTAAGTGACATTGAGGAAATAGGTGTAATTAGACAAAAATTGTCAATTACTATGGGAAATTTCTATTAAATGCCTAAATAGTGTTAACAAGGGAATAGAATATTTGTGTTTTCCTCACCTCAAGCTCCCGTAATCTTTCCACAAGCTCCTGGATGACTAGTGGCTCAGACACCCCTCCACTAATAAGCCGGATTTCGTCCTCCACCTCCGACGTCATTCTCTGAAAGCAGAGAACACACCCAAAGCTTAGTACTGACTGACATTTGACATATGGGCATCACAATACAGTGAACATGGCTCCAAAACACAGTCAACAAACGCTAAGAAAAATGTTATAATGACAGAAATAGATAACAGTGGATGCACATCTACCAGGGTACAGACATATCCTTGGGTCTAAGAATACCAAAGACTAAACAAGGCCTTGTGTCTTCAATGTGCTATGAACTTCCTGCCAGCTGTAGACTTAATGCAGGCGGCATTGGTCTTACCAGCACAACAAAACTAAACATAGAAAAATAATAGCTGTAGTAATATGAGAAACACACACAGTTGGGAGAATAAGACATAAACAGCATGAGGATCTTGAGTTTTGAAATAATTGACTTTATACTTCTGCAATGCCATGTAAATTGATGTTTTTTTTTCAGGTTCATGAAAAGTCCTGGGTCATTACTCTTGTATTAAATATAGAAAAATATTTAAATTTAATTACAGAATTGAGTGCGCTCGTGAATCATATTGTCACACCTGGACAAGACCACACTACCAATCTTACTTTGCTTGTTCGAGTATGGATGTGACTATAGCAATGTGAAGTTAGGGAAATCCCTAATGTTTAAATATAATAATGAAAAGTGTACGAGGTGAAGTCAAATCAGTTTCCCCAGTTCTCTTTTCTCTATTGCTCAGCAAGTCAATATTATCTCTCCAAAACCTCATCCATGGAGGTCATGTTATACAGATGTTACAGATAGAAAACAAACTTTAAAGTTAGTCCGTGAGTCCACCAAGGTCCCTCCGTCTAACAAATCTATGATGCATTAATGCAAGCCTTACAGCAGTGGTTCCCAAACTGGGGAGCGCGAAGGCATTCCAGGGGGGCCCAGACCCTCATTCTTAACCTGTGTTTTAATAGGGAGGGGCTTTATAATATTCCTAAATAGAAAAGGGGGGAACTGCAAGGAAAGTTTGGGAACCACTGCCTTACAGGATGTTCAAAGGCATGCTTTACAGACAGATGGAACCTTCATGCCCATTCTTCTGCTCCTTCCTGGTCCTGGAAGCGATTAACCCTTTTTTTTAAAGGGAAAATGTACCGTTCCGCTGGTAACAGATTCAATGTTTATGGGTATGTCAGTGCACCCATACTTGCGTTGGGCTCCATTGCGTTAATTGTAGCGCACTTATTCTCAACACATTACATAAACGAATGTGGAAACATGCCAATTTATTGTAATGTAATGCATCAAAATCCCTCATTTTTGTTTTATGTACTTCAAACAGTGCCGTTTTGACATCGTGGAAACATAGCCTTAAACTCCATGTTGAGCCCCATTCATACCCTACAGTTGGACTAGCCACATGAAATACTACATTTTAAGTGTGGCCGTATATTTATCCTCCCTTGATCCCTGATGGCCAGCACTCTTCTTTGAGCCTTTTGCAATGTTTATATACTTGTTATATGTCCAGAGGAATGTAAATAGTATTCTTAATAATCTGCTCCTTGACAGTCAGCGCTCTTCTCTTTAAACCCCAAAGGCTAGGTAATGTTTGTGCTGAACCTGGTGTTCAGCTTTAAGAAAAGTCAATCGTTTTGGATTCCCTGAAGCCTTTTCACTAAGCTATAAGGCTATTAGTTAGGGAGCAACGCCACTACCTCATGCAAATAAACTGCAATTGATCTTTCAAGAATCTGACTTCACTAAATTAGAATTTGGCAACAATGGATTACTGCATTTTGGAAATCTGACAACAATGAATCATTGCATTTAAGATTTGCTGTTACACAGCTACACATTAAAGTTTAAAAAAGGACAGAATCATGACTATATCTCTATAGTTCCAGCTCTATACACTAAACAAGTCATAATGGGTCCCATCCATTCCTGGAGCCCAGTGTGCTGTACCTCCTGACTTCACTATGAAAAGACATTGTTGGAGAAAAATGCAGTTGCGTGCTAACTATACTGGAGTTACATTTACAGTATTGGGTCATATGATTACAGCCAGGACTGTGAGGATCTTCTGTTATCTACGGTACTTAGAAAACCATGTGAATTTGGTTTAGTCAGATTTCTGCATCAGCAGTTCATTGTACTGTGTACGTTCAGGGATTATGTACGTTTAAGTTTAATCACACAGTTCACATTTTGCTCGTTTGAAATATTTTCTTTTCTGCAAATTAAAGTCTATGCTCTGTATTATATTTTGCTTTGTATTAAAGCCATATGAGATCTGTCTCAACAGCCAGAGAATGTATAACTTTCAGTTCATTACATTCAGTTCGTAGATTGTCAAAAGTCCTGACAGGTAGCGGTTTAGATGAAATACTGACTGATATTTGCAGGTAAATAATGGCGCCATGGCTTATCCATCTTGCAGCCTGTGATAGATCAGTTTAGGAGAAGCAGAAGACCAACCTCTTTTGACTGCATGTTCCATGTTCGCACATAAGGACTTCATCCAACTAACTAGATTGTATGGATGGTGCTCCTACAATCCAAAGTAATCTCTATGGGGCAGACGCTGTGTGAATGGTTCCTTTTTGAAGTTAGTAGGAGCTCTAATGTACAGGATCCTGCAGGTTCTAGAAGTAAATGCAGGTACCTTCACTGGCTTCTTATAAAAAAGAAGACTTGGAATCTCTTGGAAAATAAGAATTGGTATCTCTGCTTAATCAAGAATCCTAAACAGACCATTTTTTTTAATGAAGCAAGGCAACTAATTAGCCAATATGGACAAGTTTTGCACTTCCCTGATATCTACTCATCTGATATTTAGGCTCTGTAATAACAACTTTGTTGACATACCTAGTAGTGTTTAATTCAAATCAATTGGACTTGCTGTGTTTATTTATTGAACATGTTTCGCTAGTCATCTGACTGGCTTTTTCAATTCACTCTAAATTGAGAAAGCCAGTTGGATGACTAGCAAAACATCTTCAAGAAACAAACACAGCAAGTCCAGTTGATTTGCATTAAACCCTACAGATGTACACTGACCTGGATGAATGAGAACCTTCACAAACAACGTTGTTGTGTAGCTCGCCATGCTTTATATATTATCAAAATTAAAAATGTTTTTACTACTAACTAATGTCTACAAGCTTGCAGTGGTTGGAATTATGGCAAGCTTTATTTGGTAAGCCTACTCTTACAAGAAACCTGTAAATTCCGACCATTGTGACAAACTGAGTAAAATTTGTAGGATCAACACACAAACTTAAAGCGGACCTACCACCTCTGTATCTGCTTATTATTAGTAGAGTAGATCCGAGGTAAAAAAAATAAAATAAAAGAAGGTCAAAATCCATCAGAATGCGGGGGCGCCCCGCCCCTCCTGTGACATGTGGTCATCTGTGGCCGCGGCCAGCTTAGGAAGCTAGTGGATTTAGGGAAAGTAGACATCACTTCTGATGTCTGCCTCCCATAATCCCGGCAGCCAGCCAGATCCAAATCCAGTGATGCTGGAGGAGTGGAGCATCAACAGATTCAGATACAGATTGGTGGAGAGAGAGACAGATAAATAGAGTCTCCCATCTTACATGCTGGAGGATCGGACACTACAGAGATGACGGCACTGGAGCGAGAAAGGGGGCGGAAGGTAAGTATGAGACTTATTTACAGAGATTTACAGAGATGAGACTTATTTACAGAGATTGCTTTGCCTGAAGACACCATGTAGTTAAGTACATTTACCGTATTTTTCGGCAAATAAGACGCACTTTTTCACCCCCCAAATTGGGGGCAAAAAAGTGCCTGCTTCTTATATGGCGAACGCGCGACCCCCGCAGCCACTTGGCCGCTGGTGGTCACACATTGGCTTCCCGCCAGCTCTCCCGAGAGAGGGGAGCTGCGGTAGCTGTCATTTCAGATGAAAGAGCCGATGTTTGGCTCTTCCATCTAAATGCCGCATTCCCCTGCATCCCCACCAAGGAGAACACAGAGGAGAGCTGTGGGCTGTGTTTGGTTCGGCTGTGGATGGCTCGGCGGGTCGGCGTCCCCGCTGGGGAGGGGGTAACAGTCGTCCCGATGGCGCCCGGGAAGCCGGTACTTTTGGGACAGTCGGCCCCCCTCCTTGGTGGGGGTGCAGGGGGAGCCGAACTGCTAAGCTGCGGCTGGGCTGAACACTGAACAGATCAGTGTAGTGTGACGTGTGTTCAGCTGAGAGTGTACTGCTGCTAGTGACACCTGCTGGCTGAATTGAATATTGCATTCATTAAAATTCATTGCATTATTCCAATTTTTTTCTGGATTTTCTGCCCTAAAAACTGGGTGCGTCTTATGTGCCGGTGCGTCTTATAAGGCGAAAAATACGGTATTTGGTTTTTTTAAAAACGCTTTATCACTTTCTCATCTCATCTCAAACCTCATTCAGAAGGTTAGAGACTAATTCAGGTCAATATTTTATTATTACTACATCGAGATTATTCAGACCATATATTTTTTATAAAAGGGAAAGGTCTACACGTTTTGCGGTTTACATCGATCTAGCTATTAAACACCATGGCTCTGATGTACTTTAGTGACAAATAAGTGACTAGACTTCCCCATCTGGTTTTAAGGATTATGGAGATTAAGCAGTTCCCAGAATGCCCAGCTTTGTGTATGGAATGTACATCTGGGAAGGAGGGGACTATGTGGATCCTCAGAGAGACAGAAACAGGTCACCCGTGTATTCCTGAACACAAAACATCTGGGGACACAGAAACAAACCTATTGATCTCACCTCATTTGTGATCTCATACCCAGGAGCTTGGCGAGCACAGGGTCCACAGCATGTCACCCCACCTACAATAAAAAGATCAAACAGTTATTGAACCATCAAATACTGCTCCCTGATTAACCTTACAAGCTCATCTTCAATTAGATTGCAAGTTCTTTTTCTCTGATCTCGGAGCAGAGCTCAAATACTGCGTTGGTACCAAACCATTAATCCAGACGCCAGAGGTCTAACCCTGGACCATTACTCCCTGGAGACCTTAATCACATCTGTTAGGCAGTTGTTTCTGACCTCTTTAATGATGTGTGTTTTTAAGCTCCTTGCACGGCACAATGCACACTGCATTAGCGATCTGTGCTTCTAGGCCATTCAGTAATTAAGTGTTTGACTCTGTATAATGTATAATAACCTGATCGGCACAGCACTGCTGCTTACCTCATGTCACCCTTGTGTGGTGAGGATGCTGCAGTCAAGCAAAAAGCACTGGCATGATTAAATCCACTTATTATCGGCTTTTCACTGCAACCGATAGCTAAACTGGCACAGCTTTGTGTTCAGTTCACTACATTCAAACAAGAAATTAATCAGCTTTTTATTTTCTGGTATGACCCCAATGACGAATTTGAAGCATGCATATGTGTTAATAAAGCAACAGAGGCGCTAAAACATTAAAAAGATAATAATTCCTCTTTAAATATGGCAAAATTAAGCCAGGAACTCGATATAGGAGCCATTCAAGGTTCCTGGCAGCAGTGCGTTCACGTCATCGTGCTGCTGCCCGATATCGGAGGAGCTGGTTTGCACTGCAGCACTGCTTTGCATGGAGACCATTAGTAATGGTCCAGGGTTAGACCTCTGGCGTCTGGAATAATGGTTTGGTACCAACGAAGTGTTTGAGCAATGCTCAGAGATGATAGGAAAAATTGGTCCCGCTCAAAAACAGGGATGGCTGCATTAGATATGAGCCAGATAGGTGGCCTTGAGTGCGCACGGCGCTCAAAGCGGCCATTGATCTGGCCCATATCTATATGTGTGTTCCCTGCTTTAAAGTTTCAAGATATTGTATTTCAAAATAACAACCTTGCACCAATAAACACAGGATAGCATTGTCTTATGAAGAAAGTCTATAGTCATCAGTCTGAGAAACTTAACTTACTCAGGAAGAGATATGGTAGCTGAATTGACACAAGTGAACAAAAGGTGAGTATACATTTCTGAGGGGGTGATGAATATTTACATTTGAATTTTTTTTATTTGCATAGTAATAGCACAGTTTCACACATACCTTGCATGCAAATTGTATTACTTCCTGAGTGTCCCAACAACCCTCCCCCCCCAAACCCTTAGTTGTATAATGTTTGCAATGGTCACACTTATAATGGGAATCTACGATGGGGGTACAAAGTAGGACCAAACAAGCTCTGGTAACCACATTTACATATTAGAACTTTACCATTGTTAGAAGTTAAAAAGAGTAGAAGTTCTAGATACTATACTCGACATAGTGTAAATGGCAATATAAAATTCAAGGCTTACAGTGCAAGTACAGCAGAATCCCTTTTAAGCTTTAGATAGAGTAGGAAGTGTGAAAAACTCTGCAAGGTTACTTTTGAGGTTTTGGAATGATTGGGGAAAATTCTGTTTACTTCCTGCCTGATAAATGCAAAAGGAAGAAAGGGACAAACTTAAATGGATTTTGCCAGAATGGATGAAAGGGTTTCAACCTTAACTTTAGGTCTTAATACAACAAAGCCTAATGCCAAGACTAAAGGTCACGGGTCGATACCGATGCAATCAACTGCAGCGTGGATGGTATCGCATCTATCGAGGGAGAATCTGCCCATGTACGGGCACCTTAAGAGAACTGCTGAGTGCGAACAATTAACTGATCATTTACAAACACACAAGTTGCTTAATATATAATATCAGCATGGTGATATTAAATGTAGATCATTTACGCCTAATCTGATTGAATTTTTTTGTCAAAAAAATAGAGCCCTGAAGGAGTTCCGGGCACCAACCTCCATATTGATGCCAATTTGACCCCTTCAGGGCAGTATATATAGGGGCTAGTGGACATCGACCAGTCAGGACCAGCACCTTGTTGAGACAGTGGACCAACCATACAGGAGGGGGTAAATATGAATGAACCCTCTTTTACTCTACTTAAGACCATCACATAGATGACAACGCTCCAGATAGGGGAAGGGATCGGCAGTCACTACAGATGGAAACTAGATCCTCATTACAAAGATAAGGCATAGGAGTCCCCTATTAGGAGTTCCCTTGAAGCTGCTGGCCTGGGGGGGGGGGGGGGCAACTCTGTCCCTGGCTCCTGGACCCCACGGGACCACCCATGAGATGACTGGACTCTGGAAATTCTAATTCCCTCGAGGCCTACCTTCTAATATATCTATTATTGACAGTATATCAAAAATTTACGGATGTGCTGTTGATATACGTATCTTTTGTGCATGTTTTTTGAGGCATGGTCGCCAAGGCTCCACACATTCCTGAGGGGGGCGAAACACGTTGAACCACTGGCTTGGAGCAACTGGGACATTGCCCAGAGAGGCGCAACCTAACTAAAAGACGTAGACCCATCAAGGACTCTGGAGTACCCCAAGATGAACATTTGGGGATTGGGATTTTCCTTGGTTTTGTTATTTCTCAATTCAATTGACTATTTTTTATTTATTAAATCCATTTTAAAAATAAATTAATAATGCCTTTGTCAGACAATTTCTATGCAGTCAAATAGTGTGGTCAGGCAAATGGGTAAAGCAAACATTCTGAGGTGCATAACTAGGGGGATCAGAGAGTCAGACCTTATTTAGAATACTGTTTAGTGCTGGTAGGCTCAGTTACAAAAATACATTGATAGGATAAAAAATTGTAGACACTTAAGCAGGGAACACACGGCTCGATATTGAAGCCATTTTCCTGCAGCAGCGCAATGACATCATGGCGCTGCTGTGATATATCGGAGGGGCTAGAGGCACAGCCGATGCTTTGTATGGAGATCCCACGGTCTTCATGCAAAGCAACAGACAGCGATGGCTGCATATGATATGGGCCAGATAGATGGAGGCGAGTGCGCACGGCTCTCAAAGCGGCCATCAAACTGGCCCATATCTACACGTTCCATGCTTTAGGTCTCAAATACACAAACAGTTTTTAACCACCTGGTAAACGCCTAATTAGCACAACAGTCCAGCAAACAACAAATAAAGGCCTTTGTCCAATAGACTTCTCATGGGGACTTATCTAAACTCCCCCTGAGTGCCTGGACAAGTGTACAGGTGATTGCAGACAGTAGCGCCCATGTGAATTGTAGCTGTAAGCTAGCCATACACAGGTCGATTATTTTGAGATTCGATTTTCTTTTGACTGTCGATTGGATTTTTAATAGATCCATTCCCTCACAGGAATCGATTCTATCATAAGAATCAATTCTACTTGTATGTTCATCCGAAATTTACCAACATGTCCAATAAATTTTTGATCGATTTTATGTTGGATTTTGATCACTTTTAGTCGAGGTGGGCAGGAATCGATTTCCTTTTGATCGACTTAAAAAACTATCCTTTTAAGTCGATGTAATAGAGAAACAGAAATGTGTATGGCCCCCTTTAATATGAAGAGCCCGGACAGAAATTTGACAACAACAGGGGATATGATTGAAAACTTTTATAAACATAGAGGGAGTAAGGAGGGGACCAACAAAACCAAAACAAAATGTACCTTTTACTAAAAGTGTAATGGTTGTTCTACTACCACTGCTGGTAGTCCATTCCAGGCATCCAACAGTGTGTGCGTTTAGGTTTGTTTGGGACAATTTTAGGGACACACTAAACCTTTTAACATTTTAAAAGACAGGTTTATGTCCAGTGTGTTAGTTTGTATATGTATATAGGGCAGACTTGATGGACCACTTAGTTTTTTTCTCCTGTTCATTTTCTATATTTCAATGAAGAGAAAAATCCTTATAACCAAGTACTAATGTTGAGATATTTTATCAAACCTGAAATTACTAGCTAAAAAGAACATGTTATTAAATTCAAAAGAACGTAAGAAGACACGCGTCAATAGCAAAACTATTATTAATTTCTAGCTATGAATAATAATGCGACTCAAGTGACTTAACATCAAGGCAAAGGAAAGAAAATCCCATGGCCACTAGCTACTAAGACTTTTAAAAGAAGTTTCATTTTGTATTAAATCACATCCTCTTAGTATTAACGTCATTTCTGTAAAAGGTCAGCTTAAGGTAAAATGTAGCTCTGTAAACTTATATCTGAAACTGGTCAGGTAATGGGGTGGAGGGGACACTGGTAGCCAACTCACCACATCCGGTATATACATTTATAAAGAAAAGAAGGGGGGGGGGGAAACTAGGCCCCAAGGGTGGCCAACCCTAAATGGACTTTAATGGTGAGTATATATACAGCAAGTTCCAGTCAAGGGATTGACGTTTACTATTTATTGGCACATCTTAACACAATCAAAATACACAATATTGGTATTCCAAAACACTTAAAAATACACAGATCTGTGGTATCACCTTAGCGGTCAAGGGCATTGGATCTCCCCACATTAATACATAACAATTTAAAA